>VZRN01000344.1:1769170-1802384 GCA_013397935.1 Dasyornis broadbenti | reverse complement strand
AAAAAAAAAGAAATCAGTCATTTCTTTTCAGCAGACAAAGCCACCATGGAAACACTCATATGACAGCAGAAATTTAATAATCCAATCCACTAAAGTTGTTTTGCAAAATACTTTGAGATATAACTTGAGATATTTTAATTTAATAATTATTTCCCATGGTTTTTTTTTTTTTTATTGATAATGACAGTTCACTATTTCAAGGGACACCATTTAAAAGATACACTACAGATGGATGGAAAAAATGTAGTAAGGAACAGTTCAAACAGGATGCTGTGGGAACAGGAGAATTTCTACATTGAAAGAAGATGTTATTAAAAACAAAGGGCTTGGTTTACTTCTCATTTAGGGTAAAAAGTTTTGTTTCCTTGGTTTCAAATTGTACTGTCTTTGTCCAAGTAAGACCTTCACAAGTCTTGTATTTTGTGTCCCTGATTTCACTTTCTCCTGTTTCATCCAACTTAGGGTTAGAAAGGAGATGATTCTTCTCCACTATTTGAGCACCTTCCAAACCATAGTGGTAGGTATAAAGAAATGAAACAGACAAAAGATATGAAAAGAAAGGCAAGAGGAAAGATAAAACACCAAGAAGACATTCTTTAAAATGCACTAGAAAAAAAAGATTGAAACAATGATTTGGAAGCAGGAAAATTGAAACAGCCCTATAAGTGTAACTAAGTATAGCTTTTGATCCAAAACCAAGTCTGAATAGGGAAACATTTTTATTTCTGTGCTGAGAAGGTGACAATCATACTAGTTTTTTTTCATCCTATTTTGTTTTCATTACATAATTAACATTAGAAAAGAATGTTGGTGTATTGACACTGGCTTGTTGCTGGCAATTACATGATAAACCTGTTCACTTTCCACAATAGCTGTCTATGGGTGTTGTGTAAGTGCAGCAGAAGGTCTCCAGTAACATGACCACGTGGGGGGGGGGGAGGTTCATTTCCATTCCCACAAGGTTTTGTGCACCTGCAATGTGCTGTGTACATTTACCTGCCAAAGTCATACTTTCAAAGAGCCAAAGTAGCTACTTACTGTTGTTAACCCCTACTGAGACAGAGCATGTTAATGTGACTGAGACATACACCCCTATGAAAACAAATTCGTATTCCGCAGCACATGAGTGACAAGAGCATAAAAGTACAGTGGAATTATTTATGTTAGCGTCAAATAATATTTAAATTGGCTTAATTAAATAGCTTTTCTAAAATGTGAAGACTAATGTTTAATGAATCACAGGCCTGGTGGAGTAAATGAAGACACAAAACCTAAATTACACCAGACTCCTCTCTTCACTTTTGCCTCCTACAATTATAAAAGTACCAGAACGACTGACTGTGTTCACTTATGTAAGTATTTCAGACACTAAAAGAAAATGAAATTTCTCACAAACGTAAAAACACAATGAACAATCAGTGTGCCTACTCTGGCCCATCCTTTTGCTTATTGGCTCATTTCATTGCACAGAATGTCAAAATGAAATGCAACGCATACAATATAAAACCAGAGTGGAGCTGATATAAGTGTTAAGGCAAGGAGAACCACTTGTGTGATCTGAATGTTGCACCAACTAAAAATAGCCTAGGTTTTAAAACTACAAAACTCCCCTCCAATGACATCCATTATTTTCAGACTATTGCAGTAGACCAGGTAACCAAAACAATTACAAATATATTCTTGCACACAGTGAGTACTATGTCAAGTTAGCTTTTTTCTGCAGCATTAGTTTTAGGGCTTCCTCTAACACTATTATAAAAACAACCGTTACTAAAAAGTTAAGTATTTGTAAACCAGACATTAAAAATAAACAGAAAACAATGTTCCATACCTTCTGCAATTGATCAAAGATATAAGATAGAGTTCTGGGAATGATGCCTCGATCACTGTAACGTTCTGCTCCTCCTGTGATGGTAAAAGTTTTGCCACTGCCTGTCTGACCATATGCAAAGATAGTACCATTATATCCAGCCAAAACACTGTACAATTAAAAAAGGGAAGACAATTAATGTTTAAGGCATAAGATATTTTCCATGATCAACTTTGTATAGAACCAAAATACAATTAAAAATAATTTAAAAATACAAGAATACACTTTAAGATAATGTGTTCTAGATTCTATAGAATTTAAACTATCTATAACTGAAGGATTTCTTGATGCCTTGACTTAATCCATTATTAGCTGACCATACCTGTCACTATTTACTCTACCTTTTCATACTTTCTAGTTTGGCTGATGATTTTTGCAAGGATATTTAATCTTTTTAAAGACTGCAGATGTCAGGAATTATGCCACTACAAGAATCTAGAAATATTTAACATAGGACTTCATTAAATGCAAACAGAGAAAGCTATATTGTGGTTAGAAACTCATATAAGGATACCGTTACACCAGGAGTCAGTTTTTATTCTGAGAATATGACTATACTGAACTATCAGACTATCCTTGGATAAGGGTATGCAGGAGAACCTGTGTTCAAATCAGTGTAGTAAAATCTTCATTTACTATAAAAACACACAAAACCACATTGGTAATAGCAAACTTTCCTATTAGAACAATGACTGTACAAGAAGTTTCTGTGGAATAGCCATAACAGCTATGTAATGACATAGCACGAAATGGCATTCAAATTCATCATCTTTTTCACACCTCTTACATCTATTTGCAGAAGTGCCCAATAAAAGTCTAGTTCAAATATCCTTCTCCACACTCTAACCATTGACTTCTACCTGATTTCCACCAAACAGTAGATAAGCTTAATTATCTTAAATTTTGGATTGGATTTACTATGCTTAAGGACATACTAACTTTGTTTAAAAAAAAAGGAAAGCAAAAATTATTCTTGTGCATTTTTTTAATTGAAAAAGTAATGAATCAGTTATTATTTTAATAAATAAAAAGGGGAAAACAACTCTTGCATAAGAGAAAAAGAATCATGTCTATAGATAGCTGCTGGTCTGGCGCCACGAGAGATACAATGATTCTCCAACTTATTAAAGTTTATTTAAAGGCCTGAGTAGTTGCCAAATTGCTTATTTTAATCCATTACAGTAGGATGTGAAAGACAAAACCAGAAACATCTTGAAAGGAGCTACAGTGAACATCTGCTTCCAAAACGTGCAAAGACAAAGTATCTATAGATATTAGATTCCAGATGTTAAAAATCAAAACAATTATTATGATGAAACACCTCATTCATCTATCTTAGGAATTTCTAGTGTCCACTGTCATAATATCTGAATGCTGGTGACAGTAATGACAGAAGGCAGGGGGTATCAACAGAAGTTCAGAAATGGCAGATTCAAACCTAGCAAGGGGAAATGAATCTTCAAGCAAATTGTAGTTAAGCTGTGCAATTCTTTACCATGCCATGTTTTGGATGTTCAAATGTCACACAGGCTTCAGCAGAGACTGGACTAAATCATAAAAAACTTTTTCTTCAGGGCTACTAAACACAGAGAAATCAGAAAGTTCCTAAACTGCAAATAACTAAAGATTAAGAGGATACATGGGGTAGGCAGCTCTACATGCTTACTCTGTTTATTTTTCTCCTCTGAGCATTGTCTGTTAGTCCCTACGAAAGACAGCATAGTGTGCTAGATGGAATCTTGGTCTGACGTAACACAGTTGCTCTTCAGCTCGTACAGAAGAGTTCTCTGGCTCTTCTGTAGGATAGCATTTGGGGTTGTTAAATTTTCTTACTCCTTCTCTTCCTTAAATGTGTGTCTTGCAAAATGTTAAAAACTAGAAATGCATGGCTGCAAACTATTGACTTGACATCCCTGTACTTCAGAAAAAACTGTTGATTAGAATCATCTCACATGTAAACATAGGATGAAATGTCACATACCATATGCTATCAAAACAGCAACAGAAGTCAATGAGTTTTCTTTTTGTTATTTAATTCACATATTTCTAATATTTTTTGCAGTGCATCAGCACAGCTCTGAAAAGCTTTCCAGAAAACCCTGAAAGTTCATAAAATATGAACATATCAATGTCAATAATGCATTCTCATAATCCAATGCAATTATGGATAATCTTAATATTGTAGATGGTTTTGATTCCACAGTTATGTTCTTTAAATTCTGAGATAAAAGTCAATGTTATTTTGTAAATTTGTATGTGTTTATCTATATGCGTGTGTGTATAATTATATGTATTATATATGTATATAAATAATTGCATCCTGTCCATATTTAAGCACTCATTTCTTTCATTCAGAGAGTATTACAGCTAACCACCAAGTCAATTTAAGGACAGCCTGCCTGAGGTGCTAAGGAAGCCTGTAAGGAAAGAAGACTACCAATAATACCAGTGCAACTGCTGGCAAAGCCTTCTAACAGTAATGCGCAACTCCATGAGAACAGGATGGAGTACAAATTCTAAGTCTAAGAAGCAAAACACTTTTATAAGAGACAAGAGTCTAGGAGCTCAGACAGGACTGACAAAGCTCCTTTGGCTCAGATGCAAGCTCTAGATTACGATCTCACCTCCTGAAAACAGTGGAGGGGAGGACGCAGTGAAAAGGAAAAGCCTCCACCACACTGGCTTGTGGAGAAAAAATTAAACCTACGAACTACACAGAAACTTTTTGTGTATACATATATGCTTATGGTAGAATATACTGCAAAATTGAAGATATGTAATATAACTACCATTCTGGGTAGAAATTCTGAAGATCAGTCAATTTCAATTTTGAAGGTCTGGATGTGAAAAAGTCTACATGTATTGAGTTATAACAATCCATATCTGATTTAACTTATTCACACTTCTTTTAAGTAGCTTCATTTGGAATCAATGGCAATACAAGATGCTTTAATAATGAGGCTCATGGACAAACTATTACTATAGCAAATACATGTTAAAGATATACTTTGCTCTTTTCCACTTCTAAGTACTTCCAGTCAGAAAACCCAAACCTAACAAACTCTATCAATCTAATTTTAGTTCTCCCAAGGAGTCTAACACTGAAATGGTAGCTATATGCAGGTGGACCAATACCAAATCAATCAATGAATCAAACCAATATCCATTTACTAAATATTCAGGAAGTTTAAGATACATACTTAGTATTTTTAACCCAAGATGCACAATTCCTTGAGGAAAATAAAAAACACAAAGTTTCATTAACCTTTAGTCACCCATAAAATGCTGTTTAAGAAAACAACATTAAACTATATTGCATGATTACCCTTGGCAAAGTGAAGGCTCCCTCAGATGCTAGAAGTTAGTACAGCGAGCAGAAAATATACACATTCTCCCTTTCATCATGAAAGAACTGCAGAAGGTACCAAAAGAAGTTGGCAATACCTCTTATGACATGACAAGAGGAGAGCACATTTTCTAAACCACATCCACCAAAGGTATCCTTGAAGATTCTCATTTGCGAATTCAAGCTGTCCCCAACAGCAGTGGAAGTGATTCCTTGCTGGGAAATGTGGTAGAGAATCAGCAGCTCTTTTCTGCCTATTTAGCAAAACCTACTTTGCAAGAGTGTCAATTCACACACGCAAAGTCTGCATTTTTGCTCCTCAGATTCTCTAAACAAAAATCCCAAAGTATTTTTAAAATCAGTATTTGAAACTACACATGCTAATGATGGCAGTCATGAGAGAATTTTATGCATAAATGAAAATCATACACTAAAAGGACATTTTCAGTCATGCCCCCTCAGTCTTATCAGAATATTCAGAACATTGCATATATTTTTTTCTCTCTGAAAGCTGAATTTTGGCATGGTCAAGGATACATTTTGTTGAATAAAGAGTCTCTTTACTATTTCAAATAAAACACATCAAAGACCCATAATCGAAGGAGAGGCTTTGCAGAAAAGATCTTTCATGCACTTATATAACATTGTATAGCATCCTGTTCAGAAGTTCATGGACAACTTCCAGACAGATTAGCTAAAATGCTGCTAGAAAAATCTGTCTCTAGCATATCTTAGCAAAGTTGTGATTGTCAGAATTACTGCAGGATCTTATTTTCTTTGTCAATACCAAGCTAGAACTAAAAAAGCTTATTACAGAGAAAAATAACTTTAAAATATGATGACTAAAGTCTTCTCTAAATTTGTATATTTGTTTCATTCTATCACAGAATTAGGAGGGATCATTTTCATTATTCACTAAAACAGGCAGGCATATATTTGTAACACTTTGTGAGAGACTTAGTTTTATAAGAAGAATAATAGATATGGAAAAGTCAGTTTCTAACAAATAATTTGTTGATTCGACTTTGCTTGTACTTCTTATAACCACATATTCCATGTTTCTACCAGGAAAATGTGGACCAACTTAAATGTGTAAAGAAAAAACTTAAGTTGTCATGTGCATGAGCAGTAAGCTCATACCTATGAACAAGAAGATGCATTGAATGGGGATAAATCTCATCGGCCTGAATTTCTGCATGTAATGAAATCTCAAAAAAACCTGCCCCAGACTTCAAATTCTGTTAAGGTAAGATTTCCACAAAAAACATGATATTTCAGGGAAAACACGGACATACAATAGGTGTGCAAAAATTTGTATCTCGATCTCATTTAATACACTGAGCTGTCTTCAAGGCCTCTTACTAATGTGTGGAAGATCTTTCTGGGCCGTTTCATCACTGCCAAGAAAGGTCCTAAAAAGTCAAAAGCTGCAAAATTCAAATAGAGCAGAATTAAACAAATTGAATCTTAAGATTTTAGATTTAACTTGTGATGCTAGAACATCAGGATTTCCATATTTTGTAGCATAAATGATAATATGCCAACACACGGTAAGTAATTTTTAAAATTGAATATTTATTTTTGTGTATCAGTGAAAATACATGTGGTCAAATCATATGAAGGCTCACATACCACAAAACTCAATATAAGAAAATATAGTAATGTTTGTTTGATATATTAATTCAAAAGGGAAACATGTATGTCTATATAACTACATCTACATATGTTTGCCACATGTTAAGGTGGGTGGACTGATAAATGTTAGTCTTGTCTTTTTGATCACTGTGAGAAAAGTCATTTTAAAGCAAAATATTGATGAGGAAATATCATGATTACCTGCTAAGTATTATGAACTCATCAAGAAGTATTTATGCAATAAGTAAGTCTCTTCAGCAAAGTTGGTATCATTAAACAACACAAAATTGTGCAAAAAGATTTTGCTTGGTGGAAATCAGAATAAGGTAGAGTGGGGGGAAAAAAGGGAAATAACAGCATTAATTGCAGACTAGCAACTCCCAAAGTATGACTAATTATTGTTTATCACATGCCTAAATCTTACTCCTTTATTCTGCATCATAATTTATCCTTTTATTCTACATTTTAATTTATCATCAAATTATATGTCCTGTTCAAGTTGATTATAATACAGAAAAGGATTAGATCTGTTCTTACATTTTACCCAAAGAACTGAATGCTTCTTTTCTGATCAAGCACTGAAACCTTATTTCTGGTTTTTAGAAACACAAGAGCTTGTGCTTCACCTAACAGAGCTAAACAGCAGCAAGCGTAAACAAAAAGAAAGAACTGAATGTAACCTCTGTGTTGCTTAGAATTTAAATCACATCTTTTCCAAGCAAAAGGTGGTTTGTGCACATCGCTGACAAAGGACATTGATTTGATTCCACTGCTAAATAAGCCTAATCATATATTATGACAGCAACATGATGGAATAAACTAAAAATGTTCAAGTTTTACCTCCAACCTATGGCACAGACTATCAAAAAACCTCCCACAGCAACAGTGTTCGAGAAATTGCAATACTTTTAGTATTTTTCTAATTGGAATACTAAAATATCCACTGGGAAAGAGTTCTCCACCTGCAAAGTATCATTAAGACGATGATCCACAGCTTATTCAATTCAATGACCATCTTTCCAATACATGACTGAGATTTAGGGGGCCAATTTGATGCAGATTTTTTGCTGGTGTAAATGCTTGAACACACTTCAGGATTTACACTTATCTGTATGCATCAAAAGTACATCTGATACTTTAGGTACTCCCAACATACATTCTACAAATATTTTTTCTAATTAGCATGGAATACCCTTAATTTTAATACTTCTCTTGTTTTGAAAGAGAGACATATAACAGAAAAGCAGAAAGCTGAAGGAAATGTTCTTTAAATATTCCACTTTCACTACAACCTTAAAAACACTTAATAACCCAAGTATTGGTACATGAAAGCTTATGTAATGATGACTGCTCAGAAAACAAGTTTTGGCTTTATGACAAATGAATTATAACATTAATTCTCTTCTGCCCTTTGGACTTCAAAAAAACTATCCATTATAAGGCATAGGACAATTTTTACATGAATGTACAGGAGAGCAACACCATGTGGCTTTTCCCCCTCAAATTGTCTTACTTATCAATTAACTTGCATGTTCTAATTTACTCCTAATTAGTGGTGATTTAAAATTGTGCAGAGTGAGATATAAACTTTTCATATGAAAATTCATCTCAGACCCCTATCTAAATGAATGCTGTTACAGAGTTGTGTACTGGCATTTCCAGTCACTCCACTGCCTTGTCTCATGCCTGAAAGATGTCTAATTCCTAAATATAGGGTGTGATACAGAAGTATAACTCATGGAAGCAATTCCACTTAAATTGATAGATATGTTATGTTTACAACTGCCTGACATTCCTCAAGTGGGAAATTCCTCAAGTGAGAGCTAGACAATTTATGGGTAGTTACTACAGTCTAAAATATCATTCAGTACTTTGTCCTTGAGTATCTGAGACAATATAAATAGTGGTAAAAGCCCAGTGACAGTAGACAGAGCTTGAAAGCAGTCTGAGGTTGTTTTATTGTGGTTGGGTTTTCTGACTACATTTTGTTTTAATTTCCAGGGAAGATCATTTGTTCTATTTAAAGTTTATGGACACAGAACTTTTCATTTGTTTCTGTGCTCATTGTTAATGAGACTTTAGGGAGGCTTTTGCCTAAGCATAATGAAGAACTCTGCTTCCTCTGCTGCTGCACTGGTTTTGCTGAATCAAACAGAACAGTTATCTTCAAAATTTGAAACGAAAAGAAAAAAAGAAACTCTCCTCCTTGAGTTCTGTCCCCAGTCCTAGTTTTGGTCTCCCTAATAGATGACAAATGCTCTAAAGAAACTGAAGTGAGCCAGAGTGAAGCAATTTAGTTCAGGCTGCAGCACAACATACACAAGAGGCCAAGTGAACTGTTTCCTATCAACCTGGAGAAGAGAAAGCTGAAAGCCTTACACGAACCTAAGTACCACCTTATGCAATGGATCACTAGAGCTGGACTCAAACTCTTCCCAGAGGCTTACAGTGGTAGAACACAAAACAGTGGCCATAAGTTGCAAGAGAAGAAACTCCAAGTGGGTATAAGGAAAATATTCTTCATGGTGAGAGTTGTTAAGCCTTGGAATAGGTTCCCAGATGGATTATGGGATTCCTATCTTTGGACAGTTTTGAAGTTCTACTGGATAAGAGCCTGAGAAATGTGATCTAAAAGCTAAAACCTGCTTTCCTCAGAAGGCTGGTCCAGATGACCTTCAGAGATCCCTTCTTACCTAATTATTCTAATTTTCTGAAAAAGTTCAAAGTGATAGTTTTATACAAAGTTTATAATATGAATAAATAAAACAAAGAAAAACTCTTATTAAGTAAGACTAAATTCTGTGTTTTAAATAGGTAAGAGAAAATCCTGAGAACAAGAAACAACTTTCATCTTAAAAAATTATTTACTTTTATTGTGTTAATGTCATCTTCATATTATTATTTTTACCTGAGTTTTGCCATCTTCTTTTCAAATGAGTAGTAACAGAAAGGCATGTGGTTGAAACAAATATTCAATAACTATTAAAATACTAGACTAATGAAAAAAGCAGAAAACACCACTATCTTTGATATTTGGATACCCTTGGCCCTCTCTTTATCTCAATTCTTGCAGATCTGAAAAATTTTAACTGGGTCTCTCACTTTCCTTCTTTCCTTCTATCTCAAAAAGCCTCAATTCATCAATATTAAAAAAATAAATTAATACAGTCCTGGCAAAACTAGGCCCCCCAAATTATACTGCAGGTAAAAAGAAGGAAGAACTTAATTTCAAGGATCTGGAAGTTTTCAAGAGAATTTGTCTTTACAGAGACTCGGTTTTCAGGTATCTTCCAACACTTGAAGGTCAGGCTAAAGTTTGTTTTAATTAAAATAAGCAAAGTATCTCAGTACAAAATTTTTCCTTTATGTCTTTGCCAGATTTGTGGAACAAATCCAAATTGGTAACACCTCATCTTTAAAAAACAAAACTGATTTCCAAATGTGTATTTGGCTATTTTTAAGAGATCAGTGCAGGCAAATTTCGTTAGAAATTTCAGAAGTTTTCCCACAGGAAAAAAAAAAAGTAATATAATTTCTTATTTTGACTCTAAATATATTTAGAATTTCACCATAAATAGGTAAGTGACACAAAGATATTCTAAATCAAAGCTGTCAAATTGTAACTTATAATAAGTAGCCTTCTTGAACAATTCTAAATTGCACAGTTTAAGTCAAAACAAACACAAGCAACTAATAGTCATTTCAGAAGAAGCATCAATGACACTTTTCACTTTTTATTGCTTCATAATTGTACTCACTTTGAGAAAGAGTAGCTAGCATTGCTATCTAATTTCTCAAATTACTATGACATTTGAAACAACATACTATTTTGTTATGCATATATTCTACAGGCCTTTGTGATGCAGGTGAGCCAAATCACTACTTCCAACACTGTGTAACAAGTATATCCAGGTACAAAAAGGATAATTATTAATAAAAATATTTTTACTGCATTTTCTGTCAGAATACACAGTAGAAAATGACCCACAAAACCAGAAGAGAGTAAACTGAAGTAGTTTATATATTACAGATGCTAATTCTTAGGATAAACATAGAACATGAGAAGAAACCAGAACCTGTGGCAATAGGAGCATTATCCCTGAGACAATCAGATTTTCCAAAAGATCACAGGTGATTGTCATTATGTTTATAAACAGCTGAGCTATTCTTTATTTGCATGAGAATCTGAACTAAACATGTTTTCAAATGTTATTCTTTTATAAATCAAGAAATCTAATCCCAAAACATTGGCCATATTAGACCTGAAAACACAACTAATTCAAAATAGTTAATATTTTCTATTTAACTTTTGATTGCATACATAATCATAATACTAATACATAATCATAATACTAATGCTTGAAACATTTTAAGAGTACCCTTGTTTAGTTGTGAGGCTAAAGCAATGCTTAATCATTAGAAAACTGCTAAAATAGGATGCTATTTATTTTCTCTATTTTTGATAGAGTAAGAGAATTAGGGCTGCTTCTTAAATATCAAGTTGACTCTGCACAAAAACATTATCAAGAATATATATTTAAAATTAAAAGGAAAAGAAACAATGTAAGAAATTACTCAAAGATAGAAAAGGAGTAATAAAGTTCAAGTAAATCACATGCTTATAATGGTTTGCAGAGCCTGGCACTTTTGACTGAAGAAGCAAATTAAACTAATGTCTGGTGCCTCTGAAACCACAGGCAAGATGACAATGTAACTGGACTTAAAGAGAAGTAGTGGCTCAACATCAAAGAATACACACTTAAAAAGGGGAAAAAAAAAAAAAAAAAAGAAAAAGAGAAAAAAAAAGTTGCATCCAATTTCCATCCATCCAAGGACAAACCAGAAATATTTTAGAATCCTGAGCACCGCATTGCTGGTTTTAGTTTAAACAATGCCCAAATTTTTCTTTTTGAGCATTCAAGTCTCTAACTGAATTTTCACAGGGCTGTAAGAATGAGCCTCAAAATGTTACTGAACTATTTCATTGATACTTTCCTGCTACTTTCTTTTCCCTGGCAATACACATGCAAAAACTGTTCCCTTAGTAAAGTAACTCTAACAACAGAAATGTGTGTATTTGCAACAACCTTTTCATGGAAGAGAATGTTGACTTTGAAAGAAACAAATAATGAAGAACATTTTGCTGTGAAAAACTGTGGTCTTTAAGAGAAACAGGGCAATTCTTACTGATGGAAAGGAAAAGTGTGTTATTAACTAGAGAGTGAAATAAATGTCAGGCCCAGTTCAGGACTCCATTAGCCAAGGAACTTCATGACCCTGAAGATATTTTGAAATGTATATTTTTGTCTAAAAGGATGTAAAAAATTAAGGGAGTGGATGAAAACTGTGAACGTACTTCAGTTATTGCCTACTCTATTATAAAAACATATGTAAAACTATCCTTCAGTATTATCTTAGAATACAAGCTTTAGTACATTATAACACTCAGAGACAAAATCTTGATTTCATTAAGAATGGTTTTATAAGTCAATTTTAGCATTAAAGACTTGGCTGTTTGGAGATAATTGTATGCCTAAACACCACTGATTTTAATAGCATTTAAGTACTTTCAAGAACTTAAAAATATCTAAACCCCAAAACTAAAGCCTACATAATGTAGAAAATTAATATATAAAAGAAGTTTTTTATCAGCTAACGCTGAAATAAAGGAAAAGAATACCACTTCCTGCTTATTAGAGCACTGTATAAATGAATTATTCAACTGGAAATCCTTTCCATACTCTAGCCAAACACTCCAAAGGGGAAAAAAAACAGCCAGTCTCTTGTTAGTTAATTTTGATACTCTGAGCTTTTGTTGAGCATAATTAAATCCACAGTATGTAACAATGAGATTTTAACCCTTCTCTTTCCAAACACACTCAAATAAGATAAAAACCTTTTTCTGCAGTCAACATTAAACACAAAAATATTTTAAGTGAAATGTATGAGCTAATTTGAAGCTATACGTGATAATGTCAGATAAAAAAAGAAATATCTTTTGGATGAGAAAATAACATAAGCATTATTTTTAAGTCTATTTACCTTATTCTAATGAAGTTTCAGATACACTGGCTCTTCATTTTCACTGTTAATTACCCTTCTGCTTTATGTGGGACTTTAGAGAAGAAAATAGTAGTGAGGGATGGGGAAAAAGAAAATGAAAGTTTAAAGAAATAGATATAATTTTCTTCCACGGAGCAACTTGAGAAAGGCTTAGTATCCAGGTGAAGATGTTTATTTTCCTACAGTGCTAAACACAGGACTGTGAAATAGATTGAGGAATAACTTGCAGAATCGTAACTTAAACTAACAGATGGGTCAGACAATGAATGAGAAAGAAGTTGGCACCTGAAGTAATACTTCCCAACTCATTACAAGTTTGGATTTTGACCAGTAAGTTTTACAAACAGGCAAACACTATGCAGAAATTCTGGTTTCTCCAGCATGGGATTTTCTTCTTCACTAAAACCAGTACAAACTTCAGCAATGTGGACAGTAAACCGAGCAAAGAGAATGGCATATTGGAAAATCCACCTATTTCAGAGTGGCATTCAATCCACACAATGAATGCAGAACACTTCATCAGTCTTAAACATTTGCCTTTTGAAACTGTCAAATATGAGCATCGTTTGATTATGGAAATGAAGGGAAAAAAAAAAAAAAGAGCGTCAAAAGCACTACCTGACATGTTAAGACAATAGTACTAAGGACAAGATTCAAGATTTAGGAATATCTCCACAGATATTAATGAGAGTCCCTAACTTAATGAAAACGACATGACACGATAAGATTTTCATTAAGTTTACCTCTTCATGAAACTACATACAGAATACTTTTCTAAGGCAATGAAGTCAGGTTATATTACAGAAAAAAAAGAGAATTGGGCATGGATTTCTATGGCTATAGGAAAAAAGAGGCAGCAGTAGCATTGTTATTTTAAGAGTCAAAAATGGAACATTAGCATGCATAAAATTCTCAGGGGATTGTATATCTCCTGGACTCAGACATGTCAGTACTTAGAAAATTAGAACATCAATCCACTTTTACAACAACAAGACAAAGGTTTGCCAGCTCTCCTCCGAGTAATACAACAATAGTAGAAATAGCTTCTCCCTGGTTACTTGCAAGATCAACAACGTACCATTCAGCTACTGGTTTGGCAATGCTGTCAAAAAGCACATCTTGTTTTGCCTCTTGATCAAAAATTTTCTGAAATCTGAAAATATTAAGAAAATAATAATTGCTTAGAATGTTAAAACACTACTTGATTCATACATTTTTGTTTGTGTTTGTAATAGTCAATGTTTACATCATTAGGCTTACATAACTTAGTACAATGTTTTCCCTGTAGTCTTAACCACAGCTTGCTGTTGTGCTATTGTACATAAATAGGCTGTACACAGAGCTGCTTTGACAAGATCTGTACAATAAAATCCTCTGATAAAATGATGTGGCTTAGAAAAAAAAATAAACCGTATTTTAAACCTATCAAGAGAATTAGTGTTTGTAACTGGCACCACACTGAATCCTGGATAAATAGATTACACTGTAACCAAATACAGCATCCCACCAGTACAGCCAGGCTCACATTTTTTTCAAGCTATTTCCTTCATTCTGCTGCACAATTACTATAGGTCATAAGGAGATATTTAATTCAATATGTTTCATCACTTTCTATAGAAAATATCTGAAGTTATTTTACAGAATTAGAATTCTTGAGGTTGGAAGGGACCATTTGTTCTAATCCCTCTGTTCAAAGGAAGGTCACCCAGAACAGGTTTTTGTCCAGTCAGATTTATTTCCACATATGAAGGCTGCACAACCTCTCTGGGCAACCTTTTCCAGCATTTGATCACTTCACAGTGGGGTCACCAGCACAGGAAGGACATTGACCTGTTGAAGAAAGTCCAGAAGAGGCCGCCAAGATGATTAGAGGGATGGAGCACATTTACTTTGAAGAAAAGCGAAGAGAATTGGGATTGTTCAACCTGGAAAAAAGAAGGCCTTGGGGTCACCTAATTGCAGCCTTACAGTACCTGAACAGAGCCTACAAGGAAGATGGATAGGAACTTTTTACTAGGACATGTAGTGACAGTACAGAGGGGAATGGCTTTAAACTAAGAGTAGCTTTAGAGTAGATATTAGGAAGAAATTATTTGCTGTGACAGTGTTGAGGCACTGGAATAGGTTGCTCAGAGATGATGTGGATGCTCCAGCCCTGAAAGTGTTTAAGGCCAGGCTGGATGGAGCTTTGAGCAACCTGGTCTAGTGACAGAGAGCGTCAGAACTAGATATCTTTAAAGTTCCCTCCAAGCCAAGCCATCCTATGATTCTGTGATATTTCCTGTATTTCAATCTGTGCCCATTAACTCTTGTCCTGCACATGGGTACCACTGAGAAGCATCTGGTTCCATTTTTATTTCCCCTTTCCCCATCAGGTGTTTACAGAAATTGGTAAGATTGCCTTGAGCCTTCTCTGAGGTGAACAGACCCAGGTTGCTCAGCATCTCCTCACCTGTCATACTCTCCAGTCCCTTAATCATCTTTATGTCCCTTTGCTGGAGCCCAGAACTGGACACAGAATTCCAGATGTGATCTCACTGGTTTTGGTGAGGGGAAGGACCAACTTCCCTGATCTCCTGGCAATGCTCTTTTTAATCCAGGGGCTGTTGACCTTCTTTGCTGCAAATGGTGTATTGTGGACCCATGTTCAATCTGTCTACCAGTATTCCAGGTTTGCAAACCTGCTTTCAGTCACCCTTGAGCCTGCTCTGGTTATTCCTCACCAGGAGCAGGACTTGGTATTTTATTTCATTGAACTTCATGAGATTCCTTTTGACTAATTTCTTTGGTCTCCTGAGGTCAGGAGGAAAGGCTGGTGCATCCGGGTGCCATCCCTCCTGGTTTCCTACTGTCTGTGAACTTTCTGAAGCTACATTGGGTCCCATTATCCAGGTCAGTAACGCTAAACAGTACTGGACTCTTGTACTGACTACACCAGGGACTGGCCTCCAGCTGGCCTGGCTGACAGCCCTCTGAGTCCCTGATGAAACCCTCTGAGACCAGAAGCTCAGGTTGTTTTCAACACCCCTCACTGTGTCCCTATCTAGGCTTTCCTGATTCCATTCCTCACACAGAATTCCTGGGTCACCTGATAGTCCTCCCCTCTTTTAATGTTGCCATTTAGTTGGAAGATGCTTCCTCATCCAGTCAGGCCTCCTGCTGCCTTCACATAATTTTCTGTTCACGTGGATGGACTGTTCTCAAGCTTGGAGAAGGTGATCCTTGAAAATCAGCCGGTTTTCCTGGACATTTCTTGAGGTCTGTGTCTCAGAGAATTCTTCCAAGCAGATCCATGAACAAGTCAAAGTCTGCATTCATGAAGTTCAGTGTTGCAACCCTACCTTTTGCCTTACTCCCTTCTCTCAGTATCCTGAATTTCACTATCTCATGGCCACTGCAGTCAAAGTTATCTCCAGGCTTAATACTCCTCAACAGTTCATCCATGTTTGCAAATATCCTGATTTTTTTTTTTTTAACTGTATGTTAGGAACATGTTGTCCACACATTCCAGCAGCCTCCTGCACTGCTGGTGCCCTGCTGCATTGTCTCCCCTGTTTGGAACTTTGTACTGCCACAGAACTTCCCAGGGTGTGTAGGAAGGCCTTATGGACAGCGGGTGTGTAGAAAGGCACCACGCTGACCCATGCAGTGGGTACAGCATCACAGACAAATGCAGCACACAAAACATAAATACACACATTCTATCCCGCTAAAGCTTAAGCAGTCAAGTAACTCAAACAATTATTCGTGCATTGTCTTAAGAACAATAAGGGGTAGGATTTCTCAAAATCCATCTCTACAGAGTTTTTAATAAATTACACAGTCAGACAAAAATATCAGCATTCATTAAGTCAGGCTTGGGCATCTGCAACCTAAGACAGTGTTGAGTATTAATCTATTTGAAGAGGGCAGCTCCTCTCTTCCCAAGCAGATTATCTTAGTTGATGTATAATGACATCAGTCTGAGCTGCAGTTGTTTATGTGGAGCTCTCTTTTTTAATAGTATAGAAAAACAAATTTATTTGTTTATTATTACAAAAAAATGCAACATATCCAAATTTGAAAAAGTCTCAACCTCACCATTAGAGGTGATTTGTATCACCTCTAGCTTTATTCACCATCAAGATTTTAAAGTGTTGCCTCACTTTTCTGTTGAAATAATAAAAATGTTTGATTGATATTGCTGCACTGATTTTAAGTTTCTAAAAAATATTTACATTCTACAACCAAAGATTTGTTTCTTTCAACAATTCCTGGTTTTCTTTACCTTGTTTTGGCCATGTCTGAAACACAGTTTCTAAACAGAGTGTTTTTACATCAAGACTTTTTTAGCCAGCCTATGACAACTCATTAGATCACAAAAGAACACACAGTCCTGCTTCAGTCTTCATACACAAATTCAAAATAAGCTGCAAAAATAGAAGAACTGATAAGTGAATCTTTGAGACGAGACTTAGAGATGCATTATGACTTCCAAAGGACAGGCAATAGCATGACAATTTCACCCAATGCTATCAGACCCACTGTGGTGAAGAGCATGTGCTGAAGTATTCCTCTTGCTAAGAGAGTTGTAAAAATAAACCTATCGACACCATAATTTAAAGATTAGACTTTTCCTGATTCTGTATATCTGTATCACTACACATAGCATTGTCAATCATAAAGGCAGAAGGTAGAAAGATAAGGCTTCTACTCACTTGAACTTGTAGCTCTCTCGTTTATTATTGATGAATCCATCTGCTAAGTCACGTGGCACAGTAATCTCCAGACTGGGCAGAGGTTCCTCATTATCAACTGAGTAACTCTAATGAGCATGGATACAAATTCACAGAATAATTTAATCTACAGAACAGCATTACCCTTAGATATAACACTTACCTAAGGTTAGCACTTAAAATTGTCTGGAGATAAACCTTTTACAAATTGCACTAAGTATGTGAGATCTTCCTTAACTACTGCACAACAAAACCAGCACACACCAGCATTATCCGTTCACTGTGTAAACACTACAATAATATTTGAAACAAAAGCGTAGCCTTTTTGACATAATTTGCTCACTAAATCACTTCAACATCTGTGATGTTACAAAAAATAAAGCATGGCCCCCAGTACAAACCTTTCCAAAAAACCCTGGAAGAATATGTTAGGAAAGGCTATGACAAGCAAAAGGCTATGATGAGAAGAGATGGTTTAAAATGAGAAGGCAATTAAGAAATCTAAATGCATGGTTCCTGAGGAACACTTTCATTGTCTTTATTATCCCTTGCAGGGGCAGCTGTGCACTGGGAGCAACACGTTCCCCTCCCTTGCTCAGAACACTGTTGAACTGCACAAACCCAGTGACGTGTATCAAGTGTTTTCCTGCCGAGCCTTTCTCTAATAACTAGGCTGCAAGTAAGTTCCTCACCCACGCCCCCAACAGTTACAGCCCGAACTCCTCTACTTCGTGGCTTTATGAACTTCCTAAGGCTTCAGAGAGCAGGAACCTTTCGCCACACACCCGCCCCCGTACCAGCCCCTCCACCCACACTAGGCCTGAGCCTCTTGAGGGGAAGGCGTCCGCCCTGCTCCCTCCACCTGAGCGGGGTACGCGGCTCCCTGGGCAGCCCTTGGTTCTCCCCGACACCCCCGGTGCACCCCCGGGGCACAGCTCCCGGCCTACCCCCGCCTGCTGCCGCCTGCACAGAGGCTTCACCCGCGCGTACACCCGGATCGTTTCCTTCACCATCGCCGCCGCCGGGCCCCGGCAACGGTAACCGGGCACGGCCGGCGGGCACGCGCCGCCGGGCGCCTCACGGCGCGAGCGACTCCCGGCCCTCACACACCCTCCCTCAGAGAGCCGGGAGCGGCCGGATCCGCCTGCCGCAGGTGAGCGCCCACCCAGCCCAGAATGCTGGCTCCGCGCCAGCTGTGCGCCCCAGGCCGGAGTTGCTTGGCTGTGAGCGAAGGGAGCTCGCATGCACTGCCCAGCCCAGCCCAGCCCAGCCCAGAGGCGCGGTGCGTGTGGAGCGCTCCAGGGATGCCGTGTGTGATCTCTTGTGCCTCACCTCTTGGTCCGCGGGCATCTCGCAGTTCAGCCCACCCGTGTAAGGCTCAGGAGAAGGTCTTTGGTCGTTATGCAGCTGAAACACCATGGTGAGAAATTGAGGGGAAATACTAAGATTACAGGCAGTGAGGACATCAGTTCCTTAATTCTAGTATAAAAATGGTTGTGGGGAAAAAGAAAAAACAAAACTGCTAGTGGAAAAAGAGGGTGTTGTCTTGCTACAAGAGCTAATCTTAGAGAGCAGTAATAGCAGAACCCCGTTATTCTGTGAAGTGGTTACTGCAGAGTCACACAAACAACATGACAGTATTTTGACCTTAGTTTTGGTGGGTCATAGTGGTAAGAGATCAGATTACAGTGATTGCAAACACACTAATCTAAATTAAGTGGAAAATCAGGGACTTAATTATGGAGGAGGATCAAAATTTCTCTAACTGAGATATGGTAAAAGTATGTTGAACTTGTATTCTGAACAGGAAAAACGCTAGGGAAAAGGTTTTCTCTCCCCGCTAAGCAAATGAGTGTCTTATGTGAGGCATAAGTAGTGAGCCTTCAGGGAATAAAATAGAAAAGGACAAATCACCATCTAAAGTCAAGTACAAAAGTCAAAAGGGTAAAAATGAAAACGAATGGAAAATATTACTTGGTGATTAAATTAAAGAGCGAAGGAAAAACAGGACATTGGAACGGGATAATGGAATAAATAGTATCTTCTCAGCATTGCTCCAAAACTACAAAAAAAGTTTGTCTCTTGTCAGTAGGGATGGGTTATTGAAGGTGATATTAGAGGCAGAAGTGACTAGAGGAAGGGAAAAAACTGCAGCCCAGAGGGAAGTGGAACTCACAGTGTTCAATGAATTTAGACTAGGAGATCAGGATTTTGGAGAGAAGCATAAATAATTTCAGTTCTAGAACTCTGAAAGTTTAATTGTTGTTTAATTGAAGATCCAGGAACTGGGTTAGTTTGTTGGTTTGCTTGGTTTTGAATTGAAATTATGCAGGATAGTACAGTATTCTTTGAAAACTGCAAGTGTAGTAGTCAACTGTGTTATTTAACAGCTTAGCTGGATTGTGAATTAGCTGGGCAGCAGACATAATATTGCAGTTAATTTTGAGGAAAGGCATTTTGTGTCTGTTGGTACTCAGTAGCTAGAGTAACTGGAGTAGGGAGCTCAATGACACTATTGCTTCTGGGGCCAAGCCTGGTCTGCAAGTGGTTTTGGTACCCTTCTTCAACCTGAAGCCTGAGCTGTAAACTCTAAGCCAATTGACACAGTGAAGTGACACTGGTTTTTTTTATAGGATAGTCTGAATATGCTATGGCACAGAGAAGCCAATGAGCCAGACTCAAGCTGCTTCTAGAATAAAGGCACAGGCTGAATTTCTGAAAGGGGAGAAGGAATCCTGGGCCACCTGCAGAATGATCATTTGCATAGCAAGAGAAGAACAAAAATAACAGGACACAATTGTCTTCTAAAATACCCTTTCTGTTACACAGCTGTCCTTGCAGAAATGCTGGAGTCTGCTCTGTAATATTTTGCGTTCAAGAATGTCATGTTAGTCCAGTAGCACCCAAATCAGAATTAGTACTCTTGGCTTACCCATCCTTCTGCAAAACAAAATCTGCGTCATTAATTTGACCATCAAAATTATTCAGGTTTTCCTCTTGGCTATAGTATGTAGTATGCTGACTGCGAAAGATGGGATATCAGTGAAAGAATTATAAGTGGAGTGAGAGCTTAGTTAAAGGTGATCTGTTATAGTTTGTTAAGAAAAAGGATATTATTGGACCGCAAGGAAATTTTTAGCAGGCTTTTGTGAGACAGAGCTTATGTGACATTTTAGTTAATAACTTTGTGCCAAAAAAAGGAGTTTGTATTGATTAAACTCTGATGATGATGTGATTGAGAGTCATATGTGCTGAAATGGATCAAGATACACTGGAGAAGATGAATGACCATGAGGATTAGAGTAATAGATATGGATAACCATGAAATGTGTTATAAGTTGCAAAATGTTGAAGGCATTTAAGATTGAGGGCTAATGACAACACATTCTGCTACAGTCTGGAATCCATTCAGCTAGAAATGTCAGAAGATTTTCCGGTTGTGAAAGCCCAGAAGATAGCTGCCACTGCAAAAAAGCTGTGAACTGAGAATGTGTGCTACAAAGAAAAGGAAGCATTCACGCTAATGTGCAGAGTCCTGGTGAGATCTTCAGCATACTTTCTCTGTGTGTTTATGGTTAGCTCTTTTTATTTCCACAAGCTTTTGAATATAAGGGCTACTGAAACAGTTAAACTGATGGAGATTTTGACATAAGAGAACGGACTTGTAGGACTTGATTTATTTAGCAAAGGCTAAATATGAGAGGCTGTATGAGTGTATATGAATACACTATGGGTAATTAGTGTGGAAATAAAACAATCTTCTAGGACAGACATGACCAAAAAATGGAAATAATTTAAGGTAAATAAAAGCATACTGGAAAGCAGAAGAAAATGAAATGCATTGGGTTCTGGATTCATCCCTTTGGATACTGGAGAAAACAGGACTAAATTCTGAAAGAGTACTACATGATCTCTTATATATTAGCAGGGGTTTGACCCACAAGGTGAAATCAAGAACATCTCTTCCAAAAGGCTTTTCCAAGATTATTGAAACATCTTTCTAGGACCATACTATGAACAAGAAGGCAAAGACAGTGTACATTTTCTTCCCCTAACCCACCTAATGAGACTTAACATCACCTTATTTTCTTACCCTAACCATGATAATATCTCCCTGCCTAGGTGTAATCTGTCTATTTTCTTGTAGGGTGTTGGAAGTTGGGAATTCTTTCCCCCATTCTGTTGCTAGGGAACCCTAACAACCAGGTACTTAAGAGACAAAAGATGTGGCCAGGTGGGGTGAGGGGAGGAGAGCATCTGGCTGCTGGTAACAGGGGGATGGTAGAGCTGCTGATTTCGTTTTGCTGTGACCACAAGAGCCCAGCTCCGCTCTGTTTTTTCCTTCCTTGCTGGGCGAGCCTACGTTTGTGAAAACACAGGATCCCGACCCTCTTCCCCCCTCCCAGAGTGTGCGTCTCTCCAGCTGGGTCTGGCAGTGGCTGTGGGGGAGCTCGGTGGTCACTAACCTGCATTCCCCGCCTGCTGGGATGCGCTACAGCTTCTGCCACTGCTGCTGAGTTTCTGCCACCTTTTTGCTTGCTAGCCCGGGTGAGTCAGCCCTGCCATCCAGCTTGCTGCTCCAAGTTTTCTTGTGGCAGCCTGTCCTGACATCCTGTCCATCCACCATTATCCACATAAGGACTTGAACTCGTGCCACAGCGCCCCCTGCAGGCGTGGGGGAGTCACTGCCCCTGCCCTGCCTGGCTGGGAGCCTGACAGCGCCCCCTGCTGGCCGTGCCCAGAGCTGCACCAAAGGGGAGGGTGCCTGGCAGCACAGAGGAAGCTGCTACCAGGTTTTTCTGGTTTTGTTTGTTGTTGCTACTGTTGTTGTTGTTCATTTACCTCGTAATAGATACTAGTAAAGAATTGTTATTCCTTTTCCCATATCTTCACCTGAGAGCCCTTGATTTCAAATTTATAATAATTTGGAGGGAAGGGGGAGGGGGTCATAGTCTCTATTCTAGGGGAGGTTCCCACCTTCCTTAACAGATACCTGTCTTTCAAACCAAGACATAAGGTCTCTGTCAACATGTAATCTTTTGTTCATGAAAAAAGTGTCATGTTCTTAGTTATAGCTTTTAGGCTGTAGGGAACCTTCAGTCAACTTAATAGCTTGAAAACCTATACGGCATACGCTGCTCCTAATTAGATTGGTTAACAGTTGCACATTTCACAGGAAATATAAAATAAATATTTCCAAATCAAAGAACTTCTATGATTTGGTTATTTATCTTGTCTGTCTTTAAGACTTTTCATCTGTAAAAAATCAAACTTTATCTCTTTACTTACTCTCATTTTCTTAGTCTTTGTATTCTGTGTCTACTTCAGCTTGTCCTGTACAGAAGATAGTAAGAAACTGAATATGGTTCTTCTAAATATCATCACTGTGGTTTTCATTTTCATATACAACTCCTAAGGTATTTAAATCTAAAGTCCAGCATTTCATGTCATCCTTTTAGAAGAAACCCATACACTCAGATGTGGTCAAGAAAGAAAAGATAAAACTTTTCCTCACTTGATTGAACCATTCCAGCAATTTAAGAGCAAGGTCAGGTGTTGTCTCCACTTATTTCAGTAGCTTGAATGCAGCTTCATTTGCATTTAAGAGCAAGAAGTGCTGATAAATATTTTATGAGGTTCAAAGTGGTCTCAAAAGGTCCTCATTTTGTCCTTGGGAGAGATTCTAGTTCAATAAGAAATTATCAATTTGCTTTAGGAATTAATTGACAAATTTTTATGTTGTCTCTTATACAGGAGGTCAGATTTTGTACCTTTAACATTACTTCCAACTTCAAAATAGATAACCACTGGAGTTTGGGGGTTTTTGTACTCTTGAGTTATGACTAGCTTATATGTGACTATTTTTGTATAGTATTCTGAAAGTGTTAAGCAAGGTGCCATTGTGGAAGATAAAAGTATAGCAGGCTCCCATTTTTGCAACTGCTGTGAGACATGCATTTAAGAATGGAGAAATATGGAGACCTAATCTCCTAATATCTTGTAATAATACTAACTGTCACCTAGTATCTTATTTGCTGAAGTAATGTAGGTTTTAATGTGACATTTTCATAGGCATTAGCCCCTGGGAAATTTTCTCTAAATTAGCATTGTTTTCGTAGAAAAGTTATATAAACGATCAAAGCAGTACATAGAGCTATATATGAGAACAGAAACTATTAGGTTAAACTTGAAATCTAATTAAAGGGTTAATTAATTGATTGATTGATTTTGTTTTAAGCAGTAAAAATAGCACAAGTAACAAAATAATAACAAAAAGTACAAAATAACGCAAAACTTTCATTAGCCAAGAGAGTTTAAGGCTTCTATTTCAATCTCTTCACTATTTCATTCACTGTTTCATGTTATAACTTTATTTTCATATGAACAGGGTGTGGGGATTGGAGTGCCCACTGTGGTGAGTGCACACACCATGTGCAGTGCTTGCTAGAATAAAGACAAAAGAAATGAAACAGAAGATTTCCAACCTTTAAGAGAAAATAAGGTAGAAAGATACAAGAGCAACATCATGAAAAAAAGCCATTTAATTTAATTCAAACTTATAGTTGCTGATTAACAGAAGCTTCTCTTGAGGCCTAGCTTAAGAACTTATTTGGCTTTCTAACTTTTCCTAGGATTTCTGTTATTAGTGGTAAAGTGCTGATTACAAAGATGCAGGAATTGTAGGACTTTTTTTGGTGGTTTTTTTTTTTTGTTATTACCAAACAAGAAGAACTATTTTCAGCATTTATATTTCTTAGAACTTTGAAGAAAGTCTTGGAAAATGAAGCCTGAAGCTGACAGCTAACTAAAAGTTTACCAGTGTAGAGATTATATCTTATGCTGGAGACCTGAAAAGTTTTGGTTTGCTTTAAATTTACTGTTTGAGATCTTCTTTCTGTCTTGCCTGGGAAATCACCTTGTACTTGAGGAATTTTCAGCATTTGCATTTGTCTTAAACCTCAAAGATGTGTCAAGTTTCTTCAGCTGCAGCATTTGAGAAAGTGCACCACAACAACACAAACAACCTATAGACTTGAAATGAGTTGTATGAGTTACGGGATCTGGCAATTCCATGATTTAAAAAGGTCAGCCATTGCATTCTGAAGTAATGGAGTGTCACAACGAATTGTCTGCTTTTACCATTGTTTTCTTCCAATTAGAAAAATAATATGGGTCATAATATATACCTGGCCATTCCAGGACTTGTGCTCCATTATGTCACCTAGCAACCTAATATGCTTCCAAATAAACAGCCTTGTAAGTTTTATAATAGCGCAAACTTTGAAGTCCTCTCTCTTTTTTTTCCCCCAAAGTTTTACTTTTCATAGACTTTACTTATTCCTGGCAACTATCATGCCATTTGGCTGAGATAATGATTAGAAGTTAGAACACTGAAATATTTCCACAGATCAACTGGGCAGGATGAAAGGCCAAAACTCTTGCCAAGGTCTGATTTTGTGTCATCATCCAGCTCCTGAAAACCTTAGTGCCAAATATGTATCTTCTACATGATCAGAAACACTTCTTAAATGACCAGAACTTAAAGTCTGAAATGTTGCCTAAATTTAGGTGCAGTATCTGTTGAGTTTGTTACATGAGCACTGCCAGAAACAGTACAACCTTTATAGTAAAAGGTGTAGTAATACAGAAACTTAGGTTTTTATATTTCAATGGAATGTGAAAAAGTTGAGGCAATATTTTTTGATATTTCAAGTATCATCCCAAAGCCCTATAACCCTTGTTTTCTTCTGTTTTGTGTTCAGCGTTAAAATGCTTAATCCTGTCATGCAGACGAAACTGTCTTGTTTGGCTTTTAAAAGTCCAGCCCAGTGAGAAGGGCAGAGATGTTTTCCCCTTTTTAGGTGGCTGTTACCATCAGTTTCTTAGGAAACAGCGCTACATCTTAATGTATGTCAGAAAAACATTTGCAAAGTACTTTAAAATGTCACTGTTCTGACATTCTCACCCAACACATTTATATGTGCCCTGAAAATGTGTGTCTTGCTAGACTCAGTCAAACTACAAAATCTGAGACTATTCTCCTGAGGGCTTATGTATATGCATACATATGTGTCTTTAATTGTTTGACTCTTTTAGATTAAACAAAAATTCCATGGAAGGATTTAGGGATTCTTAGGACTCTGACTACAATGGACAACAAATCTTTTGTTTTTCAGATTGGGCTTTTTGTTTTTCTGGCTGGGGCCTTGGGGAGGGTTTCATCTTCTAAATGGTAAACTGGAATGAATAAGGTGTAACAGTGTGGACAAGAACCTTAAAGACAAAGTAATGTAGTAAAGACAGGAGAGCTGCTGGAGGAGGCACAGTTGCTGGTGATATAATCAGTGTGAAACTGGAAGGATATTAAGCAACAACACTCTGAGAGTCCTGTGTGTGGGACTGGGGGGGGAGTGGTGGTAGAGACGCTTTCATTCATTGAGGACAGATGTGAGGAAAATACAACAATGTGATGTAAAGTGATTACAGCCATGGAGTAAAATCAAACTTTTTAGTTCAGAAGGGTAAGGATAAAGGTCGTGATCTCTGTTTCACACTTATCATTAAGTGAAAATAGAGGGCATGATGCAGGGAGCTATAGCAAAGGAGTCTCTAGAATATAAGTGTAAAGGAAAACTCCAGTCAGTAAAATTGAGCTTCATGGTTTAGGCAATATAAGAAGGAAAAGGAGAAAGTAAAATGGAGTATTACTTTGAAGGCAAAGGGAAACAAAGATAGCAGGCCTCTTGAGGGCTTTTTGTTCAGCCTTTTTATTTGGATGGAAAAGAAGGAAGTGTGGAGGTAGCATGAGGAAACTGAATAGACACAGAAGAGTGAGTAATTAAGAAAAATGCAGAAGGAAAATAGCTGATTTCATTAGGAGATGGATTAGGATGGGGTGACCAGTGCTTGAGTAGGTAAGCAGATGAGAAACATTTGTACAGGATGATGAAGGGAGTTGTACAAGAAAAGATGGCCATCTGTAAGGAAGCAGAAGTATGCATCATACCATGCATCCAATCTAAGTAGCATAGCATAAACTGAGGGAAATTATATTACCTAGGTTCACTAATCTCAGGAAACTGCCATAATGAGTATTCTTAAGTACTTGCACAAGTTCACGAGTGTTTCAACTTGGACGTAATAATATGCTCCAGCCAGGTGTGCCAGACATTAAAATATTTAGAGATGATACCTGCCTTTTGTTTCAAGAAAATTAAGCAGTGGAAAAATTAAACAATGTGTCCAATTTTGCAAGCACAGCCTGAAGTGAAGCCAGAGAAAATGGTTTCTTAAGTAGCAAGATGCTAAATGCCTTAAAGTGCCAAGACCAACCTTCCCACTAAAGTTTTTCATGTATTTCTGCATTGTTATAAATAGGAAAATACTTTTTTTCCCCATACAATTCTGTGAATTAAGTAATGAAGATGTACTCGTGAACTGTTTGAAATCAAACAGAATGGCCACTATGGAAGCATATTGCAACAGTATTTTAAATTCTCTTTTTTCTTGATATTTTCAGGTAATGCAAGGAAAAAACAGGACTAGTTTCGTTGTTTTATTTCTTTCTTTTTTTTTTAATATCCAGTTTTAGTTTAAATTAAAGCAACTACTACTGCTTATTCAACTAGTATTGCAAATTCAACCTGGTCTAGTGGAATATGTCCCTTCCCAGGGCAGGGAGGTTGGAACTAGATGATCTTTAATCCCCATTCCAACCCATCCACTCTGTGATTCTAAGTCTCAAACACCAAATACCTTTAAGGCTGTGTGATTTTGTCACATGCTGATGTTGTGCATCTGCAATTGAGAAATATTATAAATGGGCAAGGGTTGGTATCTAGGGACTGCAGACATCAGTTAGTTGCCAATGTGAAGAGGCAGACTTCCTGTCTGAGTTACTATATTAAAGTACAAAATGTTCATTTACCCAGTGTTGATTCTCTGTCTCTAGCTTGGCCGTGGATTGTCTATTTAGTCAGCATTTAGACTTCCCTGGAAGCTTTCACTTACGAATCCCCAAGCATGTGATGAACTAGTGAATTACAATTCTCTTGCTTCTGGAATTAAATCCTCATCAAATTAAAGCTGCATCTTGGACTCTAATATTACAAGCACAAGTGACAATATGCATTTTACCTGTTTTTCACATATAACTGAAGAGCACAGAGGAAATGTAAACCAGCTGCAGGTGAAAATAGAATAAATCCTCTTTCCTAAGTTAATAACTGTACTGCTCTTTATGTCCATTATTTCTTTTCTGAACTAAAGTCTTATTGTAAGCACTGTGAAGAGTTTTAGTTCTTTCACAAGTTGTTAATAACCAAGATGGTGAGTTACAAATTCACATATTTCAATTCCATATACTGTGGATCCTTGTTTAGAAAGTAAGCTTCCTAAATGTCCTGGTGGTAATTTGACAGACAAATATATGCCAGCAGCAGTTTTTCAGATTAAGTCATTATTAATCTAATAGTATATCTTTTACTGGAGAGCTCTTCATAAAATCAGGAGCTATTCTTCTCAAGTTTGCTTTATTCTGTGACTCATGGGAGAGTTCTGTGGTTTGTTCACACTGCAATCAGATTTTTCAAGAGGTAATAAACATGAAGTACTAGATATGTATTTGAAAACATAGGTCAATATGTTTATCAGATTGTTGACATGAATAATGAGTTTCAGGCAGTAAATGAGATTTTCTGAGATTTTCTTCAGAACATATTTTTTCTTGTAAATGAGTAGCACACAGACACTTTTAAAACAACAAATAAGATTGTTAAGAGTTACTTGAAAAGGTTATGATTTTGTGAACAAAGAAAAATAACCACTTTGCATTGTATAAATCTAGTAAGATATGTAAGGACTCTATTACATTTTTGGAGGTCAAGTCTAATCCACCAAGACGCATGAACAAGAAATGCTACTTGAAAAACAAAAGAAACAACCCCAAATCTCTGTCTACTACCTACATTCAGGTAAATATCTTTCTCACTAATGAACAGACATCCAGATATATGCAGTAGGATTGACCTTCCTTAAGTGGGATAATCCAAAAGCCTTCCTTGAGAGGAAACTGTCCTCCTAGGTGAGTCACATGGCTAGTCTAGCAACTAAATTGTTACTAGTAATACAACATTTGCTTTTCAATGGAGTTTGTATAATTTGCAGTTTCCATTGAATGGCTTATCAGAAAGTCACATCAGTAAAACTTGCAGTTTGGTGCAAATCACAAGCTACAAAAGGATGAAACTTCTTACCTTGGAAGCTGTTAGTGTTATTTTGACTCATATTTAATAGTTTAAGAACAGATATTAATTTAATACGGAAAAAAAGTTTGAGCACGCTAATTTTTCTCTACTTTAATTATTAGTTATTGACTGTTTTGAATTCTTGTTTTACAGTTTTGATATATTTGCATGTCCTCATAGGGCTTGCCTAGGTCCCAGTGTATGCCAAAGCACCTCCAGAATTCTAATCCCACATTGCTGAAGTGAACATGGTTTGGATGTAGGCCAAATGATGACTGCAGAAGGAAAATGGGAAGAAGGATTGTATGACATCTCAGAAAACAACTAGGATGTCTGATAAACAGTTATTTAGATTACGTATTGGAGTTTCAGAATAGTGCTGAGTAAAACTGAGTTGTTGGATCAAGGGACCATAGAAATTATTGTTTTTCATGGCAATTGTTAAGCAATTTGTACAGTTACTGAAATATTTTTCTTAGTATTTTAAAATCTCCAGATGCCAAGTGTGTATCATGATTTTCTTCTGCCGCACATAAAATTACTTAATGAATATTGGCTTGCAGGATTATTATCCTTCCAGCTAATTCCCAGTCCAACTCTGTTTGCCTTTTCCTGGGCTTCTTGCCACATTCCAGTTTTCCCTATGCTGTTGATGTTATGTAGGACTGAAATGTGGAGTTATCTACAGTTCATAAAAGAATCAAGTACCTTAGGCTATTATGTTAATCTATTATTAATAGACAGTAAATGCAAACATGAGCTAACAAAAGGCAAAGGATAAACACATTTAAGTCAGATCAGTTCCCAGAGAAATAATTTCAAAACTTGTCAAACAATTCTTGAAACATGTAAGAATAATGATTTCCCATAGATTCATTGTATATATTCTGGCACTGTAACTTTTCCTTTATATAATATTTTCATAAAACTTGAATAGTAATTTCCATTGGAAGATCTCAAAGAGATTTACAGACATTAACACAATCTGACTTGTAACACTAGTGTGAAGAAAAGAAGCTGGTTTAGCTATTTGTTGCAAAAAACATACCTGCTCCAGTTAGGCTGCTTTATGCTCTTCTGCCAGCACTAAGTTTCACAAAATACTTCATTCACCAATTTCTAATCATTCTCCTGCATTTGCATTGCTTTTACACTCCCTAGTTTCTGAGGATGCTCATGGCTAACCTCTCAGATAAGTTAGTTATCCTCAGAGGGCTTGATCCTATGTGAATGAAGCCCCTCGCCTGTCATCCCTCCAGCTTCTTCCAAACATTACTGCACTCCAGTGGTCCTGTGCTTCTGGAATGACTTCAGAGGGCTACTATGCCTGGTTGTAATATAAAGCAGTTTTTGTCATGTCTCAGAGACAGGGAGGAAGCAAAAGTGTCTTCATTCAGTTTTTTCAAGTAAGCCAGGCATCACTGCCAGTGCTTTGTTGGTAATCTCTTAGTTAGGATTCACTGTTCAACAGTTGCCACACAACCCAACCTCTTCCTGCAGGTTCACAGGCCCTTCCAGAGCTTCCAGCCCTCAATTTATTTTTCAAATTATTTAAGTTGGTATAATTTTTATCTAATCATATATTTAAGGCTTTAGAAAATGTCTGTTCCTCCAAACATTGTTGCGGTGACCCGGGTTGTCACCCAGGGAGTGGCAGAAGAGATGGCAGCAGCCCGGCCCGCTCGCAGCAAGGGTGCTGTCCCACAAACCTTTAAGTTTTGGGTCAATGATAAGATTCAGTGGGCAGACCCTGCCTTGGACAGTGACGCTGAGGGCGGTGCTGAAGGGCCAGCCACTCCCCTGGGTCTCCAATCAACTTAAGTTCCTTCCCTGACTCCAGAAGTTCCTCCCCTTCTGGAGATTTCTGCGTTCTTTGTTCCCGTATTGGTTTGTTTGTATTAGCCCCTCCTTATGTCCCTTATTATTGGTCCCTTGTATCCCTGCGACCCTTTCCCATTGGTGCTTTCCCTTTTCTCCTCCCCTTTTTCCCTTCATATAAAACCCTATGTCACCCCTGTTCTGTGCTCCTTTTTCGTGCTCTGTTCCTCGCGTTTAGACCTCCGTCCCCCGGGGCGGGGAATAAAGCTTGGGAATTTCTACATAAGGAGTCCTTCCCTTCTTCTCTGTCTCTGCTGCATTCGCTATAATTACCACCGACTACTGCCAGCTCCCCAGGGAGCCACAGAAGCACGTTACACCGGTGTTTGTTTCAGCCTGCCAGGCTGCTCATCGCTTTAACGGCGACCCGGCACTGAACACGTCGCCTGCTTGGCCAAACCAGGCAGCCAAGTGGTCAGTGCGACAAAACATCACTAATATAATTTCATTATCTTATAATTCTTACATATAAGATGATGCATAATTTTGTATACGGCAGCTAGAGGCTATTGAGTATTCACAAGCTTGGAGAATTTCTCATGAGCAAATTGTATTTTCATAAAAAATGAACCAAATACAGAGCAAATTCACACCACGGGAAATCCTCTAGAGAATATATCAGTTTGCCATTTGATTACAACTAAACCTTGCTTATACCTAAGTAAGGCACAACCGATTTCACAGTTAACAAATTTCCTTGAGACAGAAGGCTTTATAATCCAAACTTTCTGAAGTCTCCCACACGAACTTCATCTGTGGAAAGTACCCTAACAATTCCCTACATGAGGAAACCCAGACAGTCCTTTTTTTGCCATATCCCAGGCCTTCTTCCTGAATTGTTTTTCTGCCTGCTCAGCCAGGGTTGTTTTACCCACCACCTTAACTATTTCCATCCTTATCTTTTTCTTTCTCTGAACTCCAGCTTACGCTTTGGAGCTGCTGCCATTAGTCAGTGAGCTTAATGCTCTTAACCATGAATGTGGTTTCGTTACAGCTCTAACTATCCATCCTTTATTTCAAGCCTGGCCCTGATTACTGGTTGTATTGCTTATGTCTGACTCTCTGGCATCCTTCCATTTTAGTATCTTAATTCTTCAGTAAAATATTAGTCAAACAAGATATGTCTATCTATACAATTCTGCTTCTAGTGCTAACCAATTCATGTTTGATGATGAAACATTTACCTTTTTGTTTTTAGTAGTATCTGGTAGCATCAGATACTTTTCACTTACTGTTAAAAACAGTCCTGAGCCACAGTTCACCTTCAACTATGAAAGCAAAGATCTTATTCATGAGACTCTCCATGCTGACCACACTCTCTATAAAAATACTCCTGAAAATGGAAAAAAAAGGATTTTTTTCAGAAATCAGACTAAATTCAAAGTTCTCTGTCATCTTTTTTTTGAGAAGAAATCTGTGCTGCAGGGCTTCAGCTGGTCTATCTGCATGTCACTTTATACCAGAAGATCAAGAAATTTTCCATGTTCTTCAACATCTCACCCACACTTGCGCATTGGAGGCACAAGCACTGAATAAGTTTGTTACTCTTCTGTTTTTCAGTTTGGGGAGCTCACAGAACTTTACAAAAAGGAATAAGATTGACCTTACAGCATCCATGTCAATCAGTCAATTCCATAATTTCTGTTTCATAGATGAAGAAATAAACTCAGAGAAATGAAGAGTTCTGTCAGAAAATAAACCATATTTTCATGTTTTATGCATATTGCCATTTTCATGTTTTGACAGACTTGATCAAGTGCAATTAAAATGTTACACCTTCCTGGATCTGCCAAATTAATGGGGGGAGGGGTGGGGGGGAGGGAAGGGGGAAGAGAAGGAACAAAACTTTTAGGTTTTAGATAATTAATTTCTGTACCTAACTGGTACAAGAATCTTTTAGTAACAACTTTTATGACATGAATTCTGTGAAATGAACAAAACATTATAAAAATACTCGTTTAAGCCTGTCACCTTTCTGTCTATACATGAAATCATCAAAGAAAATGGCAAATCAAACACACAATAGCTTTTTCTTGTAAAACTACGTTGTGGTTTAGCTTGGCCCAGGTTTTTCTAGTGGGGGGGGCCCACAAAGATGGCTCCTCGGTGAAGCTTCTTGAAGCCTTCACCATGTCCAGCTCTGAGGTGAGGGAAATGCTGCTGGCCAAGCCTGGGCCAATTAGAGATGTTGGTTACGCCTCTGTGAAAAACATATTTAAGAAGAAATCAAAACAATGGGTGCACGCACTTTTCCTTAGCCAGAGGAGGAGGAGTAGGTGAGAGTATGTGAGGGAAAACAACATGGAGAGACCAAGGTCAGTGGAGAAGGAGGGGGAGGGGGAGCTCCAGGCGCCGGAGCTCTGCAGCCTCTGCAGGCCGTGGTGAGGCCCATGGTGAAGCAGGGGGTGCCCCTGCAGCCCATGGGGGCCCACGGGAAATGCTGAGATCCACTCGCCCATGC
>VZRN01000344.1:1723276-1769053 GCA_013397935.1 Dasyornis broadbenti | reverse complement strand
GTGGAAGATGGACCCCACGCCGTAGCAGTTTTGGGGAGACTGCTTGCCTGCGTGGGGACCAGCGTCACTGCAGCAGTGTCGGGCGGGCTGCCGACAGTGAGACCCATGGCTACGCAGAGGAAAAGAGCCTCTCCCCGGGCAGGGGAAGAAGATCTGGGTGATGAACTGACCTACTCCCCCCCATGCCTTGTTCCCTTGTGCAGGTGCTGGGAAGGAGGGAGGGGGGTGAGCAGAGAAACGGTGGCCTTGAAGGGTTTATTTTACTTCTCATTTACTCCTCTGACTCTGTTAGTAATAAATTAGATCACTTTGCAATCTAAGTTAGTCCTGTTTTGCCTATTCTAAGTGCGTCTTCTCCCGGGTTTCCTTATCTCAACTCATGAGCCCTGGGTGTGGGTGTGTTAATTTGGGGGTCCCTGGCATTTGGCCAGGCTCAAACCATGACATAATTGGCGTCCCAACGTGCGGCTCAAGAAAGTGGAAAAGAAACTATAACATTCTAGTGCACACATTTTGTCATAACTGGTTCATCACTGATAATTTCACCAATGGTGCATCTTCTTCTATAAAGTTATATCAGAACACAATAGACTAATTTAGGGAACATTTGGTTATATGTTGTACCTTGGTCTTAGAATATGCTGAGCATCCCAGCTTTGTTTATTTCAATCTGCATTGGGATCCTAAGGAACATACTCTGGAATTCGGGAGACAGTGGACTTAGACATACGAGAATTGTTATTCTGGCTTATTTTTTAGAATGTCCATCTCAGTGAGTTATTGTGAAGTGATTTTTTGGCCTGTTTCTTATTTTTTGAGTGAAGAACAATAGCCACCCCATGACATAATGTAACATAGACATGCACCCCCACCCCCCACGCCCAGCATCATTGCTTTTCTTTGGACACAAAATCTTGGTGCTGTGGGATATTGAACATCTTGAACCATGTCTAAATCAGCAGTGACTAAGACCCTGGAGAAGTCAGTATGCTCTTAGTGTTAAGTTTGTAAAGCTGTTGTTTTTGCCTGTATTCCCCAGATAACTGGTTATACTTCTGTCATATTTCACTGCCCTCCCAAGTCTAGTCTAAAACCTAATCCTTCAAATGAGTATTCTGTCTTCAAACTTTCATTCATTTATAACACTAGGTTTAATTCTGTCTGGAAGGAAAAAATGTAATCTGGACTTGGTTGGCCTTCTGTTTAATCCTTTAAGTTGATTTGTTTCTATAGACTACTGTGCAGGTGATAGAAACAGTGTTCACAATAAATGTAGTTGTCACATTAGAATGACTTCTTAGTTGTGGTATTTAATAGGTACAAAGGAGAAAGAATACCTAAATGTTGTGGTTTCATTTGGTTCTGTTTTCTTGTTTCACTTCTTATAATATAAAACATTAGGAAATGGTTTTTGATATTATCAGTTAAGATCCTGTGCTCTTATCCTATAGGCAGACTGTCTTATTTTCTTCTTCTGCAGGTGGGGCAGCATACAAGGTCGCTTTTGGCTGGTGTGGTAATAAAATTTGGGGCTCAGGCCTAGCAGTCTCTACAGTTTGTATGTATTCCAAGAATACTTGTGCCAAGACTTTGTGCCTATGTCCATAATGCTGTACCATGTTTCAGAAGCAAAGCCAAAGGACTTTCCTTTGTTTTCCTGCCTGGGAAGACACATGAATATATCATGGCTAAACTGCATTGCTTTTTGAAATGACAGCTTCACAAGAGGAGCGCAGTATGGTATCATGACAGCAGTGGAGTGAAACTGTATTCAGGGGACTTTAGGGGTTGTGTTGATATCTCAAAAATTCAGTAGGATTACATGGGCAAATGTTTTGGAACTGTTGGGGTTTTTTCCTTTATTTAGCAAATAATACAGAAAGAACAACAATAAAGAGCATAAGCATTGGTAAACCAAAACACCTAAAAGTGTAGAAGCACCAAAGTTGCAGCACCAGCTCCAACTGCGTGCTTGCATTGTTTAGATACTTGCTTCATCACTGAGCTTGCATCAGGCTCACATCAACTGTGGCAAGAGCTGCAAGGAGACAGTTGTCTAGAGCCAAATGTCTTGAACTGAAATGCAGGTGTGTCCCATCCCACGTTCTGCCGCAGCTGTTTTACATGGGTAGCAGCTAAACATGTCCATATCATAATGGGTTTGGTGTCTGTCATTTTTCAGCATTTGATTTGATTGACAATCTTTCAATGTTATTAAAAATGTGATGTAACAAGCTGTAGATCATTACTCTTTTCAGGTTTACTGGTTTAACTCTATGGGCCACTGATGTACTTTTGCGTGCATGCCCACAAAAGAGATTTTCTGAGTTGTTTCAAACCATTGTAGGAAGTGAGTCAGGATAATTGCCAGTCTAATAGGCTCTCTTGGCTTCCTGGAGTCTTTCAAAAATAAATCTTTTGCAAGAAAAGAGAATGTCTAGGAAAGAAAAGAAAAAAGTTATACCAGTCAAGACAGTTAAATTTGACACATTCCACAGAAGTGAACTCTCCTTTCTACCTAGGCTCCCCTGTAACACATGATGATTGCTCTTAATATGGTATATCATTGCTGGCAATTCTGTCTGCATCATTGTCTACTGTGTACATATGTTTTTCTCTGACTTCTCTGAAGAATCTCCACTTTAACAGTCATCACTACAGTAAGTGTGTCAAAGAAGCCAAGAAACTGTTGTCCCACAAAGCTCTCAAAGGACTTTGGTTAACCTGAATTCACAATACAGTTTTTAGTGGAAAACAAAATGAATCTAAGATAGCACTGGGAATAGCTAGTCAGGCTGTGATATATTACAAAATGTTGTTTAATTCTGATATTTTATATCTGCAGAACAATTTTAGTTTAGAACTGTACAAATAGTCTTGCCTACTCAATTTTCTTTGGTCTAATTGACTGCTGCAAAGGAGTCAGAGCCTAGCCACAGCTCCCTGTGTGGGACAAAGCTCACTCTTTCCTGTCTCTTCTTCTGCCAGTGGCGGAGGCAGGGTGTTCTCAGCTAATGCTGCCTCTGTCTATTCTCATGTATGAGTACTGTCCATCTAAGTTGCTGATTTAGTTTGAGAAGTCCAGTCTGTGCCTCAGGCTCTGAGTTTAGTCACAATGTACTGCAGAAATGATGGCTTTGTAAGTCTTACTCTACTTAACACTGCATTATTTGTAATTTGAAATGTTCCTTCTGTTGTGTGAGCCTTACTCTCCACTGATTCTTACTTTGTGTTGACTCTGATACTGGAAGAAACTGAGTCTAAAATGCTGTCAATTCAGTGCTGTACATTGATTATTATACTCAGACACTTCCCACTCTCTGCATGATTCTGTGTGGCTAAAGGTACATCACAGGTACACAGTGCACAGCTCCAGAAAGTGTTTTATTCCCTCTTTTGTGATTACAATGTGATCCCTTACACAGTTCAAATGTACCTGTGGTAGTGTCTTAGAACAATCCTTCTTGCTGGCATGTGTTTATCTGCAACACATCACCAGCTTTCCTTCCAATCACTTAAACGGTTTACTCACCCTTGGTAAACTGTGGTGCTGCTTCAGGCCTTGGAAATGAAGACATCTATGAGACCTATCGGTGGTTTTTCTCTGGTCAGTGCAATCTAATTAAATCGGGGCCAAGAGTACACAGTGAATAGAATTCCACCATGCAAAATGAAAGGGAAGTCACCGAGTGGATTTGAAAACTAGAGTCAAGGCTGTGTGCATCTGAGGACAAAGACAGAGCTCTCTGCATGCTTTGGTGTGTGCTAATCTTTGAACATATGCCATAATTTTGCATTTCCTGACTTCAGTGGATTGGAAAAAAACCTGGCAGGTTCCCAAACTGAAATATATGCAGAAATAACATATATAGTAATACCAGTGCAAGGAAAAAACCTCAACATCTGAAATAGCCTCATGCTTCAGGGTGTAAACTGATCAACTATGGGGTTCAAGAAAGAATTTCTCTTCTCTCTTTAACACCTCATCCTTATGTAATATTCCAGCTCACAACTGGTTGGATGCACTGTGTTTTCCATTCTTCGTGCTCTGAATCATCGGGTATCTAACCACTGCTTGAGGCAGTGTATTAGAGTAGTGAGCTGAATGGCCCATTCCACTATGGCAGCAAGAAGAGTATTTTAATAGGGTTTCATTTCCTTTGGTTTATTATTTTGTTATGTAGCACTAAGAGAGTGACAACTGTACTACTATAGTTGCTCATGTGAACATGTATTAGACTGGTTTGGATCTGACGACCACATGCTGTCTTGTTTTGTCAGTCATGTGCAAGTGATGCAGAGGGTCTCACTTGGTTCTCTCTGTTTTCTCCATGTTTTAGGGCTGAATAGTGCCTGTGCTTGTATTGGTCCAGTGCCCAAAGGTGATTCTCCTCACCCTCCAAAAGTATCTGCCTCTAGTGTCTTTTGGGAGAATTACTCTTTAAAATAAATTCTGTTTAAAATGAAACAATTTTTGCTCTTGCATGCACATGCCCAGTCTAATGGAGAGGGTTCTCATGTATAGGAAATAGGAGTACAGATTGCCCATACAGTTCAGATCCTAGAGAATTTCTTTGCGCTCTGCATATCATGGTGTTGTGCTCCAAAAAGGGTTTCTGTGGCATTTTGTGAAATTGACTCCTGTGGGATTCAGTGCACAGGTTATGAATATACAAACATACAACTGGCTATTCTACCTTTCATTTTCATACAGAAATGCAAAAGGTTCATAGAGATACTGTCTTAGTCCACAGTAGCTGGAATGCTATAGCATTTCTGATACAATTAATATTTCTACCTTAAGAACTGCATGGTAAGGGGCATATCCCTTCAGGACAAAAATGAAAAGTGCTACTGGACACAGGTTAACTGTTACTGTCTGTGTAAGGTATGGGTAAACAGAGCATTTCAGTCTCTTGGCATTTCAATCTTGCTGCAAAGTCTTTCAAAATAAAGAAATACCATTTGTTCTTGGGTCACACTCTAAGAAAGGCTGTGGTTATTCATGCTTTACTTCTGTGTGATGGTCAGGATTTCCACTATTCCTCCTGTTCCTCCTATTCTGCTCTCCAGGGAGAAGATATAATATAAGCTTATAAACTAAACAGAGGAAATAGGAGTCATGGATAGCCATCTCATCTTTAAAAAACACCAGGAGCCTTTACTGTGCTTTAGAGGAGCTGAGTCAATGAAAGCCGGTGGGATGTGGAACTCCCCACAAGGAACAGCTCTGGTATCCTACAGAAAAGCCCTGAATCACACTTCTCTTCAGAGTTCTCTCTAGATATCCATGGGACAAATTGCTAGGAGGTAGCAATGTAACTCCTGGGTTGATCTTTAATAAGATTAGCATGCAGCAACGGCAAGGTGGGGACTCATGCCCTGAGTGATCGTTGTTGATCCTAAGTAGACAAGCGGAAAATCTCATAGCCAGAGGGAACAACAACACCACTTGTTCAGTACTTGCACTGTCAAAACTGGGTTTGTTTTATTATTTTTCATTATATATAAAAACATTTTATTTCCTTTGCTTGACTGAGTACTGCGTTGGAACTGGGATAATTTTCTTGTTCCTACATCTGGTAGATTCTTAGGCCCATCTTGTAAGTATAAAAGTGGAAATCTCTTCAAAGAGATACCATTTTATTCTGGAATGTATCTCAAAGCTTTTGGTCATAGTGATGATATGACAGTGCATGGGGATAGCTGCCATTAGAAAGTTGTCAGAGAAAATTCGATTTTAAGCCTTTTGAAGTTTATCAGATGATTTTTTTTTTTTTTTTTTTTATTTCAAGGAGCCCTGGCTCATGCCCAAAGGTGATGACAGTAGAGCAGAAAAGAGAAAGCTAATGTGTATGAAAAAGCTAATACACACAGCCCCAAATGGTGAGTTTGCTTTGCTAGTAAGTTGCACAGAAAAGAACCTCAGCACATTTTAAAACAGCAATGGCATCTCCAAAAATGGTAGCAAGACATATACTTCTTATAACTGCTTACAAATGGAAATGATGGGGTATATATATATAAAAAGAACAGTTGCTTATAATACCAGCACATTTGTACACTCCTGCAGAAAATGCTGAATAAGTTTTGAACTTCTTAAAAATGTCTGTCTGTAATAAAGCAAAGCTCACTTAAGGACTTTCACCATGTATCACTTCACCTTCAGACCTCAATTTCGTCTCTTAGATGGGACTACTGATACTCACAGGCTTACAGCCAAGCTCAGATTCTAAATACAAAACAAAGAGGTCTTATCAGTCCAAATTTATCATCACTTGCCTCAGCAGGATTATACCATGAGAGCATTTCACTCTTCAAGTGCTGATTAACATTAATGCTAATACTGTTACAGTTTTTGCTCTAGCATCTCTGCTCTTTCACATAATACTTAAGTGGCTTTCACAGCAGGTGAAAAGTGTCATACTGTACAGTAGCGAAGGAATAATAGAAAGATGCAAATAGGCAGAGCATAATAGAGATCAAAGATCAAATGAATTTTCTGAGCTGGTATTTATCTGAGATGAGACACTTCTAGAAGATATTTTGAAGTTAGGGGGGAAGATGGCCAAAATGGCCCACATGCCTGAGAAAACAGTCCAGCTGGAAGGGATTAGTGCCAAACTGAAAGAGGATGTGGACAAGATGCTTGGAAGGCCTGCTTCAGTCCTGTTTTAGTTAAATCCAGTCAAAGCCTGGACACAGCAGAGGGCTGTGGGCTTGGAGTGTGTCTCTGAGAAACTTCTATATCATGCTTGATTCAAACCCTGTTTAAGCACAGCTGAGAGACTGGAAAACCACTTTCCAAATGGGGACTTACATGACAGATAGTTACATCCTGGGTGTGGATATAATATACCATGGATGGAAAAGTACAGGGATTGTCTTTTGCCAGAGACTTATACAACCACATCTGTAGTTCCCCACTGTTTCCTCCCTGACCCTCTTGGAGGGGTTTTCCAACCAAGAGTGCAAAATTTACAAATCCCCTCAAACTGCAGTTTCAAATCTACCTAGAGAAACTTTTAGATTTTTCATTCCATAAATATCCCTTGCAGGCTGTCTGACGTCAGAGGATTTGGAGAGAGAGGCTGGTCTGAAAGTGAAAACAGCAGCAGTTCCAGTCTCACCCTAACAGCAGTGCCAGCAAGAGGAGCAGTACAGGCATTTCTCTGTGTGGATTACGGGACTGCAGAACAGGGAGGATCTGCGCAGAGACACAGCTACTACAATGTAAGTGCAGCTGCTGCAGCAAAGCTTCTCATGTTTTTGCTTGTTTTCAAGAACAAATCCCTGCAAGTACTAATTGTCTTTCTTTCTTCTTCTTTTTTTTTTTTTCCCCTCTTCTGAAATATCCTGAAGCCAGCTTGGCAGCACACAGAATTCAGGTTTAGCTTGATTGCTTCTCCCAAAGGTATGCAGAGGGGCTGACAGTGCAGGCTTTTGCACTCTTCTGTATGTGGATGGGGGTGACAGGGGATGAGGGACATCTGAGGAGAGGAAGGTCATATCTTTGGCAGACTACAAAATTAAGTGAAATTCAGCTAGTTCATATTCTGGTAGCAGGAAAGCAAAATCCCAAATAAGCCTTAGGCAAAAATCAACTTCCTTAGGCAACTCCACAATGTAAGATTTCTTTTTTAACTCTTTAATCCCTTGTTATATTGTGCAGCAAGCAGTTCCTCTTATCTTATGAGGATGACAGGCAATTTGCTGGCCCCTGACAGTGAAGTCCTGTCCTGCTCTGCCAGGCTACTGATGATAACAGATCCCCCTAACATAAGTATGGGGAGTCACTAGGCTAAGTCTGACAAATTTAGCACCTTGAGCCTGTACTCACTTGATACCAAGGGCTCTCCAAAGAACCCACTGCTTCTGCAGAGAAGAGGTGTCTCTCACATCTAAAACCTAGCTGTAACAGGGTCATACATGAGCAAGTCAGCTACTGCAATGAGAATCTCCGTGTTGAAAAACTTGCAGAGATACTGATACAGACACCTGGTCTAAGTTCCAGCTCAAGAGACTTCCTTAAGAAGGTGACTTAAGACTTAACATCCTTAAGAAGGTGATGTTTTCAGTGGGGCACACAGCTGTATCTATTTGCAATTAAAATTCAATGCTGCATTTAATTAATCTTACCTGCCCAACCTCACACTTGGATGTCTATTCATTCCCTAAGTGGAGATGGGAGCAGTTCTGGGGACAGCTGTGTAGGCAGCTGTCCTCTTCACTGGCATCTTCTCTAATAACCCATGACAGAAGCAGCTTGCTTCCCCAGGAACAGTTTGAGGCCTCCTGTGTGAAGATGACACACTTTGCAAGCACTTGTAGAAAGCTCTTGGCCAGCAGGAGCGTTGTTGGCCTGTGCAGTTGCTGGAAGAAGAGATAGTACCCTTGAGCATAAACACAAAGCTGGGCTAAGGAGTAGGAGCTATGTGAATTGCACAACACGATGCACCATGCTGGTAGCACTTGGTCTCAGCCAACAAGCAGTCACGAAAAAGGCTGCTGAAAGTCAGCATTCCCTGCATCGGGCTGTCTCGGAAATGGAAAAAGTGTGCAAATACTTTTCCTCTTGAGGGTAGCAGAGTGGGTTATCAGGGCAGGGAGAAGAAAAAAAGGGAGGAAAACTGAGGACTGAGAGGAGGGTATTTTACTGGGATTTCCACTGCATAATGAAATTGAGCAAGTGTAGTTAGCTGTGCTGAAAACAACTGCAGGTTGATGTAACCACTGTGCTGGCTAATGTATTGGGGATAGCCTTTACTGGGCAGAGGGTCAAGGTCTAATCCTCACTAAGGGATGCCATGCTATGCCATATCACACAAAGCAAGAGCTGAAGAAAAACAACTGTACTGCTGCATGTGTAAGGGAGCATGAGTTCTCAAAAGCAGATCCTGTAGGGATGTACTTTGGAAGTGAAGTCTCCAGACTTGGAAAGAAACACATTGGGATCTGAGCTACTTTGCTGTGACATACGAGAATTTTTTCCTCTACCCCATTTATTTATTACTAGATTTTGTTTCCAGTGGGCCTGGCAGCTCCTTTTCCAAGAAGACGCTTTTTTTCTTACCAACAGCCCAATCACATTGGCTGGCAATCTAAAAGAAAAAAAAATTCTTAAGGAATATAGTAACTTATTAGAAACCTTCATGCCCCAGTGAAAACTTGAGAGCTGTCACAGCCAAGACAAGTGTCCGGGACCCACAAACACTTTTTATTTGGTTCAACAGTTAGTCTCTCTGAAGTACTTTGGGCAAGGCAGGAGTAATATATACAGAACTGCTGAAAGCTGAGAGGGTAAGAAGAGAAACTAAGGAGGAGATAATTCCATATTTGGGATGTTTTAATCTGACTGCTTCCCTTCTGTCTCATTATCCCTTTCTCTTTCCTTCAGCTCAGCATCTAATGAATGAACAATGCTACTTGCAGGGGTTTGCAAGTCTGGAAATTGCCTGTGGGCTGTTAGTGTAGCTCAATGGGAAAGTTGCACACTGAGTGGAAGGCTGGGAGAAGAATGGGAAGGGAGATATTGATCTGGCAGGACATAAATTTAATTCTAATGAGAGTGCATGAGTTGTAGCATCCTTGAATTTGAATGAGGTTATACCAGCCAGGAAATTACTAGTTTGCCTATAGATGGACTTACTCTGGAAGCAAGATAAAAAAACCCCCATGATATGGACAAGACAGATATCTTTTCAGTTTTGTTTTGTGGAACAGAAAGCTGTTGCCTGCTGGAGCTTATGACAGTCACAGTGCAACCCTGAGGTTTTAAAAGTCTATATTATGTGTTACGAAGTGAGGTCTCATGGTTTCACAGAGCTGAGTAAGCAAATTCCCTGGATATCCTAGTGGCTTTACCACCACCATATCACTTGTCTGCTGCTATCACTGCTGTTTGTTTTAGTTGTGCTTCTCATGTGTAATTCTGTTCATCTTGAAAATCAGTCACAAATATTTTTCTTACCAAATTCAGACATGATGTGAACTTATTGTACTTCATTGAAAGGGAGGCTCATCAAGAGTTGAATAGCATCTTGAAGGCATCTCCGAAATAGTTTGGGTTTGCTCCATCTGCCTTAGTTGATATAAAATTCCCCCAAGGTCCAATGGTATCCCAGAAACCTATCTAGTCCCTGCAGGCCAGCCATCTGATTTAGGGATTGAGCAATCAGGGGACACTATTTCCTGACACTTAGGGGAAGGATGTGTGGGAGGCTTGGCTTTTAGCACTTTAATTGCTGTGAATTTTCAAACCTGGGTCAGTCCTATGGAGAGCTGACCCTCTCTTCCTTCCCTGCCCTTGCAACTTCCAGGCAAGCACAGCATGTTTCTAAATAAAAGAAAGCTGACTGCTCTTATTTTCATTGGATGAAAGAGTTTATGTGTATTTTCCCATGGTTTTGGGTTAGCTGATTATTGACAATGGTGTCTCATGTCATTTTCCATTTGCCAGTGTGATGGCAGTGATATCCCTAATATCACACTCCTTTGAACTCAGACATGTGCAGAAAACTGGTAGTTTTCAGTATATATACTAACATGCAGTAGTTCTGAATTTTTCTGCATATTTTTCTCATATTTCTGTTTTCTCATACTTCTGCAATTTCTCATATTTCTGCAATTCCACTTAACAGTGAAGTTACTTCTGTTTGGCACAAATCTGTGTCATTATCAGGCCAGGGACTTAGATCCAACCTGAGTGACCTGAGACATTGAGTGCAAGTCAGCTCTTCTCTAGTGAAAGTTTTCTGTGGCTCTGTATTGTTCAAGAAACTTGTTCCATGCTTCAATTCTAAATAAGTCCAAGTAACATCAAAACTTGGTACAGAGAAACTGAGGCCCAAGTTGTGCAAAGTAACCTGTAATTTTGGCTCTTTATTTTTAGTGTCTGTTAAGACACCAAGACAGTCAAAAATTGAGACAGCCAAAATTATAAGCTGTTTTTGAAATGCTGGCCGAGGGACTTGGGCAAATCTACAGAGTGCATTTGATTCTGCTCACATACTTCTTACAGCAGAGTAACTCTCTGCAGGTCTATGAAACTACTGCTGGTTTACAGCAGTGGAAGTCACAGATTAATGTGTCCCGTGCTGCCGGAAGCTCCCATGAGCTTTGGTATGTCAGTCCTGTACTCATGGTCTATTTTTCTTGACAGGATGTACCCAGCTGTGATTTGCTGAGAACCATGTAGCCACATGCACATGAACACATCACATCCTGAACAGTGCTATTGGTAGTGTAGCCTCAAGCTGTCTAAGTGCTTAGAGCTGGTGATGGTCAAACAAGCTTTTCTCTCCCTGAGGCTTTGTGTCTGGTTTATATGTTGTTCAATGTTCATGCTCCCTTTTAGATTTATATTTCAGTCTTCTACATGGTATTTCAATACTTGAGATCCTGGCTTCTCTGGTGATCTTTGTGGTGTCAGATAATGTCTTCTAATAGTAGGAGTTTACAAGACATAGAACAAAAATCTGTGGTGACCAGTGAAAGGACCTGAGGGAATGGCTTCAGGTTGTGTCAGGGGAGATTTAGGTTGGATAGTAGAAAAGGTTCTTCACCCAGAGGCTGGCTGGGCTCTGAACAGGCTCCCCAGGGAAGTGGTCATGGCACCAGCCTGACAGAGTTCCAGAAGCATTTAGACAATTCTTTCAGGCACACAGTGTCATTCTTGGGAATGGTCCTTTGCAGGGCCAGGAATTGGACTCAATGATCCTTGTGGTTCCCATCCAACTCAGGATATTCTGTGATGCTGCAACATGGAGTAACAAAACTGACAAGGAGAAGCTTGGCCTTTTTTTGATTTAGAAGTAAAGTTAGTCTGACAGTAAGGCAGGCTTATACCAGTGATAAGGCTTTCCTGGAGTTAAAATTTAAGGGCTAAAGGTAGAAAGAAGGAAGTAGATAAGAAAGGGGTGAGATCAGAAGACTTTCTGGAATTCAGGGAATGGGAGCTGGAGTTCTGAAGGATGTGTTTAGACTGTGTGAAAATGTAGACAGAGGTAACCTTGAAGAACTGAGAAAAACTTCAGCAGTAAGAAAGAAACAGGCTTCCTCCCTGAATAACAAGTGCTTGCTGACTTCCCAGTAATAATTGCTGAAGTTGGTATTTCTGCTCATGAATTTTGAAGTTCACATTTGTTTTTGTTGGAGAGTATTTTTCTCATCACTGTGTCCTAAAATTACTTAAATCCAGGCAATGTATGTGCCAGCCCAGCTCTTCTTTGAAATGGTGACAAAGTTGATTTGTGAGACCCAACAAGTCTATTCCGTCTCCTTGGTGTATTATTTTCATTAAGGAGGCATAAACAAGGACTCATTTGTACTTGTTTTATAGCTTTTATAAGCTACAAAGGCAGTGAACAAGCCTAATTTGGGGGGGGTTGCATTTTGTTTGCTGTTTGGAGGGGCAATGTTTTTAGTTGCTGAAAGAGTTGATTTAATGAGCTGTGAAGTCTTAAGAGAAGGAACTTGAGCAGACCTTTGTTCCTCTTTGAAGAATGTGATCAGGTCCAACCAAACAGTTTAAGATCTGATGTGAAGATGTGTTCCCAGGACAGTTTCATAAAATACACAAACACAGACACACAAAGGAGAAGAAATATTTCTGCCAAGGTGCATAGTCCAGGTTGGATTTATTATGAAGAAATCATTCAAGAATATATTTCAAGGTTTAATATCACATGGCAATATTCTCTTCTCCTCAGACAAAGCTGTGGGAAGAGGTGAAAAATCTTGGAGGATGGTCCAGTGGTAGCTATTAAACATGATAATCTGGCTGTACTTCCATCTGTAAGTCCTAAACAACTGAAAGGATTGAGCAGGGGTAGGATCAGACTATGTATGGTATTTTTACATGCTTTCCCTAACCATCTGCAGCTGACCTTTACTTGGAGATTTGGTACTGCTTTAGATGGACTTCCGACTTTATGTAGTCATTTTTATATTCCTGTGGTCTTTGAGAGAGAAAACAATGTGACGATCCTCTGGTGTTTCAGCTATTCTCCAGGGGAGAAGCAGTCATAGCTGTAAAATGTTGGCTGAGGAAGCTGACCAGGCACATCACAAACCTCTTGAAACTTATTCATATTTTAGAGTCCTTTAAGTGTCAAGAATGCATGTGAAGAAACTTTACCTTCATTTTTAGCACTATCTCTGTCTTCCTGACATTGAAAAAAGGGATCAGCATCTCTGCTGGCTCCCCAGTTGTAAAGTTGATTACAAAGAGTGACAAGTTTTTTCAGAAAATATTTAACTTGCTAACCCTCCTCTAGTTATTTTTTAGAGATGTTTTGTATTTTCTTTCACATTTAAATATTTCTTTAAACATTTCAAATAGGCATACTCATCAGTAGCATGATTGTTGCTGATATTTTCATAACTAACAAATATTTTGGGTTCTTCCATTTTCCAGGAAAGCTCAGTGCTTTAAAAATAAAAAATTAGGCTATTTTTAAGTATTTCATGATGGTCTTTAAAAATCATTAATCTCTTTGCATGCTCTTGGTCCTGCACTGCCATCTGTTTTCTTTCAAATCTCCAGAAGGCTGTGACAGAAATACGTGGGAATTCCATGTTGTTCTGCATCAGCCTGCCAGTTCTGCTCCTTTCCATGTCAGGTGAAAGCAAACAACCTTTTCAAGAAGGAATGAAACAATTGTGGAACTCTTGAAGCATCTTTGTCTCTGCTGATCCTTGCATGGAAGTTTCCTGGACTCTTCTAGAGGTGTAACATGATTTCCCTCTAACATAAAGCCATTGTTTTCCCCCAAGTGTGTTACAATAGCCCATTCCCTCTGAAAAGGTAGTCAATAAATCATCAGCCTGCAATACAGCAAGTTCTGTACTTTCCATTGGTTTAAGATCAAACCCTGAATGCTGTGGGTATTGTATGACCATTAGTCAGAATGTTTCTGATAGAGCTGGGTCATGTCAATGGACTGTTCCTATTTGGCCAGTGGAAGTTAAATGCTGAGAATGTTTTCCTGTCTGAAATCATACACTCTATAAACATGTAAAGATAAGTCACATATATATAGCAGACAAAGTTAGCAATTTATTGTTTGCATTCAGCACTTTTCTCTGGAAAATTTCCAAGCACTCTACAAATATTAGCAGATTTAGCATTTTGGGAACTGAGGCACAGCTTTCTCAGATGCCTGCAAACTAATGGGAGTCTGTGTTATCACGTAAGTACTCTCACTGCAGGTAGGTTAGAGACCCATTTTTTCAGATACCTTTATGTATTCCAAAGTGTTAGTGTAGCAAAACCATAGCTATTAACTAAAATATTATGACATCGTCTTTATCATTATGTTGCATTTAGCCCTCTGTCTGGTAGACAAGCCATATATTCAGCAAAATTATGCTTCTTCCAGAACGCAGTATCATCCTACTGCAGAGTGAGTACTTCTTTATTATTCCCTCCCTCATATCTTCCCAGAGCCTTTAATTACAACCTCCAGCTGTTCCTGTGCTCCACACTTCATTTAAGTTTTTGCTTGTACTGAGAGTATGGAACTTAGGTACTGCTGATAATGGTTGTAAGAGAACTGCCCTCCTAGCTGGAATGGGTTTATTTGTTAGATAAAGCATAGATCTGTAGAGAAGGTTTGCCAGGATATCATTCTTCCTTATAAATGTCAGGAAAGGAGCTATCCACTAGTGCAGACAATCTTGGTTTTCTCACTGAGTCACTGACCATTAAGCTGGGATGCCTGGACTATGAGTACCCTCCTTAAATCCATTTGGCAGAATCCTGACCCCCTCCAGGCAGGTGACCCCCATCAGCATCTGCACAACAGATGAAAGAAAGCAAGATCTTGACCAAACATGAGGGGACTTCAGTCCTTTGCTACTTTTGCAGCCGTGTATACAGCGGGAACCAATTAAACTGTTTCTAACAGCTGAGCGCATAGAGAGACAGTTGGTTTTGTTCTCGCTTGCGCTCTGATCTGTCAGCATCTGCCTGCACTGTTATGCAGGGGTAGAGTAATAACCATGCTAGGGCCCTGCCAATATGAACCGTCTTCCAATTGTGCCCTACTGAGATATGAACTTGCCCTCATTGCTTGTTTCATACTTTTACTGCCCTGTGGGTCAGGCGTCCCAATGAGTGAATCTCTCTGGCTCTGTTGTAGAGGCCCTGAAATGTGTTGCCAATGCCAGAAGTACAAAGCTTGACCTTAGCCTTTCATCATCAGCAGGATTCAGGCAGTCTGTGTGTGAATGTTACAACGTCTTTGGCACTCACCATTACTAAGTTATAGGGAGAAAAACAGATGCGTTTTTTGACTTAAAAATTCTGAAATTTTCATTGGGGGACCCATGAATTGTTTTCCAGCTGTGTCTGGACTTATCTAGAATAGCTTTGTGTACCTGCTGGGGGACATGTGTTAAGCTATAAATGTCCCACTGTGCCCTTCCTGACACATTTTCTGTTTAATCAGAGGCAAAATTTAGCAAGTGACTCCTCACTGTCTCATCCCCTGCTTACTTTCAGTGGTGATGTTTAGTATGTTTACATCTATTGGGACATCTCCAGGGGCCCCTACTCTTTCTGATTTATGCATCTGTTAGTGTAGCTAAGCTACTGTGAAATGGGAGCCTTATCTAAGGAAATAGTTACTGTAAATACTAGCTACAGTTGACCTATCAAAATGTATTAACATTTTCATATGGCATCACTGGACTTTTATCAAAAAGCAGTATAGGATTGCCACTTCATTAGTCTTGAGAATCAGTTTTTCAATTACTGGCTTTGATTTTTGCAAGATATGTCAACATACAATTCAGATATGTCAACATACAATTCAGATTACTTGCAGACAAATATTTTGGGGTTTTTTTTCTAATTTTGATATAAATAAAAATTATCTCTATGTATTTTTATCCACAGAGTGGTCTAAATGTTATGATTTCTAGAATCAGTTACCAGAGGTCAGGGAGATGATATTATACCTCTGTACAATGAAATACCTAATTTGTCATAGTCAGCTGCTTTAAACTAAGAATGAAAATTGCTGCCTCACTTCAGACTGGAAAACTTATCTAATTGTTTCCCATTGGTCACTTGAAAAGATTTATGTTAATGTGTGACAGTTTTGGAATAAATGTGCTGTGGAGACTGCTGGACTATGTGTCTATTATACAGTTGTCTATGATCGTAGGAAATAGGATGTGGTGACCTTGTAGTCTTATACTGCCATGAATGCACATGACCCAGAGTCCAGCTGACCACCCTGCAGACTCTGGTGACATGTGGGAGCACAACAAATTAAAATGGAAGCAGATGGTGAAAAAGTACCCTCTGTGTTTTGCCTTGTCTTTTCTTTGAGGGATGTTGCCTTAAGCCTTTGATCCAAATAGCCTGCTGAGGAAACATGTCTCTGAGCCCAGCTGAAACAACACTAGGAATGCTATCTTCAGTTCTGGGTGCTCAGTGCTAAGTGGTTACCCAGTGGAGGGGAGAGATAGGCAACTTTCATTTTTTTCTTTGAGCCCTCTTTAGCCATGGACTCTTGGGATTCTTGAGCTCCTTCAGGAATAAACCTAATTCACAAAGCTAGAGGGAGATGGACAGTTTGGTGCCAGATTGGGGGGGCAATGTCTCCAGAGAAATGGGAAAAACTCCTTGACTTCTATTAAGAATTCTTTCATTGTTAATCTTGGACTTGCTTCTGCTGGCTGACCACTGCCATTAACCTGGGGTATGTGCTTTTCAGTGTGTTATCTATCTCTTTGTTTGTTTGTTTGCTTGCTTACCATAGAACAGCCAAGGCTGCACAGAAGTATAAGTTATTTATTAGATTTTCTGTACAGACTGTGTGAACTTAAATCCATGAGCTCTCTAGGTTCCTATATTTGTTGCATTTGGAATTTTAAAGCTTCTCGCTGACATTTCGGAAGCTTGTTTCTAGGGCCTAATTTTACCATTTGATGTGGATCATATACACTGCATCTTGTGATGCTGTCAGGGCGGGACATAATGAGCCCTGTAGCATCAGTGAAGCTCATGGAGAAACTCACTCACAGGTGCCACAGAAGCGGTTTTCCCAGTTCTGCGATATTTAGTCTAGAAAATCTCCACGTAGAATAGGATGCCATGCTGGATTTGTTTAGTAGCTCTGGGCTTCAGTTATCTCTGAGCATGCCATGAAGCTCTTGCGTCACAACAAATGTTGTACTGCTCCTAGGCAAATGCACCCAGATTCAAGTTTGCTCAGCAATCATTGTGCCTGGCTCTTGAAACACCAAGCTCACTTCTACATATTCACTGAGACACAGTAATCACTGCATTATACCAGCGTCTGTGTATCTGACACACCCAGTGATTTGTTTGCAGACTTTCCCACACCCTCGGAGTTGCCACTTTTTAGTTTGGGTCATTTTTACCGTGTCTGTGTCAGATGTCTTGTTCTCTCCAGATATTTTTGGGTGCAGCTGATTGCAGCAGGTCGAGAGGACAAATTGTCTTTTGCAGCTCACCTGTGTTGCACCATTAGCGAGCATTAAAGCAATCACGCAGCTGGACTGATCATTGTAGGTGCCTTCCAAACTGAATTGTTCTAATTCTACTTCTATTCTACTCCTGCTAATGGAGGGGTTTTTTATTGTTGCTGTTGCTGGTCTGCTTTTCTCTACTTTCTTTCTTTTTGCTATGTACCTTCTACCCATGTATTTACCATTGTTCATTCTTTCTGCCCTCCTTTTTTTATGCAGCAGAGGAATATCATAGCACTGAGGAACTAATATGGGCCTAACTAAACCTCACCACATTGAACCACTGGGCCAACAAAGGCCTTTTATTTTCTTACTGTCCTTTGCTATCAGTACGAGGATTTTTTTAGACTTCTGCTTTAAATGGTCTTTCTGATGTGTCAGCAGTCTGCGTGGTTATGTTTATTAGCATTTTATGACTTTTTTGGCCTTGTTTGACATGTGTTAGCTACTAAAGGTTCTCTGCTGTAAAATGCATCAGAGATGACTAAGTGGCTCCTTGTCCTGCCTGCTTTGCTAATTGTGCTGAGCCAAGTAGTATCTATTGGATATGCAAGCATGGATGGTAAGGAAAGACTCTGTTAACTCAAGCAAACTAATGAGTTGTAGGTAGGAGCTATGATGCTGGTTTGGCCAATAATTACAGGCTGCAGACTTCACAGGTCCCGAAAGCTAAGCAAACTCCATCTTGCTTAATACTTTGATGAAATACTGAAGGACATAAGAAATAGTGCGGCTCACTTAGAGGCATGTATCAATTTTGAATCAGGCTTAAGACCAAAATCTCGGGAATTTGATATTACAGGATATCAGAGTTTCTTGTCTGTGCTCCACAGTACTTTTGAGCACTAAGCCAGTAATCTTTGAGGGAAAAATACAACAGTTTAGACTATCAGAAGCATAACTTACGGAATAAAGTAGCAATTTTGGTCAGTACTTTATTTGGTTCAGTAATAGACATAGTTCTCAGATACTTATGATTAGGTACACTAAGAATGGGACACAGCCTATAATAGTTGTCTTTGATTTCTAATTTCTCTTTGTTTTATGGTTGCTTGTTTCTGACTCAACACAGACTCTGAATAAACTGTCTTCTTCCAAAAGTTGTTTATATAGGTGGTCCCTTGGAATCCACTGCTCTGTGTCTGGTAGTTGGGTTCAACTGGTACAATTACATGACTATATTTACACAAATATTTCATACCTGTTGATGTTTCAGTTTTTGTGTTCAAAGTTTATATCATTTATGATGTGACCCAAAACACCTCAGCTCTTACAGATTTTGGCTTTGGCCTATAGGGCTTTGGGTTTTCTTCCCTACAAATCACCAGTTGACTTAAAAAGGAGTTGTGAGTGTAGAGGCATTCAGTCACTTGCCCAAGGTCAGAGTGATGGTCAGGATCAGAGCTCCACAGGGAAGTTCCTAGCTCCAAGTCAATAAACACACATACCAAACCAGTAGAAACTTTTGAGCTGTGAAAGGATCTTGTGTAGCTGCACCTTAAGAAGTGGGTCTTGTCTTTCATGGTAAGATTTAAACAGCTACACCTTTATAATGATAATAGCTATTGCCACCTGTGCAGTGATAGGAACTACCAGGCGAGTAGGACCTATTGTACAGTACTGAAGGCATCTTTTCAACTGTAGTGATTGTTTTTAAAATATCACATCTTGGGAATTGTTTGGAATGCTCCTCCTCTGTTGGCTTGGCACTGACCTACCTGGTTTCAAAGTGTGAGTCAGTGTTTCTTCCTTTTCTATCTCACTTACAATGACTGACTTTGCACCAAAGATGTGGGTGAACAATGCAGCAAGCCCTGGTGGGTATTTTTTGGTTTTGTTTTTTGTTGGGTTTTTTGTTTGTTTGTTTGTTTTTGTTGTTTTGTTTTTCTTGATTTGGTTTGGTTTGGTTTGGTTTTGGTTTTGGTTTTGTTTCTGATATCCACTGCAGTAAGTTTAAGGTTTACTAAAAAATTTAACAGATATAGAAAGCAGCATTTTGGACTGGCATCACAGCCTCATTCTTCCTTACAGCGTCAGCTGAATTGGCTAGGGAGTTCTGACTGCACCTTTTCACAAAATCCATGAGCTCTCATTAGCATACTCCAGCCACTGGGGTGCACCGTGTTGAGCAAAACCTTCACATACTTCAGGAATAATGTAATCTAGTTTTATTTTCTGATGTCTAAACATGATTTATCTAATGGTGATTTAGAAACTAAATAGAAGCAAGTCTGGAGAAGTGGGCTAAACATTTTTCTCATTTAGCTGACTTGTCTAAACACTGGGGACTAAGGTGAGCTTATGCAGAACCTTCTAACATTGAGTCTGAGTCAGACATGATTATCCCTCTTTTAGAGAGTACAGAGTCAGAAACATGATTTGGCTTGCCCATGCCCACACAGAAATGCACAGCTAATGTCAGCATTACAACTTGGTTACTCAGAAGCACACAGAAGTGCAATGTGTATTGCACTTCTTCCCACCCCTAAGTGCCGTAAAGACTGCTTGCAAGGGATCAGGTGCACAGTGTTATCTTGCCAACTTTTATGCTTATGGGTTTTCTCTTTCATTGTGATTTTCTTTTTAATATAAAAATAATCATGACTAAAGTATTTCAACATGCACATTTTCATCATCATTGTAAAAATACAGTTCCTTGAGTCTGAAAATATTTATACCTGTAGAACTTTCTGATGCTGGCTCTTCTGGGTAAACCAGTACACACGGGTGAAAAGTGAGAGCGAACATATGAAGATTTCAGAAGTGATTGAAGGAAATTTTCCTGGCCCTAGCAAAGCACAACACTGAAAATGAGAGGGCAATCAATTTAAATGAAATTAGTAAGTTCTAAAGGTTTAGAAAACTTCAGGTTGATGCTGAAACTGAGACTTAGGTTTCCTGTCTCTTGACGATTTATGAATGCCTTTGTCTCTCCCTTCATGTTAGGCATAACTGTTTGTGTCAACTTCCCTATGTCCCAGAGTAGAATCTGTAGGCCCTTTCCTTTAAAGCCTTTGGAATTTACATAACCCTGCGATTGTAGCAATGCAAAATGTGGCTCTGGTTACAATAACAAGGGTTTAGGGAACGCAGGGAGAGATTGTAGCAGCAAAGGCATAAAAGCAAAACAAAACAAAACTCTACATGCTGTTTTAATTTTCAGCAGCCACGTGAGAACCGTCCTGCAGTTCCTGGCTATAAATAAAACTCTGTCGTCATAGGAAGACAAAAACCAAAACAGTTCACATTCCTCCCAAATTTTCTTAAGGTTATAAAAAAATAAAGGAATGGTAAATATTTCAAAAGTAGAGTGTGTCTTTGCTAGGGAATGTCAAATTATTACTCAAGGGGGTTGATATTTGCATTAAGTAAAGAAATCTGGCGTTAAACCTCTCTTTCTCTGCTCCATCTCTGCCAACTCTTTTAAGAAAACTACTTAGGACTGCATATAGAAATCTTGCCAGGCAATACCTCTTAGAACTCTGTGCATTCACTGCCTTAGTGTCAGCTGAGGCAGGAACTTTCTTTGAGATTAATGAGCATCACACAGAAGTATGACTGTTGTTTCTTGTCAGATGCTACCTCCTAGTTCTTTTACCCAGTGTGTTAGGAAGGTGGAGACAAGGATCTGTTCATTGCATAGTGAGATGCTGTGGCACTGATAGATGCAGGTGTGAATACAGAATCAAACTATGCTCCATACCAAAAGTAATACTATAAAAATAAGCAGGCCTGCCTGATAAGTAAGATTAGAGTTATTACATGTGGGTGAACAAAGATTTGGTCACTTGTTCCATTTGTTTATCGGAATGCAAAGTTGTTACAATTGCAAGTGTTGTAGGATAAGCTACCTCAGTTTTAGACTCGGGGATGAGAAGATGCAATGCCATGGGAATTGTGTGACTAAGGATAGCTCTTTAGGGAATATAAGGACAGACTGAATCATGAAGTGGTAACAAGGGAATGAATAGAGATAACCTTTAGCAGAGAGCCCTAGAGTAATTAGGACCATGTGAGGGTTTCTGTACATTACTGAGATGAAAAGGTTCTGTTGAAACTTCTTTCTCAGAAGTTAGAGGTCCAAGTCTATCATGTGTAAGTGTGGTGAAGTCCCAAGCAGCAAGACTGGAGACTAGGAAAGAAATAACACCAGCACACTGGGAAGGAACTGTGGTATAAAGGGAAACTGATTTAAATTGACCCTGAGCTGTGGTATTGATTTGAATGGGCATGAGGTCTCCCAGAACAAGATATATTTGAATTTCTGAGTGCTCCCTAAAAACACAGGAAGGAAAAACTGCAGCAGAGGAGGAGCCTGATGTTGCTATGAAATGGTTCTCCAATGGTAGCATCTGTTTGACGCTACCTCATCATGGTGATGGATCATGAGCCAACTGAGCTTGTGAGAAATAAACCAGAGCAATGCTTTGGTGAATGTCTGTTGTAGATCAAAAGAATGAGTAAAGAAGACCTTCTTCAGGCAGCTGAAGGAGGCTTATGATCACCTCAATGTCTGCTGGAAGAGCAATACAGCAGAGCACAAGAAATTCAGGAAGTTTTTTGGAGTGACGACAACTTCCTAACACAGATAATGATTGAGCTGAAGAGGGGAGTCATTCTACTGAGCCTGGCATTTACAAATGAGGAAGAACGGATTGGGGGTGAGAAAGTCAAGGGTTGCTTTGGCTGCAGAGACCATGGGATGGTAGAGTTAGGATCCTGAGAGGATGGAGCAGAACAAAAAACAGGATCACAACCTCAGACTTCAGGAGAGAAGACTGTGACCAGATCAGGGACCTCCTTGAAAGAATCCCACAAGACATGGCCCTGGTGAGAAGAGAGGTCCATGAGAGCCCAATGATTTTCAAGGATCACCTCTTCCAAATTCAAGTTCATCCTGATGAGCAGGAAATGAAACAAAGGTGTAAGGAAGCCCGTGTAGGTAAGCAAAGAGTTTCTAATTAAACTCAAACATAAAGAGAATTTTACAAGAGGCAGGAGTATGGTCAGGAGACCTGGAAGGAATATAGAGACACTGTCTGAATGTGTGTGGATGGTCTAAGGAAAACCAAGACCTACCTGGCCTTGAAACTGCTAATGGACATGCAGGACAACAAAAAGCGTATCTAAAGGGAGATTGATTGCAAAAGAAAGAGGAGGGAAAGAACAGACCCACTGTTGAATAGTCTAGAGAACCTGGTGGCAAAGGACACAACAAAGGATGAGATGTTCAAGTCTTCACTGTGATCTTCACTGGAAGTACTCACCTTGAGAAATCCCATGCCTGTCAGACCAGCAACAAAGTATGAAGTAAGGAAGACTCACCCTTGATTGATGAGAATTGGGTTAGGGAATATTTAACTAAACTGTAAAAATATAAGAGTAAGTCCCTGGTACCTGATGAGATACACCCACAAATGCTGGGGGAGCTGTTCAATGTCAATGTAAAGCCACTCTTGATCAGCTTTGAAAGGCTATAGCCACTGGGGGAGATTCCTGAGGATGGGAAGAAAGCAATTGTCATTTTTATCTTCAAGAGGTACAAGAAGGATAATCTGGACAGGGTGGGCAGCCTCATCTCAGTCCCCAGAAAGGTGAAGGAGTCCACCAACCTAGAAAACAACTCCAAATATATGAAGTCCAAGAATGTGACCAGGAGTACTAAGCATGAATCCATAAGGAGAAATCATTCCTGACCATCCTAACAGCATTCTATGATGAGATAAGGAGTGAGCAGTAGATGCAGTTTTTCTCGACTTTAGTAAGGCTTTTGACCCTTTTACATAATGTCCTCATTGACAAACTGATGAACTGTGGGCTAGATCAGTGATCAGTACATGGCTTTGTAGCTAGCTGAGCTGCTGGACTTGAAAGGCTGTGGTCAGCAGCAAACAGATCAGCTGCAGGCCACACAAATAGATCATCCCAGGTTTAGTTCTGGGATATAAAATATGTTTAACATATTCATTAATGGTCTGGATGATGGGAATGACTGTACTTTCAGCAAGTGTGCTGACAACATGAAACTGGGAAGAAAGACTGATAGACCAGATGGTCATACTGCTGTTCAGAGGTATCTCAACAGGAGTCTCATAAAATTCCTATTGTGTAAAAGGATCCAGAATTCTGGTAGGCAACAATTTGAACCTGGGTCTGAACTGTACCCTTGTGGCAAAGAAAGACAACAGCCTTTGGACTATACTAGGAAAAACTGCCAGCAAGTCAAAATAAATGATCCTTCCTCTCTTCTCAACATTGGTGGGGCATATCTGGAGTTTTGTGTCCAGTTCTGGGGTTCTGCAGGGCAAGAAAGAGATGGACAGATTGGAGAGAGTGCAATGAAGGGCCACAGAGATAGTTAAAGGGCTGGTATATCTGACATATGAGAGAGACTGAGAGACCTGGGACTGCTTATCAATATATATGAATACTTGATGATGTGGGGAGTAAAGAAGATGGAACCAGATACTTCTCTGTGGTGCCCAGTGGCAGCATGAGAGTTTAGGGACACAAACTGAAACACAGGAAATTCCATTTAAACATAAGAAAAAGGTTTTTAATATGTGTATGATCAAAACACTGAAACAAGTTACTCAGAGAGATTGTGGAGGTTCCAGTTGTAGAGATAGTCAAAGCCTGACTGGGTGGGGCTCCAGGCAGCCTTCTCTAGCTGACCCCACTTTGAGCACTAGGTTTGGAGCAGATGATTGCCAGAGGTCTCATCCAGCCCTAACCATTCTGTGCTCTGTGATACCTTTTTTTTCTCACGGTTGAGTCAAAGCAGCTCAAGAAATGTGATCATAGCTGGCACTTACTATTTTGGTCCAAGTGCTGTCTGGGGTGTACTGTCCCACACCCTCTTAAAATAGGTGATGCCAGGACAAATATCAGGAATTGTGGTGGAAGGTTTTTAGGGGGTGGGGAGCGGTGGAATTGCTTCCTGTGCTACATACAATTTGAGGTTGGGTAGAGGACTTCACTCTCCTGTGATTCATCTGGTATCTTTCACTAGTATCAAATTCTTACAGGGCAATGGCGGCGAGAGAAAGAGAGGCCTGACTTTGGCTAGTCTTGATAGACCTCTGTTAAAGTTGATACTGTTACTTCAGTGGAAGATTGGGTTAATGAGGGAAAAATGAAGCTCTTTTTTTCTATTATCCCCCAAAGACTTCAGTTTCTATGAATAACTTAAAGGCACACTTGGAGGAATTGACAAATCTAATGAGGTTTCTCTTAAAACAGTTTAGTTAAACATCATAGGAAGCAAACAAGGAAAAGGTCATTTTAATGGTATTTCCTAAAGTGACAGTACAGCAGCATTTGTGGAATGTCCTGGAGCACATTCATTTGGCTTTAATAAAAAATAATGAAAAAAACCTAACAACAAGAAAATTAGCTGAATGATAAAAGCAAATAATTCATAACAGATTTCCTCCTAAATGCTGGAAATCATCTGTCTAGAGCGGCTGATAGAAGACAAAGCCAATAGATCTCTTTCAGCTGAAAACCATCTTTTGTATGATAATCACACTCTGTGCAGAAAAGTTTTTCTTTTTCTTTATCAATGATCACTTATGATCCATATACTCAAAGCTACAAATCAACAAATTGTTGATAAATCAACAATTTGTCTGTAATGCAGATGCAACCAGTGTTGAAGATATAGTGGTACATGCAAGATATTCATATTGGATTTGATTGTAGAGTATATTAAGAGCATTGCTGAGTGCTTCAGCAAAGAAGACTAGCCCTGCATTGAAATTAAAAGAGACCATATAGGAACCTCTGTACATATTTCTCCTGTAATTTCTTTTGAAAGTGAAAAAACATTGGAGATGCCTTTTATATTAAGAGAAAGCTAAAAAGAACTATTTATTTGCAATTGTTTCTCCAGAAGACCATATCTTCAGTCAAAGCAGCTGTACTAACTCATCTGAAGAAGGGCTCTTCCTATGCAGTGAGGACCTGAAGTGAACAGAGACCTACAGAGAGAGAGAGAGAGAAGAGCAAGTCACAAACTACACACATCATCCAGGTTAGTTCTGATTTGCATAAGGGGAATGACAGAGGAACAGAATACCAGGGAACAGAATTTTAGCTATCACTTTTGTTTTCTTAAACATGTATGATGGTATCTACATTCCAGACAAGAGGAATCTTCTGCCTACTGCAAGATGGTAAAATGGTTTTTCAACTTTAGAGCAAAGTTACAGTAAACAGGGCCTCACAAGACCCAATTACAGACAAACAAGGTTAGGAGGCAGCACATTTCCTAATGGCATAAAAATTGTAACCTCCAATCCCATCTGTCTCTTTACTCCATCACCATTTCAGCAGAACAGAACTTGCATCTAGACTGTATCACAAGTGTTAGTCACAGCATTACTCTGTCTGAGAGCCAACATAGTAACTTGATTTTGGATACAATTACAGTCTAACTGGAGGCATTTCTTGTAAGTTAGTAAATAAATTTATTGTAAATGATAATTTAGTAACATTCTTGATTTTATGCCCTTCCTTCCTTCCTTCCTTCCTTCCTTCCTTCCTTCCTTCCTTCCTTCCTTCCTTCCTTCCTTCCTTCCTTCCTTCCTTCCTTCCTTCCTTCCTTCCTTCCTTCCTTCCTTCCTTCCTTCCTTCCTTCCTTCCTTCCTTCCTTCCTTCCTTCCTTCCTTCCTTCCTTCCTTCCTTCCTTCCTTCCTTCCTTCCTTCCTTCCTTCCTTCCTGACCACCAGTTAGAATAAAATTTAGTGCCAGCATCTCCCTCCTTGGTGTGATTTAGAATACTTCAAAATCACACCAAGAACTATCTGTTAAAAACTTGTGCATCCAATTTGTTCATGAAGCCTAATTACACCTAGTGTCTCATGGTTTTCAGTGTCCTTTCTATTTTTGTTGTACACTTGCAACAGCCATTTACAGAGACAAAATAATGTGAAACCTTTTCTTCCCATGGTATTTGCACTTTATGTGAAGCAATGCTGTGAAGTCTCGTGACCCAGTTCCCTACTGACTCCAGCCAGCTCCGCAGCAGTATTACATGAGTCTGAGTGTGGAGTGTGGCTGAGTTAAGAAGATGCATGATGTGAATGAGCAGGGCAGTGGTAAATCAGTGGTCAGGGCTCAAGCTCCACTGCACTTCTGATGAACTGAGCAGTAAGTTTCCTGTGGCTGTTTCCATAGGCATGATACTGTCTCTCTGTCAATATCCTAAATAGTTTCCACAGCTGTTTGAACCTCACAAACACCACCACAAAAAATACAAGTGCTAAACTTCAGATTCTGTCATTTGAAACAAAGTATGATGTTTTGCTCACAGCTCCAGTTTTCTATCTGTGTATGGTTATGTATTCAAAAGGTACAGATTTGCTCCCCATAATTTTAAAACATTATTATTTTACTTCTTTGAAGTCTTCTGGAAAACTGACTAATTCATTCCTGATTAGCTACCTCCCTCTAGGTGACCAGTTTCTTCTCTGGCATTTGCAGGAGCAAACAATGGTTTTAGGGGCCCAGTCTCTATGGATGAACATTTTGCATAGAATCAGGGCCACTACCTAGTTAAATATGTGCTGCTTTCCTGGCATACACCAAGTTTCCCTCTGGCTCAGACTGCCAGGATGGAATTAAAGCTTGCAGAATCTGGGTGTGCCCCTCTTCACTCAACTGCTTCACAGAGAAAGCACTGTATTTTTTGTCTCCAGAGCAACTCTGTCTTTCTGGTAATCACACATGTATTACTTAGCACCTCACCGGAGTATGGGTGCTCTGCATTCCCTGTAAACTGAACCCTATTTCCAAGTACAACAAACATGGCTTACATCTTTCTTCTGTCCTGCGCTCACCCTCACAGTCAAGCATATTTCCAAGAAAGCAATTCAGCATCCTTTGCCTAGAAGTAAGGAGCCACCTTCCCGTAGGAACATTGTCCCATTTCCAGGACTCCTAAGCATACAGGAATTCCTGTAAAGAAGGTCAAGTATCCTCCAGGAAAGTGTGTGTCACAAAATAGGGCAGATTTGATGTGATGAAAGCTATGTCTAAGAAAAATCAGGCCAAGTTAACTGTGGCATAATAGAGGGAAGGCAAAAAGCCCCAAAGCCAAACAAAAAAACACCCCAAAACCCCAAACTACACTAAAACACCAAAGTCCCCAAAGCCAGATTAAAGAGCTTGGCTATCAAATACTGAAACTAAATGTCATTTACAATTAATTGCTATAATAAGGTCAACTGACTTCCTAATTGATTTCAGCTTCTTACTACGGGATTTGTGCTGTTGATTAGTTTGCACGTAAACTTCTGAGAACAAGCCACACCAACTGTAACTAATTCTTCTAAGTCTTCTGCAAAGAATACACAGTAAGAAAATGTTGTCCCCTGCCCAGCATCACAGATAGAGCCAGGGCTTTTTGCTCCAGCTACTCTTTCTCCACTGAGATGCTACAGAGCACTTAAAAGCATACAGAACTGGCTATATTGAAATAATTTTCAAATGAAGTGAGTTTCCCAGCTAGAATAGGAACAGTGGAACAGCTCAGTCACCAATTCTGCAGAAAGGAGGATATTTAGCTGGAGTTCCCTGCCTGCTGAGCAGCTGTTTCAGGATCCAGTAGTAGCCAAGCATCATTTAAGAAATCCCAAGGCTGTTCTAAATTGGCAGTAGGGTCTTAACATACCTCCGTCAGCTTATAGACCACAGAGTTACAAGGGCAGTTTAAAAACTGACATTACTTCTTCACTTTGGTTTTGTGTCAACCAGTAGTCAACCAGAGTAAAGGATCTGACCTAGATCCTGTATCAGAATAAGAAGTGGAAATAGCCTTTCCCTTTCCATTTCTTTTCCTTTGATAGATATTGCTTTGATTTTCCTGGAAGTCACTGAGATCTCAGTCTTCATAGCTGGAAACTGACTTTACTTTTGACTGTATTAATATCCTATTCTTGGTTGGAATAAGACATGTTGATCCAGATCCTTGCTAATTAAATGACGATCAATACAATATCAGGCATTTCCTAATCGCTTCCAAAATCTAAAAAGGCCCCCAAGCCCCTCCCCTCTATGCAGCTAAACAAATCCATGTGCATATATCAGGGCAATAAAAAGGAAAAAACCTTGACCATTTGAAGCCCAAACTAATTTTAAAATTACTATTAGTGAAAGTTTATGTTGCAGTGATGTTCAAGCTGGTCTTTGGATACTTCTTCAAAAAGGCAAAAAAAATCCTTCAAATGAAAAATATTGAGGAATATCATTATGCATTCTATTATTGGAACAGCTGCCTAGGGACAAGCTCACTCCAGCCTCCTTAGTTCATATATTTAATAAATTTAGACAACAACATATGCATAATAATATTTGTGATACAGATCACCTGTCTGCATACTGCATCTGTCTGTAAGGTGACCATTTGGTAGAACATAGATTTTTAAAATAAAAATTATTCCTCTGGAAGATGGGAAAATATATACAGAATAGAAAGAAGCATTCAAAAAATGATGGGGAAAGCAGAGGAAGATTCCATTTTACAAATCAATGCCCTCTATTTTGCTAACCGAAATTCAGCTGCACAATTGTTTCTCTAAAGCTCTGGTCTGTGAAAAATATCATGAAGAAGTTTAAGATCATCATAAGGTGTTAGGTGTGAACACAAGTTTCTTCAAGGGAGGCAAATGAAGCCATGGTGAAGTTGCTGGCTACAAATATTTACAGTTGTCAGGGACTGGTAACTACCTTTAATTGTTGACAGATGATCAGTGTTTTAGCAGCAGGAAATTTAATCTAATTCTGGCTGATTCTGTCTCCCTTGCCTTCAAGGATGTGGGTTTGAGTTGGGCTGTTATCTGAAAACAGATATATATATATGTATCCCTGAACTGAATCTTCCTTATTCTTCTGGCAGTCAGTGAGAGTGGAATTCAGACTTTAGATCCAATGGTGTGGTTTCAGCCTGAAGTTAAAAATAATTTTAGGAGGATTATAATAACTAAATGAATGTACATGCATTTCTATTAAAGTGACTATATAAGCCTCATTTCAGCCCCTCAACAACAGGGGACAGAATTTTGTGTGGTTCATTGATCAGTGAGGATAGTCATGGATCCACCAGCACGTTACATCCAATGTCAGTGTATAATAGTAATACTGCTCTGCATTTCAGACTCTAGAGATGCTCAAAACATTGTGTGGCATTTCAGAGACTGGGAGACATGCAGCAATGATCTCCATAGGGAGGGTGGGAAAGTCCTGTTAGTCCTGTACCCTGTGGTGACTGAGCTGCAGACCCTGTGGCTGCACTGGGTGGTGGTGTCAGGCAAGGCACGCGGCCAAGCGCACAGAGCTGTGGTGTTTACTCTGTCAGATGGAGCAGGCAGCCTGGCACTGGGTCTCCTCTCACAATGGACACTTCTATTGTTAGATTAATATACCCGCGTCCTTTTGTTTTGATGAGGGATCTAACAAACAGTTTATATCTCCAGAGGTGACAGATATCTCAGAGAAGCTTTTGCTTCTGCCTTTTGAAATGAATATGGTTTTGAGCAGCAAACAATCTATTTGATTTTGTATGTCCCTTTCCCCATTTTAATCCTTACTATTCTGGGCCCCCATCCACAGATAATAGTACAGCCTTTTTGACCTTGGTCTTCAGAACCTAAAATTTCTTGTGAAAATAGACAGGTGATTTCTTTAATAATTTTATTTCTAAATTCAGAGGAAGCTGCCTTTGTAGGTATGCTTGTGCTGCCTGGGAAAATACACATTATGTGATATGCTATTCAGAGAGACAAACACAACTTTTTTGGTTTTGGCACCTTTGGCATGACTTTTGGTTTTGCTGTCCCTTATAATATAAGGCACCAAAATAGATCTTATTAAATATCCCTTCTTGTGCAAGGGGATTGCTCTATTGAATCAAACACTTTTGCAAACTGCAACACTTTTCAGTTTTCTCTGCGGTATTGCCAGTTCAGTATTTCATAATAAAGAACTGGCTTCTCTGTCAGCTTCAATCTCAAGCTGTAAATAATGCAAGTATTGAATTATGTAACACCAAATTTTAATGTACCTTTTTGTTATTGAGGGAACAGAATCAGAGAAAGAATCTATGATTATCTAGTTTCATTTACTGATGACTACATATTGAAGCATGCAGCAGAATTCAAATTCTATGTCTTTATTGAATATACCACACATTTCTCCTACAGCCAGTAATAGAAAACAGGAGTTGTGCTGCAGCCATGAGACAATGCTCTGTCAATGGAACATCCAGATGCTGCGGTGAGAGGGGGCCAGCTTTCACATGGGATTATGAGGAGAGTAAGGAGCAAGGAACTGCAGATATTCCCTTTTTATCTTAACATTTATGGTGATTAGATCATTCTTCCAGTGGCACAAGCCTGTTTCCTGCTAGGCACTTTCTGGTATTTTGCATGTTCTTGTTTTGTGTGTGCAGAGCAGTGGAGCGTCACTTTAGCTTCCCTCGAGCCCCCAGTTTCTCTCCATCACTGGTGTCTTTGCCATTCAATTCCCCATCCACTGCAGCACCTTACCCTATTGTCTTGTGAGTGGACTCTGCCCAAATAACCTTAGCTAAGGCACCAAATGGATGACCAGTTTTGTCTTAAAGATGGGTGTTCTGTTAACTTTTAATTAATGGACAAGAACCATTTATCTTGGTTATATTGTATCATAATAAATGGTTCAGCGTGGAATTGTGAGCAGGGAGATAGTCTTGGTAATGTGAGCATGCTTAACCCTTGTGTTTTGGCCTGCTGCTGCAGGTTAGTTTCTGGGGCTGGATACAGGTTTCTGGCTCCAGAATCTTTGCTGTAGGAAGGAGGGGGATGCAAGAGAAGGAATCAGTTAAGTCATTCCCAGGCCTCCTCTCAGGTGTTCTTCCCTCTTCCAATGAGAAGCTAAGAAGTTAGAGGTGAGAAGCGGGGACCAAGACAGATAGAGCTCCAAAGGTGGAGATCAGCTACAGAAGTATTTGGCATGCAGAAGGGGGAAAGAGGGAGTAAATGGGGAAGGACTTGGAGGAAGAGAAGAAAAAAGTAATAGGTAGAGATGTGAGTGGAAAGTGAGGATTAATAGACCAATGGAAATGCGTGAACAGAGGGGAGGACTGATAGAATTTTAAGATCTCTTCTACCATGTGTCACATGTAGTTTGCATGCACAAATAACATAAAACTTTCCCAGGCTTTATGCTGAGAAAGGCAGGAGCATAGTACAGCTTATACTAGAGGAATGCTGATGGATCACTGTGGTTTAATACAAGGCTCATAGTGCTGAATTTTGTAATTTAGTCATGTGGCCAAATGGCTACTCTGCTTCCAGGGCAGAAGGTACACATGACAGTAGTAAGTGGGTACCTACTGAGCCTGTTTATGATGGGCCATTATCATTAGAAGGGCTGCATTCAATTTTTGCTTTGTACCCATATTCTTCTCCATAGGACCAAAGAAACAGAAAGAAAGACATCATGGCTTGCAAGCAGTTTGTACCTGTTCTGTGCTTATTGTGCATTGGTTTAAGTGAAAGCAGAGAGGACAGGATAGTGGTGACTTTGCCTCATCTTGTTTGGTTTGGCCTGTGAGCTTGAAGGCAGTATTTTCCCCCTGTAACTTGCTTTCTCTGGATGTGTCATTAAAGACACACATATTTGTGTGTATATATATGACTTTGCCTTGTGATATGTGTTGATTGGTATTGTCATCATGAGAGTTCAGTTACTGTAATGAGAACGAATGGCTTACACATACAGAGAGCAAACCATAGATTTCCATGAGTTAAAAAAAAATAGAGATTTTGCAGATGGTGTTACTATCCCTGAATTTCAGTGTTTCTGTTTAACGGAGAATGCGGTTTCTTTCACTGCAGACAGCAACACACACGAGGCAGACAACTCCTCCACATTAATCTATTTAAATCAGATACAGTTAAAAGTGAAGTCAGAAAACAGCTAACATGCTAGAAACAGTGGTTTACACGGGATTAAAGCTATCTGGAGAATGAGTGAAGAGGAAAAACTAGGAAATGAGGGCTTTTAATTTAGTTAAATCATATCCTCTCCATTACAGGGAATAAAATCTCTTAAAGTCAAACTGAGCTGAGTACCAGGGGAAATCCCTCATCCCAGTGTCGCTGCAGACTATGGGTTGGGGACAGTGTACCGCAGTGTAAGTCACGGAGCAGGAGGCTGGAGTGGGCGCATTGCTCCCCTCGGGGGTCGCTGCCGCAGATGGGATCCTGCGCCCACGGCCCAGGGAACCGTGCGGACCCCGCCACCGCCTCCTGTCGCATCGGCCTTGCGGAGCGTGCGAAGGAAGCAAAAATTAAAACCCGCAACACCTGAAAGCCTTGAGTGGAAAGCTGTGTGCAAGAGCGTTCTTGTTGCCGAGGCACGTAGGAAAGCGTCTCGCACGGCCATGGTTATCGCGGGGGTGACCCCCCCCCCTTCACCCTCCGCTCCCGCCCCGAGCGCCGCCGGAGCAGCGCCGGTGGCTCCCGGTGCCGTGCGCTCCTGCCAGGCCGGCGCTGGGCCCTTTAAGAAAGCGCAGCACAGTAGCAGGGGCCGGCCCTGCCTCCCGCAGCCCGCAGCGCTGGAGCTGGGCTGGGGAATGGGAAGCAGTTCCTGGTCTGGGTCCGAGGGAGCGCACGTAGCAGCAGCAGCAGGCGCTGCCGCCGCCGCCGCCGCAGCAGGAGCAGCAGCAGGCACCCCAGCTCCGCTCGCTCAGCAGCATCCAGCGTGGGGATCAGCGCTCAGCCTGGCTCCCTGACACAGGATGGACGTTCCTGAGCACTGAGCTCAGCCTCTGTAAAAAGCAAGTAGGAAAATATACATCTGAATAAAATTGGTAAGTCAAACTAAAGTCACATCCTCTTCCTTGGACTGCAGATTTCCAGTCTTTTAATTTGTAATGTTCTTTGCAAGTCTTTTTTCTTTTTTCTTTCTTTTTTCTTTTTTTTATTTTTTTTTTTTTTAACTTTTAAGCAGAGCAGCTGGGAAAACATGGAGGCAAAATAAAAGTGTAAAATAACTTTGACAATTTGTCAGTGTTTGTGCTCCTGTTTTTGAGATTCTCTTTCCACATAGAAGCTTTGCTGCAGGAGGGAGGAAGGAGAAACCAGCAAGTGCTTTTGTATGTGGGGGTACAGAAAGCTAGTAGGAGTTGTAATTGGCTTTTCCTTAGGACATGATGAAATTTAAAAAAAAAAAAAAAATTGCCAACAAAACAAGCCCCAGCTTTCAAGAAGCGTGAAATGACTTGTCATTTACTTTTCTAGAGTAGAAACAAGTCTCGTGTTGAAGTCTTAAAACGCACTGAGATTTGTGCAGCAGGAAGAAGAAACTTCTATAAACTGTTTTGTCACTGTAAATCTGTGTGCCAAAGTATTGCCGGGCAAATGTTGTATATATTTGTTTAAACTTAACTGAATGCATCGTCTGCCCTGGGAGGGCAGAGGCACGAGATGCCATTTCCCCCGTGGCGGACAGAGGGCGCTGTTGCTGCACCCGGCATCAACCTCCCCGAAACGGGGAGCTGGGAAAAATCCAAGGGGAAAATCGAGCAGAGGCGAGATGTTTTAAACCCTTAAATTAGCAATTGCAGCGCAAAGCTGCAGTACATACCATCCAGTTGGAGCAGCCAATGTTTTTCATTCCCTTAAGTTTTGGGGGCAGGTTTTTTGTTTGGTTGTTTTTTATGAGATCTGAGTTACAAAGAGAAATATATTAGAGCCTGGTTATGACCCTGTTATCTTTTCTGGAATGTGTTGGGGGGTCATGGTGGATCAAGAGGGAAAGGGAAAATGTGGAATCTCTTGATAGAAAAGTTTCTTCAATAGTGGTGTGGGAGATGAGGAAGAAGTGTCACTAGTGTTGATCAAGTTGCAGGCTGGAGTTAGACATCTGACATGGGAACATATCCTTTGTAGCCAGTACAGATGTGCAGCAGAGGTCACAGGTTTATAAGCTGACTAAGACCTGTAAACCCTAATGACTGAATTGCATATTGTCAAGTAGTTTGGGAAAACGGGAAGGGTCATGTCCAGGTATTCAGCTTTCCTCGTAGAAATCCCAATACTGCAACAGGTACAAGAAGCTGACAATTGCTCAATATTTCATCCATATAAACAAAGCGTTAGAAAATGTGGCAATAATCAGCTCTTACCTTTGTGTGTGTATACTTGCTTATGCATCACCTGGGGTGTAAAATATTCTTCTTTATGGAGCAGGAATTTGGCTTTGCTTTAATCAAAGGCTTTAAAAGGAATGAAGGTATTATTTTAACTGCTGTAGCTCTCTTGTGAGTAGAGAAGGATCAGGGCTGTCAATTTCTCCTCTGATTAAACCTCTGTTAGAACTTGATGTTTCTGTTGTGACCTGGGGCTTTGGTTGTGCCTTGAACAAGACTTTTCTGTCTGACTGTATTCCTGGTACTTACAAATTACTTGCAGTGGAGTGGAAATATTTGCAGGTTTTGAGTCCTTAATGTGAGACATGCTGGGCAAAGCAGATTAAAAGAACTGAATGACCATATGGAACACAGTCATTCCGACTTCCAATTATTATGCCTCACTGAAAAGTCTGGAGTTCTACTACCTCTGCTGAATCAATGGAGTATGTGAACAGAAGTCAACTTTCTTACCTGCAAGAGACAATAAAACACTTATTGTGGAGTGGTGCATCGTTGTGATATTAGTAGTTTTTAAAGAAAAAAAAAGCCATTTCTTTATACTCCTTGTGTTTCATTAGACATCAAGGTATGAATGGCCCTTCAAAATGATTTACAGGATCAGAGGAAAGGTTTCCCTTTTCAGTTCCTCTCTGAACTAGCAGGCATTAGTCAGATGTCTGACTACTACCTCAGTAACTGACTTGAGGAATCTCTTTCACTTCCCTTCAAGCAGATTGCAATTTCATTGAGAATGATAGAGCTATCAGACATCCTGAGACACATTTAAACCTATCAGATGCTTGCCTTTGTAGGAGGCTAATTTATGCACTCAAAGTGTCTCCTCCACAATCACTGATGTCCAGCTAAGCTCTTAAAAGTTGCATCTCCCCACTATTTGTCTGCATTCCATGTTTAATATGGTAGCTAGAGTTGTTTCAATTTAATTTTCCTACTTGCCTATATTTCAAATTAAAATCTTTTCATCACAAAATCTGATGTGCCTGATCCAATTTTTACTGTGTTGTTTGGAAATTCGCGTTAGTACTTGTGTTATTTTGCTCCCAAGTGTTTTGTTTTGAGTTCCTTTGTACCTGGGAGTCAACACTGTAAGTCTGTCTGTGGCTGATGCGGAGGTCATACAGTTAACTGCTGCAGAGTTCCCAAAACATTAGCTTAATATGACATATGTGTGTGATATCTGAAATGTAAAGGGATCCTCCACCTATATTTATGCCATATTAAAGAAACTGAGCTTTCTTGAATAGCTTTTTTCATTAGCGACCTCTAACTTTCACCTGCCAGTAGATACTTACAGCGTTGGCAGTGCTGTAAATTCTGTGACTGACATTGGAGCACTTGTCTGCTACTTGCTTACACTGACAGTAACTCTGCTAAGTGAGTTTAGCCAGAGCAAGACTCATGATTACTCAACAAATTACTGTCAGCTTGGTTTCTAATATTATTTGTTTTGGTCATTGTTTTGCAGAGCTTCAGGTTAATTCATCTTTGAGCATCTTATCATAGTTTACTTGATGAAGCCTACTGCAAAATCCTTTCTCTCAGAAAGTTTCTGGTGTCATGAAGTGCTGGATGTCACCACAGGTTATGAAGGCTTGTTGGTGCTCCCATAGCTGATGTGAATCTGGCCTTATTCTTTGTCATAGGTAAAGCATCTTTCTGCTTTATATAACAAAACCAACATCCCAACTTAAAAACTCAGTTTCATATCAAAGGCTCACTGTGCTGGTAACGCAGTAAACTGCTTTTTTGTTGGGTAAGAGATTTCATAGTTTTTTACACTGAACAGTGATAGGTGTGGTTTTATATCTGACTTATTTGCCTGTCTCTACTTTTACATTTGGAATGCCACATTTTCCATTACACATGGGACAAGTTTATCTGTATAAGTGGAGACCTCTCAAGATATTGTCCTATGCAAGATCAAAAATGTTAACTTGCAGAGAATATGAAGGAAATTAAATAAGATTTAATAGCTCTGAAGGTGGGTATGGAAAGGAATTAATGCAGGAATGTGTTCCCCAAAGAATATTTGCCCTGGAGTAGATACCTCTATGCAGCTAGTCCTGACTCTCTCAGGGAGACTATGTCAGATCTGTCAATACTCATGTGAATAAGCATCCTCCAAAGAATTAATTTATTTTCATCTTTGTATATGTACATCTATCATCTTCTGTCTGAAGCAATTGATGACTGAGCTGTTCCTTTCATTATATGCAATTTCAAAGTTCTTTTCTTAGCCAGATTCATCAGAATCCTTGAAAACTTCAATTTCTCTTTAGTCTCAGTCTATTATTGAGAGTATTATTTCTTAATTGTAGAAATAATGAACAAGAAGTCTTTAAAAAAAATTTAGGCACTCTACCAGTTTAATTATACTTACAAAAACATAGTAGTGATTTAATGTATAATTAAATTATCACATTTAAATACTGCATTGACCTTGCCAGACAGTAAATCAAGCAGTGGCGAAATCCTTTTTGTTCTTTTTTGCTACACCCTGAAACCTGTGAAATAATCTTCTGAGCACTTGGCAAAAGTATGTTTCAAGCTGATATGTTGTGTAGCATGAAATGGGTAAAAGAGGTAGGAATTTTTAGCTTTCCGGGGACCAAATAAGGTACTGCTCAGATCCCTTCTCTTCCTTTTTCATAAATTCAAGAGACCATGGATTATAAAGGTTCCATGTGAGAAGAAAAACAAAGTGGCAGCTGGCAGTGCTGTTATTTAGTAAGGGCTGCACTTCTCAGTGCCTTCATTAGAAAGATATGTTTTATACTCAGTGCTGTTTCTTACCATCTTATTGAATTGTCCCTTTGGGGAGGGGATGGGTTGGGGTGTGGCGTGGAACTGATTCACAGTACAACTTCTGACTTTCAAAATGAAGCACAGTTTAAAAGCGGTTCTGAAGTCTTCATCTGCATAATTTTTAGTTTCCTGCTGACACACATTGTTCTGTTTGAGAAATGTGACATGGTAAGACATGTGGGTAGGCAGAGGAAGCACCAAATGATGAAGTCTCTTTTATGCTGTGTTGTGCATAATGCAATATCCAGGGACAGCAGGTAGGCTAATGGCACTCTTTGCAGCTGCCCTTCCCCATTCTTTTCGCATGTGCTTCACAGTTTTTTTAACCTGGGCATTTTGTCATTTAGCCAATATGATGTGTTAACCAGTGTGTGTCTAGCTCTGCAGCCACTTTAAAGATGTGTATCAAGATATACCTGTAACTTTACCTACATGTCTTTATTAACTGGCATGACCATATACTTCTGTTTATTTTGAAATCCATGGAAAGTACATGAAGAAACACTGTAATTTTATTTCTTCAAGAGAATCTTTTCCAGCAGCTGATGAAATCCAAGCTCATGCCAGATGAAAAGCTCTTGTGTTATCATTTTCAGTTAATTAAAAAAATAAACACCAAATCCCTTACAACAGTAGTTTTATAAATTCTGTGTGTGTATGTGTGCATGTATGTGCATGTCTACGCCACTGCTTCACTCTCATGTTGGCAGCTTGTGCCTTTGGCAGCATACTGGTAATCATCATACACTTTCAGCTTCAGGACTCGATGCAGGGATACAGGGAATACAGGGGTGGATGGAGGAGTTTGTTTTGGTACATCTTACAGTAGCTGAAACAGACCCAAAATAAAGTAAAACCTTTAGTGTTTGCATTAAGATGGCAACTTTTTTGTTGGTTTTTTTTTTTTTCTTTTTTGGTATTTTTTGAAGAAAACATGCTGTTTTTTCTTTTTTGGTATTTTTTAAGAAAACATGCTAAAGGCTCAATTTTTATCTTCTGGTAGGCAAACAAAATATTTTTTCTGGCAATTTGATACTTTATTAAAATGAACAGTTACTTGATTAAATGTGCCAAAATTGTGTGTGCTAAAAGGCAGGAAGCTGGGTTTGCTGGAATAGAAAGGTGCACTGGCAGCTGGGGCTGAACTACCTCTTGGCACCCACATCCATCTATTAAGTGCAGATCCCAGTAAGCTGAAGGATTATTATCTTCAAAAAATCTTGGACAGCTTTACCGGTGAGTTAGATTTCTTTAGCTTTCCTTTTAAGAAGGTGAATTAATTTTGTTTGGATGAAAGCTGTTAAACTGGCAGACCTGGAAGACTACAGTCCCTTTGTTCAGTCACAGAATAAGTGATGCCTTGGACCATGGCTGAGTCATCTTCTCCAGTGCTGCTCTCTAGTTGTGTGTTTTGGGTCAGTCAGAGGATCAAACCTGAAGTTTCACATCTTTTTTTTCAAATTTTTTTATTTTTTTTTTTTTTTTTTTTGCCAGCACTGTCATATTACTAGCAATGGGCTGACTATTTAGTGAGATTTTGGGATGGCTTCTTCAATCTCATTAGGTTATGCCAACAGAAGCCCTTGTGATCTTTTTGTTTCAAGTGACAAACCTGTTTGCTTATCAGGACAGCCTTTGTCGAGTCATTTCACATGAACAGTAATCAAATGGGAATGGGTTTTGGTCATCATCCAGAATGGATTCAGCCTAGTGACCTGGTAGAAGGACATATTGTATGCCGTTACCAGTTCTGTGAATCATTCAATCTCCCGATTCAATGAGGTTTTTCAGTACTCCACTTGCATTACATAAGTCTTGTGTTTTTAGGCTCTGCGCTCTTTTCCTGATTCAGAGGCCCTTTGGAAAGTTTCATGTGGGCTTTTGCATTAAGCTCATCTAGAAATCAAAGACTGAACTGCAGATGCTTCCTTTCAGGCTGGGACAGAGGGACTGAGTGTGACAGTATACACAGAGATTGCTGTAATACCTGCAAGGATGTGTAATTGTAGTGTAGACTAAACCTTTTGGTAGCATATTGTATGTTTAAAAAAGAGATAATGTTTTTAAATATTATGCAAACTTTGTATTTTTATGTTTGTCTATAGGTCTGCTTCCCGTTTTTCCTGAGATTTAAACAGTAACTGTCTTTTAATAATATTCTCTAGGAAAAAAAATTCTGTCTATGGAGAACTTGATCATAAAAGTATATATTTGTACTGGAAGCTGTTTTTCACTTTTTGTGCTGGTTATTTTTTAATGACACACTACTCAGGTTATAGAGTGAAACTTGGCCAGGTAATTCCAACTTCCTGTTTCTTGTTCACTTCCCTAACAGTTCTTTTATCATCTAATACTATACAGCATTTGTGTTGGAAGCCCTTCAGGGATTTATTTATATTGAACAACCTTTTCTTTTTACCTTTTTTTTTTCACTTAAGAAAATACCCAAGAACAAACAATGAGTTCTAGTGATGTTAGGTTTTAGGCAATAATGTTATGCTTTTGCCAACCATCCAATGTCATGTTTAAGGTGGCTGACTTGTAGGTGAAATTAAAATGGAAAAATGAAAACATACTCCAGACAAGTTATTTTTCTCCCTGTTTCATTTACCTTTTCAATGCAACTTAATTAGCAGGAAGGAGTGGAACTACTGCAGTGCTTCAGCTTCAAGCATAATAGAGAGAACAAGAAAGTGTCTGTGAAAGTTTGGAGACTTATACTCACGCTTGCTGCTTTGACTTCCCGTCCCAAGCCCAGTCAATCAAAATAGCTCAGAAAGAAATTTTCAATTTCTTAGCCTGAGAACAAAATGACATGAATAGTCAGGCATCTAATGTGCAAGATTCTTTAGGAAAATATAGCATTTTGTACCTCAAAAATATTTGAACTCTCTTGGAAATCTTGTCTCTCATCTTTACTCAGTGATTAACAGAAGTCTTTTCATATTTCAGAATTTGCTATTCTGCACAGGCTGCTGTAAGGTGTTTTAATAAGAAAAACTATTTTTAGTGTTCTTCCATGTTTTCACATAATTTCTTTGGGAACCAGAGCAAAGATCAGCGGGAGTAGCGTTCTATTACCGTGTACCTGCAATATGGCTGGTTTTCCAGTTCAGTCTTTAAGTTGTGGCTGTCTTTTTTTCCTTCTGAAGTTTTACTTAATTTACAAACTTCTTTGACACCAAAAATCTGCTAGACCAACAGGGGACCAGTGCAACATTCTCAGCCCTCAGAATTTCTTGTGGGGCAGCGGTCACAGGAAGCTGGTGGGTTACCAAATAGGTAGAGGGACTCTGCTTCTGAGGACCACTTTGTATGGGGCACGGATGGCAAACCAGCAGAACAAACCAGCACCATGAAAAGAATTTCTGCATTAAGCATTTCTGTTCTCTTCTTTTTTCTCAAATGCAACTACTGCTGTACAACAGTATGCAATAAATGATGTGTATATAAGAATATATATAAGAATAATTGCATTGTAGTTGTACAGTTTGAAGGGCCTGAGGTGGATTTGATTTTGCACATGGCTGCATGTGCGGAAGGGATATACATGAAGTTATCATGCTACTTGCTTTATTGAGCCCCTTATCCCAGTGTCTGAAACTGTGATTTGTTATGCTGGGATATGATCCGAAATAGAACCACAACTCACTGTAGCGGGTTCTTTCAATCCCCTGGGAATGTTTGCTGGCTTAATGCATGAAACTGAAATGTGTAATACAGAGCTGCAGCTTATCATGAAACTAAAATGTGTAATATTGTGCTGCAGCTTATAGATCTACACTGACTCCATTTGTGGGAATGAATGAATACCTCATGTTTGATGTGCTGCAGGAGAATTCACAGATGATTTCTTATGTTACAGTGCTGTATTTTTCATGCTTTTTCAGCTTCATGTATTTAGAGTTTTCCTGTGTGTAGAGTAGGGTGGTATTATCCTGGGCTTTTCAGTATAGAAATAAAATGTGAAAAGACTTCTCCCTGCTGACTCTTTTTAATGCTTTCAGAGACTTCTTTCCAGCAAAACTTCAGTCAAGTGTGAAAAAGACAGGTGTTCATTTCTATACCCATCCACACATTTCTCACCTATAAAACCTCTTTGTTCCACTTGAATTATTTCTGCATGATTTTCTATGTTAATTTTCTTACTTATTTACCTCTTTTTACAGTTTCTTTGACAGCTTTAACCCCTGGTTGCAGATCATTGAAGATAACTTCTAACGATGTAGTTAACTGATTGCATGGTAGGTGGGAGGGTTCACCTCCATACTGCTGTTTGCAGGTGATCATAGATATCATAGAACTTTATTCCTGTTTCAGTTGTCCCTTATGACCTAAATTTTTACCTGAAAATACATAAGTGCATACAGGTGAGTGAATGTCACCCAAAAAACCTTCTATCAATTTGCTTAATAAAGAAAGCAAACTCACCCTTATTTAAGCTGCCCTGTTAATATTCCAGTTTTAATTTACCTTGTCTCTGTTTTTTATTTATTTATCTATCCTGTCTTGGCTCAGCAGAGCATGAGGTGGGCAAGATTGAAAGAGACCTCCTGAGTCATGGAGTACACCATTTCTGTAATTGCAGGAAATTATGTTGCAGGATTCCCTTAGTTAATTTATCAATCTCTGTTTCAAATGGCTTTTGCTCCTGTTGCTTCCTATTGGGAAGACATTCAAGAACCTCACTCTTCTGATGTTTGGAAATTAGAAGCTGATTTCTAAATTAAATTTGTTCATAGCCAGTTCATGCCCATTTGGTTTTGTGCCAGCACTGGTCTCTAGCTTTAATAGTCTTCCCCTTTCTTACAAGCCTTCTGTCATCTAAGAGGGAACTTGACTTTCTCTCCTTCTGTTTTTCCCTAAAAGGGAAGATAATTAAAATTGTGCATCTTTTCATCATGTTCGTCATTATCAGTTTCATTGTGTCTTGGTTTGATAGATCTTTTAGACTTGAGAGCTGTTTAGCCTTTCCAGTCAGTTCTCAGACAGAAGCAGGAAAAGATAGCTGTTTGTGTTTCCCTAGACAGAGAGTATATGAAACTTTTTGTTAACTCTGAGGCCAGGAGGGTGAGATGGGAAAATGGAGAAAGTGGCCTGCATGTTTCTGCGTCTGTAAAAAGTTTTAACTGGGGACTTTGTGAAGAATAATTTGTGTTTGTGGATCTGGTGCCTGGGATAGGCAGAGGCATTGATCCAGTCCATTCATCCAGTCCAGCTCTCCCATTGCTCTATAAAAACCTACTTGAAATGAGCAGCTGATAAAACTTTTGGAGGGGATGCAGCTCACAAATGAGTTTTTTGAGGGCAACTTTCCAGCTGTTTTCTCACAAGGAATAAGGGAAGCAGCTCCCAGAGCCCCAGACAAATGCCTGGATCTTTCTTCTTCAGAGTGCATGGAGAGTCCCTGAGAAGAACTGAGAGGCTGGAGGCTGATGGAGGGAAGAAGCCAAAGGCCTGTAGTGGGAACCTCCTGCTGTCGGGATCCCACGCTAAGCTGCACTTGAGGGCGGGCATGGAGGGGAGAGAGAAAGCTGAGTAAGGTTTGCTGTGACCTCAGTATATTCCCATGCAGCTTCCCTCTCTGGGCAGTACTTGATGGCATCATTTACAAGATTCTTCAAATGCCCTTAAACTCAGTAGAAAAAAATATATATAGTCCATTCAGCATGATGCTCTATACGATCCTTACATGGTGCTACTGATCTTAAAGGGATATGATTGAGAATAGATGTCTCTTACAAGATAGCTTTTTATTTAGCAGAGTGTATCAAAACCAGGAGCTTTTGCAGGGAAGTACCAGTTTCAGTCAAGATATCTGAGGTTTAGTGCGCAATTTTGGGGCAGCAGGACAAAAGACAGAGAGGAGGGAAAGCCAAAACAAAAGGTGTGGCTCCTGTATCAGAGCAAATGATAGGTAGTAGGTAGGCAGAGCAGATGGTGTGAGAGTAGTGGGACTTCTGTTCAGATCCATCACGTTAAGGAGAATATAGTGGTTCTGAGCTCTTTTGAAGTTGTTGTCTGTATTTTTCTGTGTATGTAGAATTTTTTGACTACTAAAGAAATTTTTTCATTGGCATTTTAAAATTAATTTTTCCAAGAGCAAGTTTTCAAATATACCCTCTTTTATTGTCTCTGCTGCTCCTGCAGCTAAGAGGTATGCACACACAGCTTGCTGTATCCTGAACTCCTTGTATTACTCCACTGCTGGGATTTTACCAAGATAACTCTGGAATCCTCCTAGAATGAAGGTGCCGGGGTCTGGTGTAAAAGAATATTTGGGACTTGTTTGCTGATCACTAATTCAAAATAATTACTGTTCCTCTTCTCCAACAGGTTTGTTTAAACAGTCTTAATAATTCATTGTATGAGGTGCTTTATGCTTTGATGACCATAATTAATTACATTTTAAATTGACTTTGATTGTATTCAAAGAAGCAGAACCAGTCTCTTTCTTTTCTCATCCTTCCCAATGAACTTCAATGGTAAGAGTCTAAATTTACAGGTGAAGAATGTCTCTAATCAGTGCCAGCATGGACTGAGTACAGCTAGCTGGAGGTGCCCTGTGCCTAGTAGATTTTTCAGAACCCAGCACTCTCTTCTGTTTTACAGCAAGCCCTTGTAGTCACTCATTGGTTCTTTCTTAGTTTATAAATAGGAATGGTAATAATTTGCCCTACTTATATAAGAAAATAGTCTGGTTGAAAATCTTTCCCTTTTTTAACTCATGTATCCTTATGCTTTGATTGCATTTTGTGATAGTCTCCCAAGATGAAGAAGTGACATTAATTGCACTATACATATACCTCTATTCTTTCATTGAAAATATGTGACAGAATTGGGAGAGGATGCCTGACTGCGCTCCCTGTGTTGTCCAGGCACTCCTTCTCTCATGGAGGTACCACAAATTTTGTGCAGCTCCCATGGCTCAGTTCAGGAGGTGCAGTGAGGATTCTGAGCCCGGTGTGCAGGCAATAGATGCGGAAGGAGTTCACAGGACACTAAAAAAGAGAAAGGTGATTATGCTGTTGATGCTTTGTCAGTACTTGCAAAGGCTTAGGAGGCTGAAGTTCAGCCATACACCAAAATGTGGCTTCCTGAGGACTCTAATCAAACATCATTAACTAGTCCCTCACTGTTCCCTATTTTTTTTTTTTTGGTTGTTTTTTTTTTTTTTTTTTTTTTTTTTTTTTTTTTGGGCTCCTCACTTCTTCCACAGAAACTGAGGAAGAGAGTAATGGGTCTGAGTTCTGCTGGTAATGCTTGTTAGAGCTCTTTGGTCAGGAATAGTTAGTTGTACTTTCTCATTCTGTAATCCTGGAGAGAAGGTTCATACAGGACAGGCAGAGCCAGAAATAAATATGCTTTTAAAAAGCCATATAATGTCTATAGAAGGAAACAAATGGCTGCATTCAGCTTAGAGGAATGACAAAATCCTTTGCTATTACCTTCCACCTGTCAACACCCTTCTGGCAAATGGGATATTGAATACATTTAACAGGTTCAAACTCTGAGGGCCTGATGATGAACATTCCTGCTGTTTTCTTTAATTTCTTAGTAAATGTATACATTCGTGATACACTGAGCATACTGTGCATGGTACTGTAAGCCTTGCTTGCAAATGCAGCTCAGTTCTTTGTCTACATCTTGCAGTTAACATTCATTAATAAGGCCAAGGCAAATGACCAAAACTATCCATTTCCAGTGGGTCACTTTGAGGAAGAAAAAGACTGGGCACTGATCTCTTCTGTCTGGTGACCAGTGACAGGACCTGAGGGAATGGCCTGAAGCTGTGTCTGGGGAGATTCAGGTTGGATATCAGGAAAACCTTTTTAACCTAGAGGGTGGTTAGGCATGGGAGCAGGCTTCCTAGGGAGGTGGTCGCAGCCCCAAGCCTGACAGTTCCAGAAGCATTTGAACAAAGTCGTCAGGCACTTGATGTGACTCTTGGGGTGTCCTGTGCAGGACCAGGAGTTGGACTTTGATCCCAGTGGGTCCCTTCCAACTCAGGATATTATATGATTTGAAGAAAAGACAAAGGTGAAAGCTTTAGCTTGCAGTTTGTAAGTATACAGCAGCACTAATGCTGTTGAGAGTCTCTTTCAAAAAGTGATGCAATAGCTAGCTGCAGTGATATGAGGAAGAAGGGGTAGCCTAGTCTTAGCAGAAAATAAATGCTTTTTAATTAAAGAGGTTGCCATATAATGAAAGCATTCTGTTGTGTTTATTTTTGTTTTGGGGTTTGGTTGTGGTTTTTTTTTTTTTTT
>VZRN01000344.1:1696489-1723244 GCA_013397935.1 Dasyornis broadbenti | reverse complement strand
TTTTTTTGTTTTTTTTTTTTTACTATCTAGCACTTCATACATAACCTGGACATAGCCTGAACAGCCTGATGGTTTGCTTTAAAAAAACAGCATCTCCATTCATCAAACCAAGATATAGTGCTTTAAACTGAAAAGCTAGTTAAATTGTCAAAAGAGAGTATTGTGAAGGTTTCATTGCTAAAGGGGCTTTCAGTTACAATAATATTTTTAGTAGCACTATTTTTAGACTAGTTTGGGGTTTTTTTGGCTCTCTGATATTAGCAACCTGAGATTTAGTTTCCAGGTGATTTTTGTCCTGGAGTTCAGTGGGAAATCTTTCTATTCTGAATAAGGACCTTCTGCTAAATGTTTTGTCCATGTCCTTCTTGTCATATCTCCCCATTGTTTGTTTGAGATATATGCATGGGAGCTTTGTACATAACTGACTGCTCGGTCACTTCTGACGTGCTTCCTGGCGACAACACCAAAGGCATTTAATGTTCGTAAAAGGCAGGATTGCGCTTGTCTTACTGACAGCAGTCCATGCGAAGTATAGAGTCACAATGGCCACATCTGTTATCAGGTGTGGAGGTAGGAAAAATCTCATGGTGGATCTTATGCAGGACTATATTTAATGCGTGCTATAGAAAGATTATGCCTCTGAAACACAATTGAATTTCACAGTTACATGGCAAATAAACTGGATCTATTCATGATGGCTAAGTAAAGAACTGGCTGTCAGACAAAGCTGGCCAAAATCTGGTTCTACTGGTATGGTTTAGAGCTTTTCTCTGACTATTTGTTATGCAAACAGAAGTTTAACTGTTTCAAAATGATTACCTCCTTGATCAATTATGTGAATATGTGCTGGGGTGACCCTGGCTGCAGTCTAGGTGCCCACCAAATCTCTGTCACTTTCCTCAGCTGATCATGGGAGAGAAAATATAATGAAAGGCTTGTGGATTGAGATAAAGTCAGGGACAAATAACTCACCAATTACTGTCATGAGCAAAGCAGACTCAGCTTGGAGAAATTAGCTTAATTTATTATCAATCAAATTAGAGTAGGATAATGAGAAGTAAAACCAAACCTTAAAAACACCTTCCCCCATCCCTCTCTTCTTCTTGGACTTAACTTTACTCCCAGTTTCTCTACTTTCTGCCTTCAAGTAGCACAGGGGGACATTCATCACGTTGTCCCTGCTGCTCCTTCCTCCTTAGGGGAAGGACTCTTCACACTCTTCCCCAGCTCCCATATGGGGTCTCACGCATAGGAGGCAATTCTCCATTACTTCTCCAGTGTGAGTCCTTCTCATAGGCTGCTGTTCTTTGTGAGCTGCTCTAGCATAACTCCTGTATGTGGTCATACGTCCTGCCAGCAAACTGTTCCAGTGTGACCTCCTGTCTCCAGGGGCCTACAGGTCCTGCCAGGATCCTGTTCCAGCGTGGGCTTCTTATGGGATCACAGCCTCATTTAGGTATCCACCTGCTCTGACATGGGGTTTTCCACAGTCTGCAGGCAGATATTTACTCCACCAGGAACATCTGCAGGCTGTAGGTGGATCTCTGCTCCCTTGTGGACCACCATGGGCTACAGGGGCACAGCTGCCTCACCGTGGTCTGCACCACAGGCTGCAGGGGAATCTCTGATCCTGCACCTGAAGCACTTCTACCCCTACTGCCTTTGGTGTCTTCATAGTTGTTTCTCTCACATATTCTTATTCCTTTTTCCAGCTGGAGTTGCTGTTTCACAGTTTTTTCGTCTTCTCCAATATGTTATCCCAGAGCCACGACTAATATCGCTGATGAGCTCGGCCTTGGCCAGCAGTGGGTCTGACTTGGAGCCAGCTGGCACTGGCTCTATAAGATGCAGAGGAAGCTTCTGGCAGCTTCTGTGAGAAGCTGCCACTGTAGTGCTGCCCCGCCGCCAGTACTACCAAAACCTTGCCACGCAAACCCAATACAGAGTGTGACATTCAGACCTTCATTTTGCTTGAAAATATTTCTACAAGGAACCTTCAGCTTGCTGTATGTGCTTCATATAGAGAGCAGAGATGAGTAATATATGTAGACAGGACTGTTAGTTTATGGAAATGGCTTTAACCTGGGCATTATTCTGATTCTTCTTGTGAAGCAGGAATATTGGTATTTCATTTCAACACTGCAGATAGGTGCAATTTCCTTAATTGAGTTTTCTCACAATTGGCATGTAGTTCTGCCTCTGATCTTCTTTTACTCATTACCAAGTCTTAATTTGTAGAGAGTTTCCTTTTTAAGTGGTTTTAAATTGAGCTCATCTTTCCCTAGGCAGGCTTCAGCGCCACTTTCTGGGCACTGTTTACTGGGTCTTTTCTTTATCAGCACTAACTATGCCCTGCCCAACCTGTCTGAACCCAGCCCAGTTCTGGGCTCTATAACCAGAGAAGTGAAAATTGGTGGCACTTTACCCTTTTTACAAATGAGTAAATATCTCTTAAGTGGCATCTATGAACTCGACCAGGAAAAAAAAAATAATTCTTTTTTTTCTCAATTCCTTTGAACAGCCGCAAAGCAGGTCTTCTTCCTTCTCTCTTGTTTTAACTTCAAACATAATTATAATTTAATTATGAATATGTTCTCTTATGTAGACAGAGATAATGATGAGTAGTTACTCATCATGTACTGCAGTCTACCTTTCCGATGGAACTTGCAGAAGAAACTACGTCCTACTGCACTCTTTAGTTGTTCTTCAAGAGAGTGGCAGAGGGCCTTGGGAATCCTGCCTTGCTAACTCTATATTTGGCTTTGGGATAAGGTAGGAGGGAATATAGTTCACTAGTAGGTCAGAGGTTGGGTTACTTGGATTTCTGGTTCATTAAGTATGTCCTTTGTGTTTATTTGTGTGGTGTGGAATAGCAGTGTGTGATTCTGCAGACTGACTCGCTGCCTGACTTTGAATCATCTATCTATTCTGGGTGGGATCCAGACCTCACGAGAGTTGGTGCCAGCACTCTTATTTTGGCTTCTCTGAAAGTCTATTCTGTCACAGTCTGTGTGATTGATATCTATGTAATCATCTTTTGGGGGCTAATTTTTTACCATATTTGCCCTATGTGTTGCAAATGCATGTGGCATTTTCTGAAAATTTGACAATCTGTTAACATGTGTCTCTGAGTCTCTTCTTTCTCTCCCTGTAAGAGTCGGTAGGCTAAAACTTGTAGACTCCATTGAATTAGGGAGTTTTTAGGATGAAAGAAATATAATACAACAATAAAAGTGGTGAATTAGTTTGAAAGCTCCCTTCCTAATTAAAAGAGATGAAATTCATCTCTCACATTCTTTTGCGAGACGGTAAGATTCTTTGTTTAGGTTAGAAGATTCAAATTCTTCCATGAAAAACTTTCACTCCTCCTCACTTTTATCTTGGATGGATACACATGTGCACATGAACATATACACACACACAGAGATATACGATCTCTGGTCAGTTCATGTACAATTACCTCACCTCTTCAAATCATGCTGTACAGGAATGCTTTTCTCCTACCTTTTTCGGGCTAACATAGCTAGAAATTAGATGTCTGAGTTGTCCAAATTAGAAATGTAGGGTACTTAATATATATTCCTTAATTTTTGATACCTTTTACCAAAAAAATCAGAAAAGCTTCCATAAACCCCAGATGTCTGAATTATTTTTACCCCCTTTACTTTTCTTTTTTTTTTTACACATGTCAACATTGATAGAATTGGTACATGGAGTATGTAGAGGTGACCCAGACTTTTCACATCTCTGTTCTCTTCATATATACCCATTTCCATGGACTTAAGTTTTATTTAAAGTGTCCTCACCTTCTCTGTTGCTTAAAAAAATCTTGAACTAAATTTTTCCCTTGTTGTGTCACAGATACTGTCTAGCCTCTGTGACACTTTTGTCTTGAGCTACCCTCTGCTGAAGTTTCACAGGCATCAGATTCCTTGCCAAGTAGTGAGAGAAGGGTTTTTGAGAGCTCTGCCTCTGAACAGTACCACAGCCTTTCCAGATTACAGGGCTTGGCTGAATTTTACAGCCTTAAATTCATATTCATCTCATGTAGTTTTTTTCCCATGGACTGTTATCTCTTGAGTTCCATATTTTTCTGGGCCTGAATGACTGTCTGTCATTGCCTCATGGTTTTTCTTCTGTCTCATTCTTTACTTTCAGCTGTCTCGTCTTTTCAGGGGTTGTCTTTCATTTGAACTTGAACAGCTACTGGTTCTGCTTTTCCACATTTAATGTTCTGATTGGGACCTCCTGAAATATTTGTCCTCCCAGAATTTTTGGCTCTGGTTAGTCTTCCATTATCACCTTTCTTCCTTTTCTTCTGCATTTGACATTTTTCCCAGATTATGCTTATCTGTATGCATTCAGGCCTCCAATCTCAACTTTCCATGTAGACGAGTAGTATAAGTGCTATAGATTGGCCAGAAATTTATTCTTCCCCAGGAAGAAAATCATCCTTGTCATATCTTTTGAGACAGTCTAAGACAGTCTGTGATAAAACAGCTGAGAAATATCACTGCTTTCCTGCCCCACTTCACAGAGCATCACTTGAGCAGATGAATTTACAAAGCTGGATGTTTTAAACAGGTACTTGCTCTAGAGACCATCATTATTACATAAATATTATGTTACTCTTGGCCAATAACTTCTAATCCTGAAGTACTTACTACAAGCAGTTGTTTTGGTGACAGGCCATGTCACTGTGAAATGTTGTTACTGCCACTGTAGAGAGGCAACACCAGCTGATTCCATGCCATGACAGGTATGATACTCAATGCCTTTTATTCTCCTTTTCTTCCACCTCTAACTATTAGTATGCATGTTAGCTGATGATGAAATGAAGTTATGGAAAGCAATGGCAACTTACCAGGGTAGTATTTTGGCACCACTGTTTAGGACAGGAAATGCAGGATGCACACAGACAGATCTAAACTAACTTTAGTCTGTAGAGCTTAGAGATCAGTGGCAGTAAACTTGTGGTGTCTTGAACTTGAAAACATGTTAGCCACCTGTACAAGAAGTCTGACTTCTAAGCAGGCTTAGCTTTTACAAAAGGCTCTGCTGTGATCCCTCAATATTGTTTTACCCAAGTAACCTAAAGCTGGAAGGCAATGACTTAATGCGGCACAATCAGACCTTTTGTTAAAGCTAGAAATAACCAGTTTCTCTTCTACCAAGTGGATTTAAAAATACCTCACTCTCTTATGTCTGTTTTCATATTTCCTCATTTTTCCTCTGCAGGAAAGGTTTGTTTTTCCTACACCTCAATTCCTCTGTGTGCCATATCTGTGCACCTCTTTGTAACTTGAATCTTCAGAGAAGTTAAGGTGTACGGCCAAATGTGTCACAATCCCTTTGCAGCAGCCTCGTTAGTATTCACCAACACTGACCCCTTCATCTAATGACTTCAGCTGTCTTAGCTTCTCTGTGGACAGCACAGGAAGTGCATGGAGGAGAGTTGGAAGTCACTAGGGGCTGGCATAGCAAAGGAGTGTTCTGTGTAAATTTCAGTGCTCTAGACTTAAAGACTGGCAACTGGTAAGCAAAAGGTGACAAATCCAGTGTATTTGCTTGGCTCTAGATGTACACTTAAAAATCATAGGAATGTGAATACTGTTGTACTGCAAGCAGAGAATCCAAAATCAATAGTGATAAAGCTGAAAAAGTATGGACATGAGCACAATGTACACAGATGTAAATGTCCAACCAGTCCTGTTGTCACTGAGACGTAACTTTGGTGTTATGACTGGACACATGATACATTTAATTCGTAACAATGGTTCAAAATCAACTGCTTTTTTTTTGTTGTTTTTTTTTTACAGTCTTGGTCCACATAGCTACTTCTTCATAATGTAGAATCTACAATGCACTCAGCTGGATGTTAAACCTCATATGGTTTAACCAAATCCTTAGTTTAGAGGTCCCAGGCTCATGAAAAAGCTCAGGTTGAAAGGGACCTTGAAAAATCATCTGATCCAACTTTTTATGGGAAACGAATCCTAGATGAGATTATCTAGCTTCCTGTCCAATTGCATCGTGAAAATCTTCCAGTGACAGGGACTCTAGCATATTCCTGTGGAGGTTGTTTCTGTGATTGGCGGTTCTCACTGTAAAAAAATTCATCGTTATATCGGGATGAACAGGTTTTTGTTTGATTTAATGGTGGATTCTGCTAAACTTTAAGGATAATCCTGCCTAGATTTTTCCTTCTTTTCCTCTCCTGAAAATTCATTTCCTAAAAGCTCCTCTCATCTTTACCAAACTCTTGGATGGTCAAAACCTTCAATTTTCCTCCCTTCTCTTCTTTCTCTTCCTCTTCCTTCCCTCTGCCTCCCATTGTAGCAAAGATCAGGAACAGTGTGTAACTGAACAGAGGTAAAGTGGAACAGTTTCACTGCACATTTCTTTTCCTTTAAACAGCAAAGGATACTTCTGGAACTGGCTGGTCTGCAAGTATTCCTTTGATCCTGAAACCTGGTGCCCTTCTGCAGGACTTTAAATTTTTAGATGTTTTGTTACCTTGTTTGCCTGTGATCTTTGCAGTGCTTAACATTAACAGTAAAAATTTTGCCTGTCACCTTTACATAATGCCTCTAAACACAAAGGTCTTAAGAAAAAGCTAAAGCTTTACACTTTTCACAGTAAGAACATACTAATTGCATTTTAAAAATATATATGGCTTTCATATCTTCTCCACTGAAGCTGTTTCAAAGCTGTCATTCTCTGTAGAAGTGGCATAGAAATGATGGCATGGCAGAGAGACAGTTGTTAAAAAAAGCATGACCCATTTTGCCTTCTCCCATGGTGTCTTAGCTTGGAAAAATTGTCTGGATTACCTGAAATTTGCAGGCTTCATAATAAAAAGGAGCTGTGCTCTTTAACTGAGCTTTACTCAGAGGACAAAGCAGATGAAAGTGGTGCTTGTGTGACTGAGACAATGCAGCAAGTTGGAAAATCTGATAAAACCGTTCTTCTATTTGGACTTTCTCTCAATCCCTTGATAAAGTGTTCTTTTTTTCTCTGTACATGTGGTTAAATGTATTTAGGGAAGAATATCTGTCCTCAGTTTTGCACTTTGATCTGAACATTTTGGTGGCAAATTAACCCTGCTAATGAACCAGGAGTTTCCAATAGCAGATCTGCAAGATTGGCATGGTTATTATTTGTGCATTTTATTTCTCAGTGCTTTAAGCAATACATAGTTTCTTTTTGCTTTCAGTCTAAGCTGAAAAAAACTCATAAAAATTAACCAGTCCAGCAGAGGTGTGTGACTGGAAACAGATAAATGAAAAACTGTCATCCTTTAACTGTTTTGACAATTAAGCTTTGTAGCTTCAGAGAACCATTTCTTTCCCAGCTCTGTCAGGCCATTGGGCTTAAGATGTATCAATATTTGTCAGTGGTAGGTTTTGTAACATTTGATTTCTGCTAGGAGTTTCTTGCCTCTTCAGAGTTCATAGAGATGACCAAATAATTGTCTCTTCCTTCAACAGAGCTTTTTTTTTTTTTTTTTTTCTGGAAAAATTTCTTTTCACTACAAAGCAAAACCAGCTTTTAATTCTATGCCTGAAATTCCAGTGGTGCCTGCTAAAAATGGCTTTAATGCCTGAGGCTCCTGTCATTTTGTTGGTGCATTAGAAGTTGGAGGGATGGGATATGGATCCTGTGGCACAGCTTGGGAAAACTGGAGAAGACTAGGTTCTATGGTTTTAGGGTCATTGAAAATCTTAGATTGGTAGCAGCAATCAGCAGGTAGAGTATCTGTTCACATTTCCAATCCTTTGTTTCATTAGAATGCTTTAAAAAATAATTAATATTTGTGAAGGCAGACATGCCACAGAAAAGCAGCTTCAGCTGTTTGGGCTCCAGCTGAAGCACCCAGTGGCTTAAAAGCATAGAGAAGCCATCCAAGATCCACAGTGTCACTTCAAAGCCTCAGTTGATGCCGCCATATACAGCAAAATGCACATAATCCTCCACTGTTTCTATCAGAAATTACTGGATTGCTTTATGAATGTCAGAAGTTCCAGGTTATGAATACAGTTGCAGACAAACTGATTAAGAGCCTGCAGAAGCCTCTGTCTTCTTCCACAGTCATCAACAGACCTCATTGTGGTTTTGACTCTGCTGGTGTTCAGAGGAACACAGATTCCCAAGATTTCTCTTGGGGGATGGTTGTCCCACGATTAAAGCATCTGCATATCTTTCAGGGTCTTGGTCTTCATGGTTTAAGCCAATTTTGGTAAACTTGCCGCTTTTCCTTCTTAAAAAAAAAAAAAAAAAGGAAGAAAAAAAAAGCTAGAGCTGTTCCTGGAATATACTATGACTTCATGTCGGCATGAAGTGCCAACATGCATGTGGAATGGAAGAGTAGCAAGAAAATTACTTTTGCAACTTGGGTGGTATTTTCTCCATGAGAAATATCACTCTATTCTCACTGCCAAGTTATTTCGCTCAGGCTCTAAATCTGTTTTGTATACAGAGAAGAGGTAAGAATTACATGTGTGTGAGCTTGTGTTTCTGCCTTCATCCTGCCTGATCAACATGTGTGTGCCTGAGTGTGTGAATAGGCATGCAGTCACTTCTGCCCTGGGATGTATGAACACATGCTCATGCTCTTCATTGTGGATTTGTAAGCTTCCTAGTATGTTGCTTGGCATGCATGTCACTGTACAAACCCACAACCCACATCTCTCTTCCTCTAAACAGTGGGAACAGACAGTTTTTATTTTAGGCAGAAAGCATGTATCTGGGACCTTAAACATGCTTTGATGTTTTTGCTGTTTTTAAAAATCCTTACTCAGCTGCTGTGTTGTGAAATGTGGCTCTGTGAGAATCTCCTGACTGTGAAATATGAGGTTTTTTGGTTTTTTGGTTGTTTTTTTTTTTTTTTTTTTTTTTTTTTTTTTTTTTTTTGCTGGTCAGCAGTGGGATTTTGTGACCTCCAGCCTATATCTGTACAGTACATCTTGTATGTGTTCGTTAGTGAGACAGCGCAGTGCCTCCAGGAAATGCATTCTTTTGCAGTGGGCCATATGGGTAGCTTTGCATTTTTATGATGAAGATGGGAAGATAAGGTTGCTTACTCTTTTTTTCTTAAAACTCTTACTGTGTTTTGTCCCTGCATATAGTTGAGGCATTCTAAAAGATGCTTGAGAAAAGCAAGAGTTTAGGCCCTTAACAAGCATTTGCAACAGACTATTAGATTTTTTTCAGCGTTTAGAAAGACTACTTTTTAAATCTTGGCTGTTGTTAAAAAAAGAAAAAAAATTAATAGCAAACATACTAGCCTAACCTTAACAGGTAGGAAGTTGAAGACTGAAGTAGTTTTCAACCGTATCAACATGGGGCTAAAGCAAATATAAAAAAACCCCAAACAGTCTTCCATCCAAGTGCATGCACGCACCCATCCTATGTTTCTGGAATGCGGAGCTCCTAGGATATCAACATGAAAATTATGTGTTTCTGTTGCTTTAGATATAAAGAAGTAATTTGGGTAGTTACTTCTGCCTACTCAAACACATCCAGGTGCTGGAGGGAGAGAAATGTTCACATTCTCAGCCATTATGTTTCATTAGGAAATGGGGAATTTATGTGGAAACTTGGAGAGTCTTCCTCAGTTCAGGGGAGGTAATTCGTACTGTAATGGTGCAGAAGGCTGTTTCTGGCTTGTGTCTTACAGATGTTGCCAACTATTGCTTAAAGATAGGCAAAAGGACTACTCCATAGCAGATGACAGAGGATCATGCTACATGCCAACACTGAGAGGAAAAAATTGGAGTTCTGTATGGCAGTTTCTAAAGTCTCTTGATTTACAACCAGTTGCCCACTTTAAACATCACCTGTGTAATTATTGGCCATTTCATTCTTTGACCATTATTTCAGCTCCACTTCATTCTCCTTTCTTCAAATATATTCTTTATGGAGGAACTGCTGCCCCCAAACTAACAACTGGGCTCTCTGTCTCCCACTTAAATTTGACTGAATAAGAAGTAGATAAAACCCTCTTTATTTCCGTATCCCTGCTCTCCCATCCATGTTCCAAATGGTATTTTGCTGTCTTTCTCCTTACAGGGGCAGTGCTTAAATCTGTCTCTACTGGGAAAAATGAGCTTTCTGTGCCTGCATTCATTCTCTCTCTCTCTCTCCCTGCTTCCTTCCTTCTCTCCCCCTCCTCTGTCTCTCTGACACTCTCTGCTCTCTCTCTCCCTGGAATATTTTCAAACCATGCATGAAGTCAACACAGAAAACCATAACTCGTAGTTCTCCAGGACATCCCTGTTTTCCTCATTGAGAGAGTTTTATTACAGTTGATAATCCAGGACAAGATGTATTTCTCAAGATGTATTCATGAGTTACTTGTACAGCCAAGTACAGTGTTCTTTGTTTTTTTTAACCCATCCCTTGTTCCATTGTACCTCTTTTTCCTTCTGACTGTGGTGGGGCCCTGTATTTCAGGACCTTGTATTGGCAGCAGCTGCAGCAGAAATCAGTACTAAATTGGTATAGAAAGGGCAAGGTTAGAAAGTTCTGTTACAGTAGCAAAATGTAGCAGTTCAACAATTGTGCCAAGGGGGACCAAGTAATCATTTTGGCTGGAATCTTGTCTTTAATGGAAGTCAATGCATATTCCCCTGCATTCCTTGCACAAGTTACTTGCCAATGTTCTTGCTCTCAACTTCTGGTCAACTTACATCTTGAAGAATAATGACTTTGGCAAGGAAAATAAAAAAGCATGATGCTGAGGAAATGATGAGCTAAACTTCATGGTGTTACATCCTCGTCATCCTATACAAATCACACAGTTTAAGATTCCCATATTTCATACTTATTGGTAGATATAATTGTCCTGGAGCCATTTGACATAGTTCCAGTCTAAGGAAAACATCTCCCTTCTTTACCTTTATTAAATTTTTGTTCAAATTAAAAAGGTAGTGGAGAGGATATATTCTTTCTGACTCCTGTTCGAGGACCACTTACATCCTGAAGGTTACAAATACAGTTTTTCACCGCCTTTTTTTTGCTAGTTACAGTGTCTATCTTGCTTCTCTAGATATTTTTCTTATCTGTGGTATACCCATAGTGCATGCAGGAATTCTTTGTCCCTGGAAATACTTGTGTACGGTGAACATCACAAACAGTTTGTGCCAGGCACAATGGAGAAGCCTACTTGCTGTTTCTGAGGGAAGAAACGACATCATTACTAAGTGAAACTTAATGGTGTTCAGAAGAGTAGAACTAGAGTGCTTTTATTTGTTCAAAAGCAAATTATAGGAAGAGACTGTGTCTTTCTCAGAACATTACGATCAGCCTGGCAAAAGAATCAGCTGAACAGGTCAAAAGGAAAGCCACTGAATTCAAGTGGTGTTGATGGGAACAAAATAATGGCATCATAAAAATTACTGGAAACTGTACCTTGTTGTTCAGTGTTGAGGAGTAAGCAAATTTGGGTCAAGTTCTTGGTTTGTTTGCACCTTGCATCCCATTGGAGACCAAGGGCACCTTTGAAATACTAAGAAAATCCTATGGAAGTCAGATAATGTTTGTTCTTCTGTGATTAGACAAAGAATTTGGCCAGAGGCAGCAAACTTGTAGCTATTTCTTAGCTTTGCGGTAATGTAAATGTTTTCTGGTTGCCTCAGTCACAAATACATACCACACTGGAAAGAAAATTACATTTGAGCAGTATTCCTAAATGTTTTGCCTGCTATGTTTGAGAGTCAATGCTCTCTATACCTGATCAACTGCAGTTTGGTAATCTACCAGTGGATGTTTCCTAAGCTGCAGAAAGAATTCTTGTGATGAAACTTGTATCCTGCAGATTCAAGGTTGTGTTACATTCACACAAAGGCAGGAGACATTTAGAAGCACTGAAGTACAATGAATTTTGTTGTAGTCTGATGGGTTTTTTGTCAGGACTTTTTTTGTCTTTTTTTTTTTTTTTTCTTTTTTTTCCTTTCAGCTCACTGCTTCACTCCAATCCTCTGCCCCTGAAAAAAAACCACAACCGAAATCAACCCTGGCTTGACTTCTTGGATCTCGTTTCTCCTTTCCCATTTGTAGTCTGTGGTGCCCCACAGTGAAAGAACTGCTGCTTTCTCTATAACTGAGCAGTTCTACCTCACCACTATACATATGAAATTCTGTAATGCTTTCATTGATGGAGAAATACTGGGTTTTGGAGAAGGGCATGAAAAAGCTCTTGGAGGTCAAACTTTCTTTGTTGCTGTTCAGTATAGTGGAGGTCACAGGATGTGATTATTATTATCCCTTCTGGAATCTCTCCCGTGCAAGACAATGAATTAACAGTGAAAGTAAACCCCTAGTTTTCTGCATTACCTGGTTAATTTAAAGGAAACTGTTGGTCCAAAAATCAAGCTGATCTTGAGAAGAGGACACTTAGATTCTGTTTGTAACTCTTCAAATAGTGCTTTGTAGAGGTGTAATTTTGTGGTTTCTAATTCTCTGTCTTTGAATTAGGAGAAAGAGGACTCCTTTAATTGTGATCTGAGACTACATTCACTGATATTAGTAAAGCTTTTACCTATCCTTGGTAAGGAGGGTCAGGGAGTAAGGTAATTTGAATGGTTATCAAACATGAATTGATGAATGTCTTTGTGTGTTGAGACATCTCCAACCTGTTGTAAATGGAAGCCAGAAAAAATAATAAATTATTTCATGCAGTGACAACTCTGTTTTTACCTCTATGAGAGAGAGAGGGAATAAGAAGTTATTAGGTGAGATTCTGCAGTTTGTGCTCTGTAAGAGGTTATTTTTGATTATCATAATGGTCCATTCTGACCTTCACCTTAGGAGTGTCTTTCTGTCAGTTGCTGGATAGCATGACCTGTGCATTTATCCATAAAGTATGAAATTTAGAGCCGAATTTGGATATGAAACAAATCATCACCTGAACACTAAGGAGAACGCTTGCAGGAGGCCTTTAGTTCTGACCTGAGGAGGGAGAATGGCCTTTTGCAAAGGGGTCTAATGCAGAACGGGGAAGTACAGCCATTTTTCTATACCTGTTTTTTCTCTGCCATCTTTTTCAGTGCTTAGATTCTTTGAATGGATGACCTTATGGCATAACTCTGTGTATATATAGATACTGTAACCAATAAATAGCAGTGCTAATCTGGTTTGGTGAATTCAGTCCCTGGTACCTTGTAGGATTTAAGATTGTTCATCCTATTATCCATTATGTTCATTGTGATACCATTCTGGATGGTCCAGTATTAGCAGTGTTTTGAGAAGGTGTTGCTGTGACTGTGTGATCATCATCCATGGGTTCAAAGGCAAACTCACCCCCTCTGAGGTGAATATGGTACAACTGAGAATACAGAACAAGCATAGGAGAATGTATTTAAGGTCAGAGAAGTTTTGGTGCTTTCTCTGGACCTCATGCCTGGCCATAGAAGATGTTGCCAATGCAGATTTTACTATTATTCTTTGTAGCTAAGCTCCAGTGAGGAACTAAAAGAGAAGCTGCCACTGCTCCAGGGAACTTTCAGTACAAACTAACTGAGGATCTTATACAGAATTTGTGGGAACAATACGAACTTAAGAAGCAAAAGCAGGACTGGGGGTTTTTTTATGCATGGGATACTACCACTGTTTTACTGTTTGGAGGGGAAGAGGTCTAGTGTTTGGAGCCTTGTCCAAGTGGGAATTCAGACTGGACAACACATCATTGGGTGTTCCTCAAACACTTCTTAGCTAGGAAGACTGTCCTGGTGTGTAACTGTTCCAATGTACTGCATTGGTGGAACGGAGGGTTTAGCTCCAATGTAAAGGCTTGAGTTCCGTTTCTTAGGAAAAAGTGGTTTTCATTCAATACTTGCAATTTAAGTTCATTAGAAAGGTGGAAGTGAATATTGTGTCAGTCTCTTGTCACAGGGCTTAAGGCAGACATGCCACCTTATCTCCTCAAACACACAGCCCTCTCCCTGACTGTAGAAGCCAGGGACAAATGAAGCCTGAGTAGTTTGGATCTGGAATGTGCAACAGGGCAATGGCATGCACACATAAGCATATCTCCATAAACTCCATAAACAGGGGTAAACTCAAGATATAATGTTGCTTCTGCTCTCTCTGCATGTTCTTTTGAAAGACTAATGTCCTTCCATCAGGTAAAGATGGTGGTCTGGGATGACAGGATACAGGAAAACTGAGGCTTTCTGCTTGTCTTTGAAGCTGTACCTGTTCTGCTGGTGACATTATGTACTTGCTCTGTGCTTGCCTGGTAGCTTTAGGATGTCTGCAGCAGTGAGCTTTTGAATTGTCTCTGGACCTGTCGATGGTGGTCAAGCCAGAACTTCAGTGGTTGGCATGAAAGCAAATGAAAGGCAATGAACTGCTGTAATACTTCAACTTGCACTTGTGCAGAGGAATCCACCAGAGGAGTGTGTGTGGGATGCCTAGTGCAGCGGGCTAGAAAGTAATTAGGTTTTTGAATGGGAATATACCTTATTTAAAGAAATACAAGGAAGGGCACCAGATGTTGTTTCTGCTAACACATGCTGAACAGCAGTGAATCCAACTGCAGCTTTGCTAATGCCATCTGCCATTGCATTTTAAGAAATTAAAGGGTCCTGGACTACCATAGCTGTTCCAGCACATGTAATCTAACTGAGAGGAAAATTAATTCTAGTTTAATCAGTCAGTGCATGGACCCCTGGTGCTCTTCCGTGTCTTTACTCTTATACCATCATTTAGCAATGTTTTTTGGACAGCTTATTCTATTTGCTCTTCTCTGCAAAATCTCAGTTCATAAACCAAGCTGAAGAATGTTAACAAGGGATGCTTCTCTGACAGCTCTGTGATATGCTGCTATCTTGCATGTGAAGAATATGCATGGTGTCCTCCAAAGTTTGTGTAGACACAATCCATGTGCCTTGTGAAGACACAAGGGAATTATGTTATAAGCCTCGTTTTCCATGAAAAGTAGGATCTAAGTCCAGTCATAATTTCTGCTTTGCTGGCTTTATGCTCCTCTTGTGACTTATGCTTTCATAATAACAGAAAGAGATCTTAACTTAAAGTTTTGGTCTGAGCAATTCTGGGTACCACTAAAGGAGCTGTAGACTGAGAAGAGAGGGAAGCGAATACGTGATAGTATGGAAAAACACATTTTGGTTTTAACACACTGAATTTGTTTTGAAATTCAACCAGAATGCCAATAGGTGTGTTCTTGGATATCCTCTGTTCAGAGCCAGGCAAACATGGCGCTAATTGGAAAGCAGTGGTAGGTGTTCTGTCTGCTGTATAAAAAAGCATTGAAGCAACTCTTCTATTTACTTTGCATGAATCTAGGAATCGCAAAATTTTCCCCTTCCATCTTGCAGAAAGTTGGAGTTGGATAGTCCAAGATTACTTGTTTAGGCAGCTGGAGAGAAGTGCACGTGGCTTTGGCACATGCATATGAGATGTATCTTACAGTGCTGCTGGCCATGGAAATTTCTGTGAGTAAATAAGATTTCTGTCTCAAGGGCTGTCCATATGGCCCCTTTCATCAGCACTAATTCCACTTAGATTAACTGCACAGCACGAATATGGGTCAAAGCCTGGATTGTTGGGAGAATGAGTCCCCGCTTGCAAACTGCTTCCCACAGAAGTACTTGTTGGCAGCTGAGATGGTAATACTCATGCTCCTCACAATAACCCACTTTGAAATGTATTTAGAGAGGGGGCTTGGCAGTCTGCTTGCTGCTTTTTCATACAAAATTCAGGCCTTGGTTTGTAATCCCACTCAGAGATCAAGGCATTAGCTGTGGGCCGTTGTCTTCTCAGACTTTATCTAGCATGAGGCAAGGCATCTGTGCTTGGACTAGCAATACTAACCACTTCAGGTAACCTTTCCCCCCTCCTTTAGCCTTTAGCAAGAGAAGAGGAACTACTCTTGGAAGTACTGCATTATTATAGAATTAAACCTGCTGGGTTGTTCCTGTGAACATCATGTCCTGACTGCAAGGTGGTGAAAGGAGATCAAGAGACACAAGGGAAAGAAGGAACTGATCTCATGGTGTCCCTGGCTCACATGGGTCCATGGTTACACTGAAAGTTGCTTTTTGCTTTTCTTCTCCTTTGTCTACTGGTGGCAAAGGTCATGCATTGCAGTCAGTCATTCCTAAAGCTGTAAGTAGTTCTGTTGTTTCCTATTTGCCAGGACACCTTTCGGGGGAATTATAAAACTTAGCCATAAATGGTCTGCTTCATAAAGTCAGGATCAAACTTACCACGTGAATAAACTTTGTTTTTTATGTCTGAAGTGATCTTCAGGACGAAGTTCCTACTGATACATTAGTAAGTTTTTCCCAAATTCACTCATTTACAAAGAAAAATGCCTTTCACCCAGACTTGGAAGTGCATTAACACAGGTTACCCTAAGCAGTGAGAAGTACAGGTTAGAGACAAGAACCTGCCCATGCTGGAGTGAGTACAGAAGATTATTTCAATGCCACCAGCCTTCTCACATTTGTCACCACTCTCTTTCCTTCTGCTCTGGATAGAGAAGCTATTGACAATTGATGAGGAAATAAGTCATCACAACAGAGAAAACTGTCCCTTTAGGTGCTGATGGGGGACTGAAAGGACATGTAAGTAATTTAAGCATACTTTTGATGTCAAGAGACTTAGTTTGGTTTGGAGATTTGCATGCCTGTTTCTGGGGCTGATACTGGAGTACAGAAATAGGGAGTGCAGTGAAACTTTATCACTGGAGCTAAAGGCATCATGGGCGTGGAACACAAGGCAGGTGTTTTCTTCTTGCCTCTGCTACTGACTTGAGTTTTGACAACTTTTGCAATCACATTCTGCTTGCATGTGTAGTGCCCCCCCTTGCCTACCTTTGAAAACACTTTTTAATTATTTATCAAGCACCTTAATATTAAAGTGGACAGAGCAAAGGAGGATATAGTTTTGAGCAGATGCTGAATCCCTCACCTTTTTTTTTTCTGGCCTTATGGTCTTATGCCAGTGTGAGGCATCCTCACTTTAGTAACATTTAGTAACACAAGGCAGGGTGTTCACTATGAAAGTACACAGGCTTCAGTGTGCATCCTAACTTTAAGCAGTGTGGACAGAAATCAAAATACCTGAGGAAATTTGGTGTAATTATTTTAGTACATGCATAAATGACAGTAGCTGCTTGTGCTGCACACAGTCATGTTTGCAAAGGCATTCCTGGCAGTTGTAAGAAATTTGGCACAGAGAGTTCTAAAATTTTGAATGGTTTGCATGGCCTAGAAGATGAACAGCTTTATAAAATGATATATTTCCTATGCATGATTGTAAAACACTTTAGGATCATTAAATAACAAATATTTTTGGGCTGGATTGTTTGGCTTTCTTTATGAGAGTGTACTTTTTTGGAAGCCTTTTACTGCTGTTTTGAGACCACCATACTAGGAACTTTCTTCAGTATTTTCCCATTTCTTTCTCTTCTAAATGCAGGGAGCACAAAATATTCTTCTGGCATTTGAGCTGCAGTTATTTTGAGTGGCTACAAACAGAGGGAAATGTGTTTCTGTGGTAGTTACTGCAGAGAAAGAATTTTGCTGAAATGTCTCTCCCCCACCGCCCTTTGGTGGCTGCAGAAAAGAAACCAGTGTTTGAGGCCCCAGCTCTGTGCATCTGCTGGATCAGTTTAAGGCCAATTTCCCCCCCTCCCCCTGCCCCTCTTTCCATTAGCAAACTAGATATAAAACAGAAGCCATTGGATAAATAGGAAAAATGTGTAGCAGAGGAAGCCCTTGTGATTAGGGAGCTGTTAACCAGTTATTTCATGTCCGGCTTTCAATGTATTTATAAAAATGATGCTATTCAGTGACACGTTGAATTACTATAAATGGTATTGGCTCAGTTGCTTTCTCATGGAAGCCAACTTGCAATTTATTTTTAACTTAGGCCCACTGATTATTTTTAAAGTTAGTGTAGTATTTGTTAAAGATGCTAAAGTGGCAGGCAAAGTGTGGGCAATATACATCAAATTTGCTCACAGCCTGCCTTGCCAGTGCACTCCAGAGTCCTGGGGAACCTCTTTAGGAGTGAGCAGCTCAGTCAGTGCCTGTCCCTTTGCTGCCTGGCTGTTCTGGGGAGACGGCTGATTGATGTGATTTGTGGCAGCTGCAGTGCTTGGTTTTGTGATGTGGAAGCTTGTCCATTAGGAGCTGGCCCAAGACCCAGTAAACCCCTCTTCCCTCTCTTTTTTTCCATTGATCACCAGCAGCCGTCACATCATTACATACATTTATAAAGTCCTTGTTGAGACTTCACTGTGCACATGGTTTAAATCAACAGCTTCCCAAATAGGGGGAGCAAAAGTACCAGAACTCCCTACCTGCCTCCAGCAATGTGCTTGTAAACTTCACGGACAGGGAGAAAGAAAAATACAGCTCATGGCAGAGTGCCAGGAGGTTCTGAGTCTGCAGTTCACACTATGCTTTGGACAAAGTGGTGAGTCTTGCATCATGGTCTAAATGTGGTGAGGCTTAGGCTTCCACACAATTCTTCTGGAACAAATTTCACAAAACAGGAGATCATCTTTGCAGCAGGGAGACCAGAGGCAGATTCTCAAAGCTATCATTGTCATACTAAGGCATCTGTCAGGTTTGGTCCACTTGATGAATGGTGGCTAATAACTGATGCCTAGAAGTGTGGAACGAGACCATTGCAAGCGTGGAATATGGGTCTTATCTCCTTTGCTTTATTTAGGGAGTAGATTGCAGCTCTCACCATGCTTTCTGACATCTCCAAATAATCTTCAAAGCTATCAATCTTGAGATATCTGTGGGACTAAAGCATTGTACAAAACTGTCTTAAAGACAACTCTGGCCTGGGTTGCAACTTGAAGATGAGAATCTTACACAATTTCCAGGGAGCCATTTGTGTGCTAATTCAATCCCAAAGAGCAGGCATTCATTCCAACAGCACAATCTTCTGGCTTCCAGTTATATTCCCCCAAGGGTCAGTACCTATACAGTAACTCTACTCTGCATAAAATAGCAACACTTGAAATCTAGATTGAACTGACACTTCAATGAAATATTATTCAGCAGAGTTTTTTTACACTGGGACAAATAGAGTATATAAGCTTGGTATATCTTTCCCTTCTTTGTTTTCTCTGATTCTGAGAGATCCGGTGCATCATAGAAACTGTTGCTTTCAAAGCATTCAGTCTGTCCTTGATAGCCATCCAATTTGTGTGTCTTGAGAGATCCTTCTTTGTAATGTTTACATTTGATATTCTAATTGGAATGGAGAAGACAGCATTTATTTGTACATTGCTGGGGTGAGAAGTAGAGAGTTTTTAATCATACCACAGGACAGCTCTTTTGCTAACAGGCTCTTTTCCAGTCTGGAAATTTTATAACATACTTAGAAATAAGTGTCTCTTGGCTAAGGTTTAATAGCAGATGCATTTGTGATGTCTCCTCTGATTATTCAAGTATTGTTACTTAAGTAGGTGAAATATAATTAAGAATAATAGAAATTAATTAGTTTTGACTCATCTTTGGTTTTACTGCTACCATAGTTGACAGCAGAATTTAGTCCTTGCAACCTTCTACCCAGGAAATGGGTTTGCCTTGTCCACGTCTCAGTTTCATCATCTGGCGGATAGAGGGATGAATATGTTACTTTGAAATTCTGTTTGACAAAGGGATAAAATCCTTTTTGAAATCCAGTACCCCTTCCCTGCTTGCTGTGTTTCTTTCCTTACTGGTTAATCCATTGTTTAGTAGCTTCAAAATTGTGAAGAGCCTTCCAGTGTGTTCATTGCTTGCATGGACTGTCTCACTAGAAGGCATCCTCTGGAAGGTAATGGAAGTATAAGGAAGAGGAAATAAGATAAAGTAAGAAGTCAGACCATACTTGGTTCAGCATCCTAGTCACAGCCCAGCATGGTTGCGCTGGAATCCTGCTGATGGAATGTCCTGCCATTATGGTGTTTATTTCTACCGCAGCCCTGAAATGTAAACAGGACATCATTGGATGCTAATTCAAGGGACTGGAAATGACTGAGAATCCTGGACTATTGGGCTATTGGTAGGACACAAGGAAGTGAATTTTACAGGAGGATTGGCATATGGCACTAGCAGTGCACTGGACCACACGTCAGAGGGGGTGTTTTCAGGAATTATTGCTGACATATATTTGTGGGGAGGAACAAAACATAGCAGTAATATAAAAGGAGTGCATCAAAGTACGCAGAAACTTGCAGGACATTTGGCATGCTAGGATGCTCTGGGCCTCTCATATTAATGGGATGAAAGATAGAGAGTTTGACTTCAGCTTGATATAGATACAGAATAAATGGCAGATTATCATTGTGGGATTTATTTTCCTCTGTACCTTATAACACAATGGTGAAGTCACCTGGGGAACAGGAAGGTAGAAGAGAGGTGGCCATGTTACATCTCTTGCTCCAGCCCCAGAGCCCGGAGGCATGGATAGGAAGTAGCACAGTCAGGGAAGTGTTGGTTTAAGTGGTTTAATGCACTGGAAAGTTGGCTGTGCTTCTCTTAGGCAGACCTAAATAAATGATCTTCCAGTCATGGTTCCCTCTCCATGAAATTGAAATGGGCACGTACAACTTGTGTAGGATGGTGCTTGCTGAGCTGTTTGGGGAAGGGGGAGATAAGCCATGACAAAACAATCACCATGTACTCTGAGGCACTTGGGACTCACATTGCTGGAAAGAAGATTGCACTCCACTTTTATGCGATCAGAAGACTTTGACTCTTGCAAGGAGCAGCTGCTAATGCCTCCTCTGTAGCGCCCCTTGTAGCAGCAAAGACAGATCTGTGTTGTAATGAATATAAAGGGGGTTCTTTACTGAAGTTGCTAAATGCATACAGACCCTGTAATTCACTCTGGCTTTCTGGCTTCCAGACTGGCTGCCTGATGTTCCCACACAAGGTCTCCCAAACTCTTGGTCTGGCATCTGTAGCAACAAAAGACTGACTAAAGAGAAATGGAATCAAGTTTTGTGTGCTGTGACATGTTGTTCACTGTTTGGTTTTTGTTTTTTTTTTTCTCTTGTAATAACTCTCCACACACTCTGCTGGATGCATTTTGCAGTAACGCATATTTTTATGTTAGATATCTTCTGTCTGTTTTCATGAGCATCTTACTGGCATGGTTGCCAGTGCTGATACCTTTTGAGTGAAGTACTTTGAGCCTCTGCTATGCTGCTTGGGCTGGGCTTCCATCCGGATTAGAAATTGGAAATTTATTACTTGGAACTGGTTTTTAAATGTGAAACTGACACCAGTTTCTTATTACTTACCAAGTCCTGAGGGCAGACTAACATTCCTGACGCTGCTGTAGGTGTTAATGGTTTCATCAACTCAGTAAGCACAGAGCACTGAACTCTGCTCTTGGCAGCTAGTAAAGAAGGGAAACTGACTTTCAAATATTTTGTTTTTAAAGTTGTTGTGGTTTTTTTATGATGTTTACATTAGCAAACTGGAATTTGTGAGACAGACTCTTTTTTTGTTGATTGCTTAGTTCTTAGAAATCAAATTGATAGTAAAGCCTCAGTAGGCTGCTGGAACTGGTTTTGCCAAGCACCTCTGAAGATGCAAAAAACAAGAATCTGTGACTGGGCCTACTGTGGGTTGCAGGCCTATGAGTTTCATTTACTTGGTATGTTTTCTCTGCCTCAGAGTACTCAGGAAGGATATTATTATGCAGATACCAAGACTTTTTTTTCTACATTGCTTTCAGTTGCATGCAAATAGCTCAAAAGCCGTGCTCCAAATCTGGAGAGATTCCAGGATGTGGTTTTTTGTTTTGTTTTTAGAATAGTTTCTGTCCTTGCTGTGCAAGAAGATGGCATTGTGAGCAAAGATGAAGATTTAAAATCTGAGTTAACTGGCATTACTCTGGGCTCTGCCACATACTTGCTGAATGATCTTAAGCAGACCATCATTTTCTTCATACCTATATTGTGATATCCTTGGATCCTGACAGTTTGCCATGAGAAATAACTTCTGTTTTAAACTTGACTAACTCCTTTGATCCAAGAATGAACTGTATTTCAAGTGACCATGGTATATGTGACAGAATGCTGCAGAGGTCATAAATGGAACATTACTGAATTTAACATTAATTAATCCCAGGTATTGATGGATGAGACTCAAAAGCTTATCCTGTAATTATTTATAGAGGTGCTTAAAAGGTGACTTGTTGATCACTATTTATAATTAGCTATGCAGAGAACATTTGGTGACAGCGTTTTCAATCCAGAAAAAGTAAGTCAGGGACCCAGACTCTGGGAATTGAAACTTGGCAGATGAAACAATTTCTAAAGTGAGAGGCAGTTTACTGAGACTTGTGGTAGATTTTCTACTGCTGGAAATCTTTAAATCAAATGAGATGCCTATTGAAAAGTTATATTCTGCATCAGGCGGGAGTTAATTTATAGCAATCTTGTGGCTTGTGCTATGCATGAGGTCAGACTAGCTGATTGGTACAATCCTTTCAGCTTTATAGTTCATAAGACTTTTTTTTTATCAGATTGGTGAGTGTAAGTCTCACTGAGGCCAGTGGAAGCCAAATAAACCTGAGACCAGGATTTTATACTGTCACTTTTCACATCCTTCATGCTTCCAGCCTGTATTCACTTGTTGCCCAGCTAATATATAGAAATATCCTTCTGTTGTGCTTTTATCTTCTTAGCACTGCATGGTTATCACTTAGCTTGCTATCAATCTGCGCTACTTTCCATGCATGTCTTAAAATTATGGGATGTTTCTTTTTTTGTTTTGCTTATATTCTTGAAATGGGGTTTGAAAACTGATAACGTCTGAGCAGATTTAGAAAGCAGCATATCAGGTTGTGGACACAACTGAACATTCCTGCTCTGCTATCCCTTTGGCAATCATTGATATAGAGCATTCATTTGTATTTGTATTTACATTGTTTTAATTTTTCTCTCCAAGCACTGTAGCATTCAAAACTGCTCAGCAAAACAAAAGATCCTTGACTGCTGAGCTACTCCCCATATTATGTCAGAGAGACTTTCAATTTCCCACCTGTATATTATGGTACAAGACAATGAGCCCAGGGGGTCTTGTTTCTTCTGTCTCCTGCTGTGTGCTGTGCTACCTGTTCAGAGTGGAGGACACAGCTCAGGGGTGAAGTAGAATTTCAGTGTCCTTGACCAAACAAGCAGCTCATGCCTTGCTGAAGGGCTTGCTGAAGGGCTTTGGCTGGTAGTAGCCTACAGGTGTTGGAGAGGATTTGGCTGTTCGAGCAACTGTTTGCGAAAGACAGACCAGATCTTAGTAACTGTAAGTAACTTAGTAAGACACTGGTGGCTAGACTTTTGGAAGAGCTCAGTATGTCTCTTGCAAATTTTTCCATTGAGACTTTCCCATTGAAAAGGTCTGTTTTCAGAGTTGCCAAATTTTGAAAAAAAAACAGATTTTCCCGAATATTTCCACATTCTTATGAGAGCTGGATGTTTCAAAATGTGTGATAAATCATGCCAGAAACATATATTTATTTGTAACTATTTATCTCTTTTTTTTTATGCTGTTGAATGCTATGCAATCAATGGTGATAGATTTTTCTAAATTCTTTTCTTTTTTAAATTAATTTTTTTTTGTTCAGTAAAAGGGGAAAGTATTGATGAAAGGAGGAATGTCTTTGTTTTTCCTTTTCTTTAAAAAAAAAAAAAAAACAAACCTCAAAAGGCATCCACAACACTCGAATAGCTTGTACTTGCTTTCAAAATTACTTTTTTTTTCTTTTTCAGGACAGTTCTTTTTCCTTTTAACCAGGTCTGTTCAATAAGCTGCACTATTTTGGATATTTGCTTCCTGTTTTTCATTGAACTGGCAGCTGGACAGTTTTGTGAAAATCTGTTCTTGAGGCAAGAGCCAAAGTCTCTTTAAATTCTAATTATTGAAATTCAGGTATGTCTTTTGCACACATGGCAAGTGAAGTTTGCGGATTGTATGTATAATTCTCTTTCTGCAAGCAACAGTGGTGAAGAGTGCTAGGCTGCAGAGCATACTGATAAGTGCATTTAGAGAAAGGATTTCCTGCATGTCCTCTAAATAGTAAAATGTTCCTTTTATGGCATACAGTTGAACGGAAAAAGTATCAACTAATTGAGATGTTCTCTTCAATTAATCCCCATTTTGAATGAATGCCTTGAAGCGCCACAGATGCCTTGAAGAGGTCAGGCTGGCTGTCTTTGCAGGCATCACTGCAGGTCAGCATTTAGAACTGTTGTACTAAATTATTCTTAGTCCTCAAAGAGTAACTCCATGAAACTTGGATGTAGCTGGATAAGCTCAGCTACTGCATGTGATAGGCCTGGCCCCAACAGATGTTGGGCAATTCTGCTGGAAGTAATCTCACTCACAGCATCTCCTGGGTATAGCCTAGCAGGTGAGTGTCCTAAAGAGACCAAGCAGCTCTATGGTAAAGATTGCCTGAAGACAGAGAACACACTGCTCATAGTCCTTGGGGGCTGCGTTGTTTTTCTGGTGTTTTTCTGCATGCAGCTCTGGTTTAGGACAACCCGAAATTTACTGGTTGTTTTTGGTTTTCCCCTGTTTTTTTTCAGTCTTCTGAGATAAAAATCAAGCTGTCTTGGGGGGAGAAACCCTTCTGATTTTGAAACAGTGTGAAAAAACCTCACCCAAGGACTCTGCTGGAGGCTTATCTGGTAGATAATGTGAGCAGTGCAGGAGGGTGGCAAGTCAGGGCCAAGTGTACTCTCACTTGGCTCATGATATATTGGTGCACAGGAGAGTGTGTTTGATTTCAGGATCCCGTGGGGAGCAGCTTTATCTGTAGCATTGGTTCATTAGCGTAGGAGTTAATAACCTTTCCTTCAGACCTAGCTGGGAGGAGGTGTGCAGTACCTGGCGTGCTTTGGGAGAGCCACAGGCAAGAGCATGCAGTTAAGAAAGTAGTACAAGGTCGGGAGTATAAAAGAGTGAAGATGAGCTGCTGGCTACTGGGAAACTCTCAGCATCATGGCCTCTCTAGCCAGGTTTCTGTGGAGACAGTCCCTGGGACATAAACTGACAGATGTTTGGGGAGCTATATGCTGCAGAGCAGGAAATCATTCAAATTCCTTATCTGCCACACATCAGGCTCTGAAGAAGTCCGGCCAAGACAGCTTGCACCAAGGCTTCAGAGAACAGGACTTGACCTCTGAGAAAGGGGTTTTCTGGGGTTTTGCTTGCAAAAATTGAATTCAACTACTTTCTAAGCTTCTGAAGGGCAAATACTAGGTGGTAGTGGTTAGCAGTCCTGCTATGGCTAAAATCCCATGTCATTCCCACAGAAATCAGTGGTCAAACATCCGCTGATTTCATTGGAAGCTGCTGAGACATACAAAGGGAAAAATTCTGCAAAGCCTTAAACTTCTGGAGAATTCAAATCAAACAGAAGATTCTGTTTTGGTGTGGGTTTTTTGTTGTTTGTTTTTTTTTGTTTTGTTTTGTTTTTTGTTTTGTTTTTGTTTTGATTTGTTTTGGTTGGATCATCACCAGTTACAAAGACTTATTCTCAGGCAGAGGAGTAATAAGATTATAGACTAGAATGTCCAGGGAATGTCTTGGAGCAAGCCAGTGCAACAGCAATGGCTATTGCCTTACCTAGTACGGGAACCAGTAGATGTAAGAGTCCACTGTGTTTGTCACTGTGACCGCCTGTATTATTGCAGGGACAGGGTCCATGTTGTGGATAGGACTAGAACTGGGAAACAGTAGTTTGATAAGCATTACCAGGCAAGAGCTTTTCTTTAAGTCTGTTTCTACTGGTATTAAATTGTTTGGGGATTCACTTTTGTGCTGTTATGAATATTTTGTTTTGAGAAAGGATGGGGCAGTGTAGTAATGACTTGTGAAGACCTACTACAAATATGAGGAGTCTTTTTTTTTGGCTGACTGATGTCCTGTCTGTGAATTTTTGTTCTGTGAGAACATATAATGAGTTTGCTTATGGGAAAATGTACTGCTATTTTTATTTCTAACACATCTATTCTATGCATGGTTCTTTGTTGTGCAGCTTTTTTGTGTTTGTCATTAGCAGACATTGGCACAAGACAGAATTTCTGCAATATTCTGTTGTCATGCAACCAGTCTAGATCTTCACACAGGGGTAAATTCCCTAAACAATTACATAGAGCTGTAAATGTTGGGAAGATGCCTTTTGAGAAATTTGACTCTTTGCTTCAGAAAGGTGCACTCTTTTCAGTGGTGCCCAGTGACAGGCATAAATTGAAGCCCTGGGAACTCCATCTGAACACAAGGAACCTTTTTCCTGTGGGGGTGTCTGAACATTGGTCCTGAGCAATTTGTCCTAGCTGACCCTGTTTGAGTAAGCAGACTGGACTAGACACACTTGAGAGGCTCCTTTCAACTGCTGAGATCAGTATTGCAGCATTTTCGTAAGAACTGATACCTGCCTGGCCCAGCCTTCTCTCAAAAGGAGCAGCAGGAGTCATGAGTATGTATTGTCACATCTAGACTGTGAAACACTTCCTAGTGCTTTCCCTTTCCTCAGCTTCACAAGGTGTGTGGTGTGTGTCTCTTGGCTTTTGTCCGTATGAAAGTTTTCAGTGTGAGGCTGCTGCGGCCAGGAAGTTGGGTCTTCCTTCAAAAGGATTCTTGGTAGTACATATTGGTTATAAGTGTCCTCTTTAATCTGTCTTGCTGATGGAAATGTTACCTTTTTCTTAAAGAGGATATTTTGTCTGGTTATTTCACACTTTCCTTTTCTTCCTCTCCTT
>VZRN01000344.1:1634697-1696444 GCA_013397935.1 Dasyornis broadbenti | reverse complement strand
CCATTTGCTCAGAACTCGTTTATCTGCTTCTGAATGAAAGGTGGCTCATGGCTCACCCAGCTGCTGCCCTGCTCCAAGAGTTGTTTGGTTTGTCTCTTAAAGAAAACCTGCCATCTTAAAGAAAACTTGTCAGATCTTTATTGTTAATTAGGAAGTTGTTTGGTTTTAGAGTGTTTGCAAAGAAAAAACTCTTTGTAAGTGTGTGAATGAAGCACTGTTTCTTGAGAAAAACAAACACATAAATTTCCTTCTGTGAGGCTGAAGGCAATATTTTACATTTTTATCTCCCCTTCAACCTTCCCTCCCCCAACCCCGTTTCTTCCATATATTTCATAGAGATAGGCCTCTACTACCTGGTAAAAGAATGTGGACTTGTAAATTTTTCTACTTTTCAGACATGGAAAGAATAAAATGTGGTGTTTGGGATTTTAATGTCCTCTTAATGGAAAAACATGGATTGAAGCATTGGAGCCTTGTGAGATGGGGCTCTGTGGGGAATGTAATACTTGAAAGAACTCTTACCTTTGTCTCATCTAACTCAGACTTTGAGGACTCCAAGATGCTCCAGCTATTCTGCTGAGCTTGTTTCAAGTTTCAATCCCACCAATTTTTGGATCTTATGAGCTAAAGCAGTTAGTCACCTTAGCAGCCTTGTACAGATCCCCTCCCCCCTTGGGAGCGCTTGGGAAACCGCACTGATGAAGGAAGGTGGAACACAGCCAAGCAAGAGAGGATTCAGTACAGAGGGATGTACATACACATAATTATTCTTTTCTGCACTGGATAAATTCTATTTTTGTTAAGGAGTGTTGAGATGCAGGTGGTATGGCAAGGGAAAAAGAGGCCTGGACCTTTGAGATGGACTTGTTTAAGGAAAATTTTAGCATTGTGACCCTGGTGGGGCTGTGCATCCAAAATGCTGGAGGAGAGCCATAAAACAAACCAGCATAAAATAAACTTGCTGTACATGTTTTCAGACTTACATCCCAAGCTACTTTTGGTGTGTTTATCAAAACATTGTGGGCTTTTGGGTCTGCCTGATGGTGGGAACGAGAGCAAGGAAGTGAAATAAATATGTATATATATATATATATGGAATATAATAAAGCTTTGTTTTAGACCTTCTATCTCTAAATTTCCTTACTGAAGTGCTTCCTTAGCTAGAAGAAGACAGGAAAGAAGTGTTGAAAAAACCTGTCCTCTCAATGTTCCAATAAAACTAGTGGAAGGGAATTTCTTCTATCTGGATATTTCAAGTTGGAGTGCAAACCCTTTTGCTTTATGGATAGGGGACAGAGAGCTTGAGTGCCAAGGTGGAATATTCTGTTACAATGGCAGTCAGTGAAGTCTGAAAGAGGGGGCAGGAGACTGGACTGACTGATTCATTATTTTCAGATAGCAAAGGAAGACTTGCATGTAACTTGTAGTTGTGTAATTTACTTTTGTAGAACTGCATTGAGGGTGGTGTGTGTTTGGTTTTAAAAGGCTGGACACATTTACTGTGAAGAAATACCTTGTACTGAAAAGTAGGGCCAAAAGAGTGAAAGAAGCTTAGAATTTTGATTCATATTTCAATAGCTAAAGTGTATGTTCTACTATCCAGAAGTGCTATCCATTTTTCACATGGTTATTTATGAGTTACTTGTGAGACCTCAAACAACCAGCAGAATAGAACACTGTTTTACTATTCACCAATAGTCTGACAGTGCCTTGCGTTAGGAATGCCTGCATATTGTTTGTGGATGGCTGATGCTAAACATCTGATATGGCTGTTGAGTGGCTCCTCAATTTTAGTGTGCTGGCATTATCTTGTTTCCATGGGGTTGTCTCAGAAGTGATAGGCAACTGAGAACCAAAGCTATAGCTAGTGAAGTCAATCTACAAATAGAAGGAAGAAAACAACATAAAATGTTTCTTTGAAGCCAACTGAGAGGCATGCAGAATAGTGACATATCCCAGCAACTCTTTCCGTAGTGGTGGGGAGAAAGGTCTGCTTTCTTCTATGTGTCTTGTGCTAGTTATCCCCTCCAGAGCCTGTGCTACTTATCTACTGCCGCTCTGTGATACACTGGAAACCTGCATCTAGGTCTTTGCTGGTGGTGGTGATGGGAGTGCAGAATGGAGGGAGCTGAAGGTTTTTGCAGAGCAGTCCATGATGCTCAACTCTACACTCTGGTACTGGCTGGTACAGGTGCAGAAACTCTGCTCAGGGCCAAGAGGGAGAAAAGCTTTGACTTTTTGCACAGCTTGAGAGCAGCTTCTGTATAGTGGTGTCAGAAGCAGTGACAACTCTGCCCTCAATCTCTTTCTAATTTGAGGCAAACTGGTTGAGCTGTTCCACAGAGCATGGAAAAGTACTCCTAGGTAGGGGAAATTTAAGGAAAAACATGGAAGTACAGCTGAAACATAAAACTACTACTGACATCTAGAATACGTTGCTTTTCTGAATCTGTAATCAGGAAACTTTCAGAGTTAGGACTAAGGTTAAAAACTGGCCCCTACTGAAATTTGTACATGACTAGGAATCTATTTCCCGGGAGTCAGGAAGTGATGATTTAGATGCTCTGGATGCTTTGGATTGACTTTGCTAAATTCAGCTCAAAAGGCCTTTGGAGGAAATAAAATATTTTGGGAGGTTAAAAAAAATAAATCTCTCCTGCCCGTCTGGCACAATTTTAGTATGGGTCATTTCACCAGAAATTAACTGAGTTTGAGTTCTGCTTGGAAGAGTAGATCTCTTGTTCTGTGAGGTTATGTGTTTCCATCAGAATTAACAGGAATCTGTTACACCCATGAAGAGGAAATGATATAGGGAGTGTATGTTGTTCTCTCATCTGAGGAATGAAAGGCTCTTGTAAGTCTCTATAACCTAATTTGAATAGTATGTTCACCATGAAATTACTGCCTTGATAAGACGAACAGATTTTTGAGTATGCCTTCCAAAGCCCTTCAAAGAGAAGAATAAAATGCTTCTCTTTTTTTTCTTTTCTTTTTTTTTTTTTTTCTTTTACCCTTTTCTTTCTTTTACTGCTGATTTTGCCTATATAAATATGATTTTTGGGGGATTCCCTAGCAAAAAATGTCTGAAATACTTTACTTTACACAACATAAATCCCTTAGTATCTGATAAGAAAGAGATTTCCTCTGGAGTAACCTCAGCCTAAATATTTGAAGAACTGAGTACAAAGACGTAAATTTATTTTCTTGACTGAACTATTGGCTCATTGACCCACTGGCATTACCTCCACACCAAGGTCTTTCCACAGCATGCAACTTGCTATAGTACACCCACAGAGCACTGCTAGAAAGCTGATCTTTCCTCTTGCCTTTTGCTTTATTTCCCATGATAAGTGGTTTCCCCTCTCTTCAGTTATTTAGTAACTGAAGCTCAAATTTTGGTCCTTAGAGGCACTCCCTCCAACTTAGAAAAATGCTTTCTTTGGTCCGGAGTGCTTGGTTAGAAGGCACAGAGAGATCTCATTTCCAAGATACTGTAAGTGCTGGTTTCTCTCTGTCAAATGAACAAGACAGAACTGGTTCTTTAGGTGAATCCAGTCATGATGTTAAAGTGGGGGGTCAGAGTTTTGTTTTGTTTTCATTTGGACATCCTCTGTCACACAGAGGTTTCTGAGGTGCTGTGAAACTCCCTCCCTTAAAGGGCACTTCTACTGTGAACAGCTTTCAGGGAAGTGGATGACTTGGTGGTCATGTGCTGGGATCTGATGGTTGTGAAGTGTTCACCATGTCATCACAATGTTGCAATTTAAGTGGAGATGAACTCTTATTGTAGGAGTATTCCGGTAGATTCAGGAAATGTGCCCTGCAATATTGATAGGAATTGAAATGTCTTGTGGGAATTAAGAAGAGTTAATGCTGCTATTAGTAGGCCCTGTAGGAGACGAATTGTTTCCTTATCATGCATGACCTCCTAAAAATGTAGAAAATTTTTGCCTGTGTTTGAGATCTCAGCATGAACCAGGATAGTGTAAGACCTTGTGGACTTGCTCCTGTCTAAAGAACTGTTTTTTTACTTGCAAATAAAACAACATTCCTTAAAATTACTTCCCACACCAACTCCCCTCTCTAGACGTGCATTTCTTAATTTGTTTAATTCTGGGGTTATCCCAGGGGAGCTTTTTATGATTAATAGCTGATGACACTGTAAACCCAGCAGTAAGAACATTTCCTGGGCAGTAGCCATGCTTCTTACAGGCTGTGTTTGACTGATGTTAGGGTACAGACAGAACAAGCACTAGGGAAGAGTTCACCCAGAAGAGTATCTCATTGGGATGGACTCAGTGTTTGCTTTATACATCTGCTAGTTTATCTTTTCAGAGATTTGGAGGTGGATCCACTTCTCTGTACAATTTTATCTGTTTTAAGCATTCACTGCCATAGTGTGATAGACCCTTTACTTGTAATATGAATGACTGGGAGAAGGGGAGGAAGTAAAACAGGAAGATTCTATAGTATTAATGCCATTTTCATCTCGTATTTACTGCTCCAACAGCCAATAGCTAAAATGCAGTGATAGGCTGTCAGCTTGTGTGCAAATCATTGGGTTACATATAAAGTTTTTCTTCTTGGATTTGCCACCCAGACCAAATAGATAGTTGGGTCTTGATGTTTCAGAGCTTCTGACATTTTGCAGTTCCCTCTTACTTTGCTGGCAAAGGTTTTATGAAAATTGAGATTACGTCCTTATTCAGATGGGTTTCTGGGCAGGAGAAGGGGCAAATGCTGCTGGTCCTTGTTACTGGGAAGATTTTTGTACTGGTTGCCTGTGGCTCTTCTTCAGTTAGAAAGTGGGGATAACAGCAATTTCAGCCTTTCTTGGAGTAGGACATGTTCTTGCATATGACCAGGGCAGCAGAGCCAAGACCTCAAATTGTACAAGGCCATGTATGACTGCTTACTGTCTTTATCTGTATGTATTCCATCAGTAAATTTAATATAGAAAATGAACAAAAATTATTGATTTAAGTAAGTTTCAAATATAGCCTTTCCAAAGGGTGAGCCAAAACAAACCGCAGCAGGTGATGATTTGGATAAAACCCTGTACAATCTATTAAATAAATCAGTGCTGTACAAAACTAGAGACAATATGCAGTGATATTGGTACATGTTCTGCAAATACATACATTGCTGGACATAATGTTTGCAGCCCTCAGGGGATAAACATGTCTTTCTCTGACAGAGGGGAGATTTCTCTTCTATTTGTATACAATGGATCTTCTTTTTGAATCATGTCTGAGGACTATGAATCCAGATCAAGTGGTGGTTTAGAAGCAGAGTTGGTTGTTTTGTTGGATTTTTAGTGTCTTTTTTTCCAGTTGTGTGCAGCTGTGGTGGGGAGCTGAGGGAATTTTATACTGCAATCTGGTTTTCTGTGGAGTGTGCTCCAAGCTTTGTCAACAAGCTACAAGTAGGTTGGGTTCTGAAGCTGAAAGAACTTGCTGTATCTTCAGGAAGGCTTTAAACTTGCTGTAGACACTTAGAAGTCGGTGATGACTACCCAAACATTTGCTACAGCTTCTCGGCAGTTTTCTTTGGATATCTTTGAGCACACATTTGAAAATGACCTATCCTTGGGAAAGGACAGTGTGTTAGAGGTCAGTTACAGTTCTAGGAAGTCTTCCCTAGATATACTTCAGAACTTAAACTTTTCTTAATCATGAGCCTTAAAGGGCCTTGATGTGAATGTGAACTCTTGCCATGAGAATCTGGGAGACTAGAACTACGTATTGGCAGTTCAAGGATGGCAGGAGGGAGGTAGTCAGTTGGCACAGGCACCACCCCCTTGCATACCAAATGCTCTAGACCACATGGATAGGCATCACTTTGTAGAGAAGAACCTCACATTTTTGCATTTTAGGGGGGGTTCTCCCTGTCCCTCCTTTTATTGAAATCTTTTCAACATAATGCTCTTGGCCAGAGCACCTACTGACCGTGCAAGGAAGGTGACTGGTTTTAGGTAGTGCTTTCTTTTCAGACGCTCATAACTGGTCATTACCTGTATGGCTCAGAGCATCAGCTCTCTAGAATTTGACCATAATATAGAGAAAGCCTTGTTCACTTTAATGCAATGAAACACTTGACAGCCTCAAAACATAAAGCGGTACGTCACGGCTCTGAATCCAGTGGCTTCAGTGTTGATGTAAAGTCTCCTCCTGAAAATATTGCAGCAGCCAGAAAATATATTTTATCTGGATGCCACTTAAAAATACACACAGAAAACAACCCAAGATCTTTAAGCAAAACTCTTTCCAAATATCCATACTTCATGAAGACACGTTAGGTTAAAAGTTCAGCAGTTTCAACAGGCTTCTGGCTTGGACTTCAAACCTACTTGCGTAATGTTGAGGTTTCAGGGCATTGAACCCAAAGTATCCCTGGTCAGAATGTTGAACAAAAATAAAAATGCTGGAATAAAATGCCATATATGACCTTTTCGTAACTTGATTTTCTACAGGGAATTTATTTTTGGTGCCTATTTGATTTTCTACAGGGAATTTATTTTTGGTGCCAATTTGACAACTCTGCAATCTGGGTAGTTTAAAAAATAGGTATATAAAATCAATGACATTTTGACCGTGTCTGTGTGCCTTGACCTATAGGAACCATCTCCAAGACGGAGTGAGCATAAAAACCTTGAGACCTATTCCCTTTATGTATGCATCTAGTGGCTGTTTCTTCCATTAGTGCATCACTAAAGGCAGCTTTTAGCTGTAGTCCACATTGGTGGCTTTTCACTCTGTGGAATTGAACTGGAAGCCACCATTTTTATTATGTACAGGTTTGCAGGGACATGTAGAAGCACACTGTGCTTTGACTGGGGCACTAAGCAGGAAAGTGGCAGTTCTGCTGCCTGGAGCCTGGCTTTCCCAGGCAGCATTGATGAACACCAGTTTTGATGAGATTCAGTGCCATCCACAAAATATAAGTAAAAGTCCAAGTGGTCTCTGTGTTGAGTTTTTCCTCAGTTGCACTCATTCACTTTAAAGACTGAAGTGCTTTTTCAAGTGTGTGAAGTTTAGGAAAATTTTACCAGTGCAGCTAACTGATTTACCTGTCAATAGTGAAGACAGCACTTATACACCTTCATCTGTGGTTAGTTTCCAGTGGTTATAATCAAGGCATATTTCCAGTCAAGTTGAGTTTTAACATCCCATAGTGACCCTGATCAGAGTGTTATAGTGGAAATCAATTTTTTTTATGCTACGCTGACATCAAACAACATATGAAATTTTAGTCTACTAATTGTCTGAATAAGAAAACAGCATTTCACATGGAAATAAGCTGGAGTTCAGGGGGATGTAATTGGACCTTTACAATTTGTTTGTTTTTCTTGGAGCACCCTGGTAGTTCTTACAGAGTATTTCTCTCTCAGTAGAGGCACTCTAATGCCCTCAGCTGCTTATTTTGTCTGGAAAATTCAAGCACCCAGGATAACGATGACAACAACGGCAACATTTTGACTCCCAAATCCCTTGGCAAAATAGTTACATCATGTCTGGAAATAATTGGGCAGTGACAGAATGGAAAAATTACAATGACTCAAACAAGACAGGGACGCTTTTAGTAATGGGCTTTTGTGTGTTCATTCTTCTGAACATGGCAGTTATTAGTGCTACTGGGAAACTCTGGATTTACTTCCTTTGTATCTAAACCCCTCTCTTCCCAATAGAAATATTGGAGAGATTTTAAGTTCCTGGACCAAGTTTTAGTACTAATCTAAAGTACTGATCTGCTTTACTAGTATTCCTGATCTTATGGCATAGAGGATAGAGTGGGACACCTTGTTCTACAGATCGCTCAATCCTTGGCTTCTTTCCTGAGGTGATCAAAAACGTTGATCTGGGGCATGGCTATCTCATCCTTGGGACCTGGTCTTACAGATGGAACTGACAGACATTACTGAGTAGAGTCAGTTTTATGCCAATGACTTTAAAGCATTTCATACCATAAGATCTGTAAAAGGCACAGGACTTCATCTTCCTGTAGAGGAAAATAATAATCTTCTGCATTGAAGCTGAAGGAGTGATGTACTGGTTCTGGCTGTCAGTGTGTGTCTGCATTTAATCTTCAGTTTATGATTTCTTATACAGAATAAAGGCTTCGTCTCGCACTCTAAATTCCAAGGCACTTTCATCTGTGAAATTGCATCAGTGTGTTGTACCCATCACCAAAAGAAAATCTAACTTGGGCTTCTAGAAAAGGCAGTTCAGAGCCACTCTGTTGAGTAGCACAGAGACAAACTGGGATTAAAGCCTTGTCCAATTCATGGCCCTAGAATTATAATATATTTTTGTCAAGCCTTAAAAATATTTTTAGGATCTGAATTACTTCAAAAGTAACATCTGGGAATTTGTAGAGAGTGTTGGAAAATACTTGCTGCTGTATGGTCTTATCCTTAGTCAGAACTGGGACTTGGGGTCCCATCTGTGGGGTTTGTGGGATTTTTTTTTCTGTGTTTTCTTTTATGCAGTGTATGTCCCATTGGCTCTTACAGCCACAGCAATTTGATGCACAATGACATTATAAACCAACCCATCTAGTGAAGCTAATGCTGTGGTAAGGGAAATCATGGCATAAATTCCATTATTTTGTAAAGGATGACTTTATCCATGCTGGATTTGTGGACACTGCTAAATGCTGTCTCTACAGCAACATCATTACTGGGGGGTGGACCTGTTGTGTCCTTGCCAGATTCCAGCCAGGTGATTACTTTTTTGCTGGCCTGCTGCTTTTGTTGGTGTTTGTATAGTACCACAGTCTATTTGACACTGTAAAGTAACTGGTTTAAGCAGGTAAGTAAGACCCTACACTGGAGAACCTACAACTTCAGTGCCACAGCTAGGGCAATAAAGTAAAATACAACCAAAATAAAATGTACACAAAGTGTGATGCAGTCTTCGCAGCTTGTGTCATGCAGTAGGTGTCTCTTTAGAAGTATTTTTCTCTTCAATAATTGCTTTAAAAAAAAAAAAAATTGTTTGAGGCATAGGCAGTGGCTATAGGAAGCCGTTTCAATTCTAACAGTTGTCATGAAAAATGGGAATATTGCAACGAAACAGTGAAAAACTAGGGAATAAAACTGGTAGAAAAAAAGTAAAAAGGGAGAACTAAGACTACAAAGGAGCAGCTTTTTTTTCTTAATAGAAGGGAATGGGTAATCTTTGGTGAGGCATATGAATACAAAAAATGTGGTTCATGGTGAAGAAGACAAGAACATTGATCTTGCAAGCAGTGGCTTTCTGATGGAGAAGGAAGTGGAGGGTATCTGTAAATGTTACTGGAACTGCAGTGCTGCAACACTAGAAAACTTGGAAGTGATATGGGGGCAGGGGGAGGCAAGAAAGACAGGACTCAAGACTGCTTCACTCAAACCAGAAAGGTTGATTATATTTAGGCAGTTTACAATCCTGTTCATTTCACCGCCATGGTGGTTTGAATTGCTGGCAAGCACGCCTAAATGTGGAATTGATAGATTAGGATAAGAATCTGTGGTGCAATCAGACACTGAGGAGATGAAGGACATAGTTATCCTGGATAAATACTTAAGCTGTGAATTTTACTTGTTTTGTTGACAGTCTAAGCTGTGGTGGTCACGTCACCATTCAGAAATCTTAAAGATGCATAGATTTACTTGTATGTAAATGAGATGTAAGAGTATAATTAAGACTCAGCATTTCGTGTCTTAGGAGGATGGATTAGTTTTGACCATGCACATCTCTGTGTGAATTCATAGTTATAGGAAGCTATAACATAACTATAGTACATTTACAAAAATAAAATAACTTCTTAGCAGATAAAAGAGTGAATGGATTGTTTGGTCATTTCAGTTAAGTATAGAAAATTATTACTTCATTAAATGGTGGGGAAAAAGGTGTAAAGAAATACTTAACTATTACTAGCCAGATTCATGACACTGACTTTAACTGCTTTGTTGCTTTCTTCACTTTGTATTTTGAATCTTGACTGTTCTTTTAAAATTGCTTTCCTATGAGTAAAATTTGTATTAGGAGGAACACAAAGAACCTGCAGGTATATTTTTTGCTGTTTTCTTTTGTTTGGTTTTTGGATTTGTTTGTTTGGTTTTCTGTAGAGTTATTTTTTTTTTCCCTCATTCTTAGGTGAAGGCAGAGAATGTGTTGCAAATTACTATTTCAGAAGAGAAGTCACGTATAGTTCTTTAGCTTTTTGTTGTTGTTGTTGGGTGTTGATAAGTTGGTATCAGGTGAGATGTATTGGATTTGTGGGCATTAACAGACTAACATTAGTGGTCATTAGTCACCCAGCACATCCTGAGCATCCTTAAAGTATTAAAAATAAAGAGATTTTTGACAGACACGTTGCAGTAAGTAGGTTCATAGAACACAGTTACACCTGACAGCCTTCAAATAGTTCTTGCCTTTACTCTTATTTCAGGATATATTTCTGAGGCAAATAAATGAATAAAAATTAAATATTAATAACATAGAATACTGTGTATATAATAGGACACAATCTTTAGGTCTGTGGAATACTTTGAAGTTATCAACCATCTCAGTTTTAATGGGAAGGTGTGTAAAACAAATGAGAGGTGACTTCCTGGACTATCTTGCGAAGTCCTCATCAACACCAAGAGCTCTGCAGTCTCGTTTCGATGTGTTATGGGAGGAAAAATCCATGAACTGGCTTCAAAGTGCACAGCATGATTTGAGCTGTCCTCTCTCCTGTGGTGGAAACTGTTAAGTGTGGGCCATGGCTAATTGGGATTGAGCAGCCATTGCTGCACAGGACCTTGCTCTTTTCCAGATCACTTCCAGTGATCTGTTGATCTGTTTTGGGTCTGGTGCCTTCCTGTCCAACATAGCAGGCAGCCGTGATCTTCAGGAAGCATTACCTTCCCTGAAAAATAAGATTTTAACTTTGTGGGTTTTAAGTGGTCAGGACTTTTTGTTGCTGTTTTGTGTCCTGGAAACCAGGAGGCTCCTTAGTATGGTGACAAATCCAAACCAAAGGAGCTGGGTTACTATTGCACGTGCAACAAATAGATTGTTTGCTCCCTTTCCCCATCCCCCATGCTGCAATTGCCGTTTAGTGCATCTGACATCTGTCAGGTTACATGTGACTTACATGAAAAATTCCCATGGTAATTGGAACATGCTATGAAGTTCCTCGTTTCACCATCTGTGTACTGATGAAGCAATGTGGTCTAGGGAACTGAGCATATGATCAATATGAAGCTCTTTCTTTTTATCCAGTGTATATATTCAGACAGTTTTGAGCATGGTGCTAATTTTCTCAATGTCATCATCAATAAGTGACAATGAAAGTAGCTGTTTTAATACTAGGAGGTTCTCGTGGTTTCTTATTTAATAGTTGAATAATAACGAGTTTTAACTTGGATTGGAAGTTGTGGGTGAGTTGGTTTATGTTCTAAACCAGTCTGAATTCAGGTTTCTTTCTACATCAGTGATCACACATTACATTTATATGTTTTATCCTGCCATAGAGAAAGTTAGATAAATTTACAGTGAAATGGAAATTTTTAACTTTGATTCCTTTCCTGTTAGCATAAACCGGTGTGGACAGTGATTCTTTCATCATATATTTAGTCCTGTGCTTCCCACTCAGGTGAGAGCTGTGGCTCCATCCACTGTCATCATGTGTCTGTTGATGATCAGTGGAGATTCAGCTCTGAAAATGTTTACCATTAATGCTTCCTTATGTTGCAAACTGTTTTTGCAGGACTGTTTAGTCCTGCAAAACCAGAGCTTGGTTTTTGCAGGACACTAAACAGTGTGTTTAGTTAACCCACTGAGTTCTCTTTCTTCCATTTTTCCAAAGCTGGTGATACAAAAGTAGTTTTCTCTATTGTAGTTACAGTTGTGCTCTGGCTGTTCAGTGTGTTGAAGGACAGAACAGTGAGATAAAAACTGCAATAATCAGCGCTCTTTCACAGAAGAGCTGCTGGCAGAACAGTTGTTTCAGGTGCCTTACTGTTTGTGGAACGTTGCTTATTTAGCATATGTTGGCATGAAAATTATAATTTCTGAGATGAGAATGAAGAGAAGAGTGAGACTTAAGAAGCAACTTAGAAAGCAATTGAAAGAGGATCCTCATATGCAGTTGGCATGGATCTGATCCCATGTGGCTAAAACTTCTGATAAGGCTTGGAAAAATTGCGTTAGCTAAATTATGGTTGGTCACTGGGCCAAATGGTTTAGAAATGAACACGTACGCCCTGTCAGAGGAAGAGGACGTTGTTATAATTAGACCTTGGGCAAAGTTCCAGGCTGTGACTCCTGGCCTGAGCCGAACCACAGATGGGGCTGGGAAGCAGGAGAGGGATTGCTATGAGGAGCGGGTGTGTGGTGAGCTGTTGAAATGACAGCAACTTGTTTGTGTTGTGCAAAAGGGCAAAACAGTAGAACTGAGAAGAGCTGTGGGAGGGAGTTATGTGTAATAGTGGGATTCTCTCCAGAGAGAGATTTCCCATTGATTCTCACTGGGGGTATATATACAGAAATAGATAATTGCACGTTTCATTTTTACTTGCCAGAAGTTGAGAGGCAATAGTGCTTTTATTATAAGAAAATCCCCCACCTTTTTTTGTTTTCATAAATTTTAATGTCAGCTTTGCTATCAATTACCACTCAGAAAAATGAAAGTTGTGCTTTGCTTCATTTTGTTTGTTGCCTCCCACCCTCTTCATTATTTGGAAGCGTATTTTTCCCAGATTTGATTCTTGACAAAGGAAAGGCAAAAGAGAGAGAAAGAAAAGGAAAAGTTTATTAACTTCGAGGTAATTAGAAAATGTTTGTTTTGCTGATCACTGACAAAATTAAAAAAGTTGTAATTAGTTCTTAAATTGCATAAACAGTGCAACTGAAGTAGATGTCCTTCAGAATCCTGTAACTGGCAGGCTTAATCTTTAGAGAGACAGTGATCCAACTTAGACATTTCATTCATTCATTCAATCAATCATTCATTCAGTTCTAAAATACCTGTGCTGGATTCCTCTGTAGTAGTCCTCGATTGTTCTTATTTTGAAAGCATCTACATACCTCACCTATCAACACAATTACAGTGTTGTGGCAATACAGAAGTGCTATTTTACACCTCTATATCAGTATGAAATTCATGCCTGCTGCTTCTAGATGGACTCGGAAAATGCCAGTATTAAGAGTATGAGTTGTGCTATGGAATGATGCTTAGTGAAAGCAAGGCAAGCAAGGTTACTGTTCATGTGAGCTCTGCACACTTTTGCAGAGCAGTAAAAACTAAGTAGCTTTGAGTTCACAAGTGTGGATCCCAAGGAACTGCTGATTCTGTAAAAAAAAAAAAAATCTCAGTAACAAACATTAGCTTGTCTATTTCTCAGAATTATGGATGAAGAAGACGTGGAGACTGACAACCTCATAGATGAACCTGCCTAAGATGAAAGCCAAGTCATGAAATTTCAGTGCAGCACAACCTGTGGTAGCCAGACCAGGGCAGTACTTATGCCGTAGAAAATATTGAGCTTCACATCCATTCACATAGTATTAATTTCCTGGTAAGGTGCTTCTTTTGGCGGAGTTTTTATTGAAGTCTTGACCTGAGTTCATAAAGGAAGATGTTATGGTCCTATCACTTCAATGGCTCAGCCAGTTTTTCCAAGGAGGATTCCTTGTCCATGCCTCAGAGAATGCTGGTGCTTTGATGGTTGGTGGGGAAGCCTTTAGACAATGGGCCAGAGCTTGGTTACAATTGAATTGATGCAAGTGTAGTTGTATTGCATGTAAATCAGGTTTGTCTCATGGAATTGATTTCCTTCCAAAGGATAGTTTTGTCAAACTAATTGGTTCTAATCTCAGTCACAACCAGATTGCCATAAAGGGCATTGCACTTGGAGTAGTACTTGAGAAGATGGTCTGTAGTGCACAAGTTTAACTTCAAGGCTCTCTTGTGAAGTCATTTAGCAATTGAATCTCTTAAGTGTCCACTACTGAGAGGAAACAGAAGTTGCTATGTGCATCATTGTGATCTTTGGGGCCATTTTGGTTTTGCTGACTGAAGCTGTGTCAAAAACCAGTTCAGGATTAAGTTGACCTTTGCCATCTCCTAGTGAGAACCCAATGTTTTTATGAATGGGCTTTTGAAGACAGCAACATCCTGCCCTGGTGAATCCTGCTGAGTCATACCACCCCGTGCAGAGCTGGCATGGAGAGCAAAGCAAAATGGGCATGCCAGAAGACTTTTTACCAGCTTGCTTTCCTTTCAGCTACATGAGAGTTGCAGCTGATGCCCCTCCAATGCATAAGAGAATGTGCTAGATAAATTAATCCCAGCACAAAATAGGGCAGGTTATTCCTGCCAAGCATGTAATGCTATAAGTGTGGAGGTTTGGGTGTTTTTTTTTTGTTTTGTTTTGTTTTGGTTTTGTTTTTTTTGTTGTTGTTGTTGTTGTTGTTGTTGTTGTTGTTTGTTGCTTAGGTTTTTCTTAAGCGAGCATGCAAATTTCTGAGCAAAAAGTCCCTGGAGAGCTTCTGGCTATGCTCTGTATGTTAAGTCCCACTGTGCAACTGCTGTCCTGAAGGTGCTTTTCCTTGCACAGCTACTCAGTCTCTATGAAAGCTCAAAGCAGCCTTGTTCTGGCAAGCAAACAGACCAGAGCATTGTGGGGCAGGTTAGGGCAGCAGCTGCTCTGATGACAAAGCTCAGCTGTGTTGCTGCTGATACAGCATCCAGCATCCTGTGGTTTGGTTCACCTGCCACCTCCCTCCTGCTCCCCTGCCCTGTGCCCAGGGAGACCAGCTTCACAATAAGCTTTAATTATTTACTCTGTAAGGATGTGGCTTTTTCTGCAGATTAAGTGAAAAACTGAAGTCCTTAAAAATATAACACAAATAAGCCCCTGAGCTGTCAAACAACAAGTCCCTTAAAAGGGCAAAATATGTGGCTCTCTGTGCACTGCACAGATCCCTCCTTTCAAAGTGCTGGCAGGAGACTTCCTGTTTGGATGGGCTGCTCACAAACGGTGTTGTGTGGTAGTGAAATCAGTCACTTTCCAGCTTCTCCTTCAGGCCTCCTTTTGCCTCCCTTTATACTTCTGATACCAAAGTCCTTCAAGCCTGGCTCCTGTCAAGATGGGATCTGGCAGCTCAAATGTAAATCTGGAAGCACGCATTAGCACTGTGCTGTCTCTTCCCTGAATACATAAAGCAGCCCAAACTGGTTACGTGTGTTTGAAAACAGGATAGACAAAACGGTTCTACTGCGGTAGTCCTGGCCATGAAGGAATAAGTGAATGTTTGGTGGTCTGGCTCTGCAGTGGTGGAAAATTGATGTCTGCTTCATTGTTTCATTGTTCATTTTATTTTGATCAAATGGGATACCTTTGGAAGATTCTTCTAGTGACAGAAATGCCAATACCAGCATTCAGTGGTAGTGTTCAGCTTTGGCTACTGAGCACTACTGATAAATCTAACTGCTAGGAAATCCTACACTGAGTTTGTAGAACCTTTTCAGAAAAACAGGGAGGAGTGATTCTACACTGCCGTAGAAGAACATGTTAATACCATACTAAGGTCTATTTACCTTTTCTAGTTTGAGTGTTTATTCTGCTCTTCTGGGTATCAGATCCTCCTGTCCTCTTCCAGCTGTTACTCCAGTGACAGCCATTGTAATTGCACTTAGCTGCACAGATTCAACAGTCTTGTTTAGCATCTAATATCTGTTGGTTTTGTTTTTTTTCCCTACAGAACATGATCAGAAGATAGCATCATACACCATGATCATGGCCCCCCGGAAGAGGAATCGTCATGCCTTGGGGTTTCTTTGTTGTTTTGGAGGTAGCGACCTCCCTGAAATCAACCTCAAGGACAATAATCCCCTCCAATTCCTTGAATTTTCTGTCCCAATTCCACCAGCAGACGAGCTCAATGCCAGATTCGCCGAACTTGTGGTAAGTTTCTGCTGACAGATTGATACATTTACGAGATGGATGAACACTTCCCTTTAAAGGAGGAGGAAGAGGACTTAAGGGATTTATTAGAGTGCTTTTATTGAAGTTTTTTTAAAAAATTTTCATTCTTTTATGACTAATTACTTGGTAGGAGAAAGGTGGCAAGCAACACCATGGATGATAGTGGGACTGGGTATAAGTACAACAAAATGTTTAAATGTGCTTATTTATTCTCACAGCACTATGCAATTCTCCAGGTGTAGGACTGGGCATATTAGAAGGAACCTCTCAAGTTCTCTAGAGAGACCTGACAGTGAGTTTCTTGTTTACAACTCCGGGATAAAATCTGCTGTATAATACAGTACAATACAGTGGAAAACCTTAGGGTTTGCAGATATATAGAATAAGGACTATTTGGTTTTCTTGATGAGTAGCATTCTGCTGGTGAGCTATAAGAATCAGGTGACGATGCTAATTATGTTTCATCACACAGCTGCCTTTGAACCATGAAATGATGCTGTTACAGCAACAGCCATAAACAGGAAGAGAAGGCATTATTTCAGATGAACTTTGTTGTTTGCTTTTGTGGTAAATGTTGCAGACTCCAGGAGCCAGACACTTGTTTTTCATGCCTGGCATCAAATGACTTCACTGTCTTCGTCTTCTTGTTCAGCCTGAATGCAAAACACAGGTAGAGGTCATAGGGCTGGGTTGTTTTGCAAGCTGTGTCGTAAAGGTGATGCCCATTTGATGCAACTGATTAGGTTTCTCATTGCCATACTGAGATTGGAGCTTATGTAAAGTGAGATATTGGTGTGTGTAAGGCTGTCGGTTGGACGGTCGGAACAAACTCAGACGAGATCTCTGGCGTCAAAAGTTGTCTTGGAGCATGCAGTTTATTGCTTTAGGGTGTGGGTGCAAGGGCCTTGCAGAGGGCTGCCAGTCACAGCCCTCAGCAGGCCCGAGAGAGAGAGTGAGAGAGCAAGAGAGGGGAAGGGGCAGGAGAGGGGCAAAAGAGAAGGGCCTAAAGAGCAGGGCCAAAAGAGAGCGAGCAGGAAGTTCCTGCTCCTTTCATGTATCCTTCTACTGAATATTCTAGTTTACCCAACCAATCTAGTACAAGATACAAGATTCTATAGTATTTACATGCAGCTTATAGGAATCCTTACGTTACCATACTGAATGACCCTCAGGCTATTGATAAGGAGATGGACACCTTTTACTTGAAAACGGAATCACCATGCTGAGGCTTGGCACCTCAGACATCAAACTCAGCTCTTAACTCTATTTCACTTATAGGTTTCATATTCTCCAAGCCTAAGCTGTCATATTTGTAAGGCTTTCCTGTTTCATCCTCCCCAACAGGTGTGTATGTGCCTGAGGAGTGCAACTGAGGTGAGGAATAAACCAGAAAATATTGCATCTCAGCATTAGAGGAATTTGCCAGTAGTCTTTCTACATTACACTTATAACAGTAGCCCAATAAATTCTTGTCCATGACCATAGCTTTAAAATGCTGTATCAATGAACATAACCGTATAATTTATGTGTGCAATTGGAGGTTAATATACGGGCAACTATAGTATGTCATACCGAATACAGGGACAGCTGTAGTTTCTCAGATCAGTGGTCTGACCGCCTAGCACAGGCTCCAGGTACAAGATGGGGTCCAAAGCAGATGGCTAGGGAGAAATATAAGGTGTTGGAGACTATAAGGTGTGGCCATAGGGCGGTCTTTTCCAGGATACTCTCCAACCTCTAACAATTTTCAGCTCAAGGACTTCCTCAGTCAAAAGTTGCATTCTGTGTACATAGTAAATTGGTATGGATTTCTTTTCCATTAACTGTTTTCACTTTCCCTAGCACCCATTAGCATTGTCAGTATCCTGTGGCAGGGGCATAGAAAGGAGTCAATAGGATTTGCAGCTGTTTCAGGAAGAATAATCTGTGTGGCAGAAGAAAGTCTACTTGCTTTGAACCTATTTGCAAATGGGGAAATCTCTTCTTGTGGAAATATTTCACAAAATTATGGTCTATATTTAGGTCAGTTTGCTTTTTATGTGAGTCTACTTCAATCCCTCTTAGAAAATGCCTCTGACTGTGGAGAATTCCACATGGTAACAGGCATCTCACAAGAGTAAGAGTGTAATCTGTAATCTGCTCTGCTGACAATTTATTTCTGGATGCTGCTTACCTAGTGGTTTTCTCATGCAAAGCTCAAACTGCTGTGCCAAAGTCCATCTTTCTCCAATACCAAGATCCATTGAAGCATTCAATCCAGCCTTCCTGAAGACGTCACCAACAGATGTGCTTTGCTCCTGAACTTGGCTTGCTAAACCTTGAACTTGTTTACCTTTGGGTCATAGTGAAAGACCTTCTTGAGTTGCTTCTGGGCTTTTGCTTACTGAGAAGGGTATCAGTTTTATGAGGAGTTTGAGAGTTTGTGGTGGTATTAATGGTGCTTTTAACTTCTAGTTTTATGTCTGGCAAATACTGGTGTTCCATGTGCTTGCTTGTGGCAAAACAACTCACAGCTGCCTTATGGAAGTCTATTAAACAGTATAATTTATAATGTTTCTGGTGCAAAATTTAATGACAATTTAATGTGATGATCTGTAAAAATTTTTGGCCCCAGTAGTTTGGGAGTTGTTGGTTTATGCTTTAAGTTATTAAATGTGCTGACAGCTTGTAACTGGCATATGCATTTCAAAGAAATGAAGCCATTGAAATGAAAACAGATCATATTCATTTCTTGTATTTAATGATAGCACCCTAGCCATTATAGCATGAGAAGTGATCTGGGAGAGAAAAGTGCTATTTTTCAGAAAGTTAATGGTGTACATTGCATGTTTTTATAAAGCAGCCAGGTAGGAGAGTGATGCACATCCATAGGAGTTCCTGATTAGACAGGTAACATGAGAGCAGTTAAGGGCTTTATGTGTGAGAGAACCTGGGCTGGAAACTGGCCCGGCAAAATGCAGAGTTTGCCTGGAAGGGCTAGTTTGTCCACAGGTCTGGATTAATGCATGTTCTATGAGACACTAAAATAAAACAGGCTACATCTGTATTGACAGCTCAGATGAGATTTTAATTGGATTAGAAAGATTCAGTCTGTAAATGCACCAGTTTAAATCAGCGACCTGGAAGTGCCTGGGAGAGCTCTGTGCTGTGTGCTAGCTCCCTGCTGCTTATCCGTTACGGTCTAGTCTGGGTGCACTTGTACTATATAAAAACCAGATTTGAGTGTAAAGCCTTTTGACCCAAATCCCCAAGTGAAATGATGACACCAACATCATCTGAGATCTATAGTGAGAAGAGCATTTGTGTTAGCTCCCTGAAGCAGGCCCAGGGGTTATAGCCTCATCTTGCCATCTGCTCTCCAAAGGGTATAATGAAACATTGCTGTGGTTGAATGAATTTTTAAAAGCCTTATTTTTTCCCTTGTTGCAGTTAAAATCTGGGGCATTTTCCCATGTAAGAGTTAATGACAAGAAAAGCTAAAGATAGCTGTGCTGGAGAAGTCTCCCTTGTGATGAATTTTCCAATCCAGTAAATATTCAGTATATTTCTACCTCCCTTTCTGAGGAAAACTGGCATTTTGAGGACCAGGAGCATGTCTTCTCCTATTCTTGTGCTATTCAAACTAGTACTATGAAAAGCAAAATTGGAGATGTCCATTTTTCAAAGGGAAGGAATTAGGAATGTGTTGGGATCCTTTATTTGAGGTGGACTCACATGACGCATTCTAAGCTTTCAAACATGCTTGTGTAGTCTCCAGACTGAGGCAGATACACGTGTTTGGGAGATGCACCCAGACCATCCAACTATGTAATGGCAGCTGCCTGACTGGACTCTGACCAAGGCAGTGACTGTGAGATGGCAAGTTGATACTGATTTCAGCTGAAACGCCTGGTCTCATTGCCACTCGACCAGGAAAACAATTCTAGGATGTATCCCAGGCTTTTGTGTTACTTGAAGCTGGATGCTGTGTTTATGCCTTGTCTGATCAGTTAGAAAATTAAACCAGAAAGACTTAGTCCCGATATGTCCCAAATTCTGTCTTGATTTATTCCATTGGGAACATGTGCAGAGAGTAGGTCTGAACGAAGACCATGGCTCATGATGATTTGGTATAATTTGGTTTGGGCTAAGATGGGAGAAGATATACCAACCCTCAGGCCATCTGCTGGCAGTGACTGCCTTGGGATTAATGCAGTGGTAACAGTACAGGTAAGCCCTTATCAAAGTCTAGATGCACAAAATGCAAAGTGATCAAAAATATTTGTGACCACAAATTTTGCCCCTCAAAAGGCTGCTTTTGTGAAAGAGGACAGAACAGCCGGTGTTAGCATCCCCCCTTCAATGAACAGACAGAGAGAGAAGCTCTAGGAAGCAGGGTGTGTGGACTGGTCCTGTACCTTGTAAATTATAAAACTTACCCTGACTGACCGTCTAGGCTGATGTAACCAGCATTGCTTCTGCTTCCATACTGCCATGTAGTAGTAAAATGCTGCTGCAGGTGGTCTGTTGGCAGGTGCTAAAATAGTTTTTTGGCTGCTGGTAAAAATATCTGTGCTAGACACATGTTTTTCCTTGTACAGATGTATTGACTGAACAGGAACTAGAGAAAAATATGGAAGAACTATTGTAATGCAAGGGGAAATAATTTTTTTTTTTTGTGGAACAGCTTCTCCATGTCTTTGTTCATCTTTGTTAGCAGAATATGAAATATTTGTTTCATATTCTTGTCACAGTGGATTCCAATTCTTTCTGCTCACTATTGGAATCCTGGACTCTTCTTGGTGGTTAAAGGTGGTGTGCTGCTTGACACTAAAGATTTTGCTGTCTAGCACTCTGTCATACTGACAACTTGAACAGAGATAGGGACTCAGGCTATGCCAAGAAGGGTGATTTAAATGCTGGCAATTCAGAGAAAGCAGAAAAATGTGAAGAATGCTAGCAGAGAGGAAAGAGCAGTGTAAAGAGCTTGTGCTCTTGTTGTTTCCTTTTTCGTTTCTTTTGTTAGTGGCCATAGGATGGTCATGGTATTTGAGAAGGTGGAGTCCAAGATTCTCTATTTTAAAGTGACAAGTCTGTGGGGAAGAAGTGATATTGTCTTTTGAGTTGATTATGTCATTATATCGTCCAAGCTTGAATAACTTACCTGTACCACATTAAATTATTTTAGCAGGAAAAATTTGAAAAATGCTTACTCTTATAGCTTTGTGGTCTTATCTGCCCTTGAAGCGTTCTTATGTTTAGCTCAGATAGGACATTGACTGAAATTTCCTATCACAGTTTGTTTCCCTTGTGTTGCATTTGAACCCATTTAATTTTTAGTTTGTTTTTTTTCCTTTTATTTTTCTTCTCAGAGTCCCTAAGAAAGGGGTTTTGTTGACTTTACAGATTCACAAAAGCTTTTTATCCATGTTATTATTTACCTCACAGGCTTTTCCAGAAAAAAATCTTTAGACTTTATGCCAAAAGTACCTATTGAGGTACATTATTTACAGTTGATAAGCAACTGTTCATAAATACTTATGAACTCTCTATATTTGAAAAATTTAGAATTATCCAGCATCTGTTTTAGCCTGCCTTTAAACTTCTTCTAGTCCACTGAATTGCTGAGAGAGGTAGGCTGCTGCTCGGATGAGTCAGCATACGCTCTTTTCTCTCCCACTCTCTAGATCTAGTGTTCTGATCCTACTGCAAAACTGCAGCTTTTGTAGAGAAGATGCATATGGAACTGCTAGGTATTCCTGAACAATAAGACCACTGGAAATTAAGCCCATATTTTCCCTGTAATATTGCCTGAGGAAATGAAGATGGAAGCAAGTACTGAATCAAGGTCTCTGTCCTTCCCTCAGCCCATGCTGGGAACCATGATTGAAACCGTAATTTTGGTTTCTGTCTGCAGTGCTCTGCAACAGCAACCACAAGAACATGGAACTAAGTCCCTTCTTGACGCAACCCTAAATTCAACTCTTAGTCTTTCATCTCATCATGTCTGATTCCATTATATTTAGTAATGGCTGCCACAATATCAGAGTTGGCTCACTTTCTGAATTAAAGATGAACTAGCCCAGGAATATAGCTGGAAAAAATGGCAGTGACTATGGTACTAAAGAGATGAGAGAAAATACGAATCCTCTTAATTCCATCTTCAGTCCTCTTGAATAAGAGCTGTAGAGAGGATCTCCCATGAAAATGAAAAATATGAGGAGGAGATGTGGCAGGAGAGTCCAAGCAGCAGAGGCAGCAACTTGGTAACATGAATAATCTGAAAACTTCTGTAACTGTGACTAGAACTTTTCAGTGCCTTGGGTCACCTGAGGAAGGAAGATATCTACAGCAAGATACCTGTTGCTTTACTGTATCTTTTCCTCTTGCCTTTTTTATTTGTCCTTTCTAGCACATGGGTCTCACTTGGGTTTTCTGCACTTTCTACTAAATAAATCCCTTCCTAAATAAATCGGTGTCTTCCTCTTGTCCTGAAATAGAACTATGGAATTAGTGTGATGTTTGCTGCTGTTCTGTATGTTACTGTACTCTCTTGATTTCTCAACATGCCAGGCTAGTATTTGTGAACACTTTGGTGCCAGAATGCTGAAACAACTTGATTAGTGTTCTGTGAGTACATGAGCCATCCACATGACTGGTATCTGTGCTAGTTCTCTCCGCACAGAGGCAAAGGAACAGTGGGGTCACTATAGACATGCTTCTATTAGCATTGGATGAAGTGACCAGTAGCATAAAGTTTGGGAAAATTCTGCTCTTTGTTTAGTCTGAGAAATCTCTCTACATCTCTTCCTTCTCTACCTTAAAAGAGAGTTTAATTCTCTGATTACAGTCTTATTTCCCAGAGGAGAAAAAGTTAATGAGAAAAGGAAGGAAAAGAGTTCTATGTTGAAAGAAAGTAACGTAAAGCATGGAAGTATCTGGGAATTCATTTATTTATTTCATCAAAGGAAGAAAAACAATTTCTGAGCAAGGCATCAATTTGGCACACACTGGATAACATATCTTCAACAGCCACAGGGACATGAGATCCAAACCTAAATAACTGTAGTAGTGGTTCCCACTGCAAACAGCTGACTTAGAAGTAGCAAGTTCCCTTCATGCCTAGTTCTCCCTTGCAGACCATTTAGTGCAATGGATACAAGATAAACCTCAAATGAAAACTGGGCTTCACCACACTGAATAAGTACTCCTATATATCACCAGTCCTGCTCAAGCTTGCCAAATTCTAGCTGTAGCAGTGTTCATGAAGCCCCTTTTTTGGCTCTGTAACCTTCAAGAGTATTTATATGGTAAAAAGTACAAGAAATGCTTCTATTGTGATCTTTCATGTGAATAAAGACAATATATGTCAATGTATGTAGGAACAAGAGGGCATCAGCTGTGTTTCTCTGTGTTTGCTGATGGGCTTGGAGAACAAAGTTCCCTATTTCTCCTTCAGCTCTCTTGTAATATTTCATGGAAGCAGAGATGCAGAGTTGCCTATTCTGTCTCTTGGTTCTCAGTAAGGAACACCAACTGTACAGAAAAGCATCCTCCATGTCTGAAGCTTTTTTAAGTCTTTAGTTTCTCATTGAAAGGTTGTGACTGAGACATGCATGTTAGGTCCTCGGTTCAACCCCCAAATGTGTCGTGCGTATTGATAACGGTATTTGCTCTCATTTAAATTCAGGCATGTTACCAAGATCTGAGTGTTTAGTTTCAAATTATTAGTTTTTTGAGTCTTTCTATCCTAATGCTGGATTCATTTGAATACAGGGGTTTACCTCCTGTGTCCCTTGCTCTACATGTAAATCATAGTTTCAGATTATGCCGCTGACAGGCCTGCAGCTTTGAGTTGTTTCTCAATGCAGATTTCTATGGAACCATAGTTTAAAAGTCCCTCTGTTTTGTTTTGCCCTTAAGAGGAAGTTATGTAATTCCCTGTGCCCATCCGTCATCCCTTCTGTGCTTCTCTGTAATTAATTAATCTACCTAATCTGTCAGGAAGTGTAGTGCCAAATGCAATTGATATCTGGAGAGGTTCTTCATTTTTATTTGTATTTGATGAGCTCTGGCTTCAGCAGACTAGAAGGCTGTTCTGTCCTTTGTTCAGTGGAGACTTCCCAGCCCAGTTATTGCTTCCTTTTTGCACTTAATGAGGATGCACCAGTGGAGGCAGTAAGAAAATGCTGCTGATGAGACCAGGGCAGAGATTTCCTGACAAGAGGCTTGTATCCAGGAAGAAGCTTCATAGTATCAAAGTCTGTCTAGTTATGCACAGAGTTCCTTTATGTCCAGCATAGTTCTTCAGTCCAAGATTGTAAATACTTGGGATACCTCTTTTATTTTTAATTTTCCACACAGGGGATAGTTTTCTTCTTTTTCTTCCTGCTCTATAGAGAGAAACTTTTCATAATGTTGGGTCTGCTTTACATTTATCCCTTATGCAATGCATGTGTACAAGTCCCTGATTTTAATGCACATATCACTACAAGAAGTTTTCTGTAGTTATTCAAGTCCAAATCCATAAGAGGTATTACATTTTAGGCTTTGTGGCAGAGACAGCTTTTCCTTTCAAGTGCTCACCTACACAAGGATTCCTATGATAGGGTCAGGCTTATAGCACTAAGTGCAACACCAGCACTTGCTCACTTTAGGCTCCCTTGCAGTAGGTGCAGCTGGTTGGCAGCTCCTTGACCAGCTGTGTAAGAAGCAGCAGTCGCTATGCTGCACACGTGTGAGGCACAGATGCTGTGAGAGGAGCATGAGATGGGAGCCAGGTCTCACACTCCCTGTCTGAGGATCAATAGGATTGTGTATACAAATGTGAATTCATACCTGGTCTTACATGCAAGATTTTGGGTATGAAGAAGCTGGGGATGTTACCAAAGTACCTGTGTAATTTTAAGGCTTTTGTATGGGCATACACTGTTTTTTAGATCTTGTTGCTTTATGATAAAGCTTGTGGACAGATGTACCCAATGTAAAGCAGTTCAGTTCCACTGAAGACAGTAGTGGAATTACCTCATTCTCCATTGACTGAAATTTGGCCTGTGTGGTATTTTCTGTGTCTGGTGGTTGTTGGCTTCTGAATATCCCAAGAAGAGCATACTGAATGCCTTTCTGAAAAGTGGAAAGAGTTGTGGTCATGGTTGGAATACCTGAAGGGAAGGTTTAAGTGTGTTCTGAGAATGATTTACTTACAGTAGACAAGAAACACCTGAGAAAGATCTCACGGGACTACATGTTTTTAACAAAGTCATGCTGTTGTTCCATGGGAACATGAAAGGAAATACATGTAGTACATCTAGGGCAAAAGAGGAGAAGTACTGGATTTTGGAAGCACAACAGATACCTAGCTTGGGATGCAGGAGGGGAAAGAGCAGACCTACCACTAGAGGATGGAATTGCTAAGTTGTCAATCTTACGTCTTCCCTCTGTTGAATGCTTGGGATCTGTCATGATATCCTAACCCTGAAATAAAGGGTGGATATGCTTAATGTTCAGAAATCTTGTGTCCGTGTGTTTCTAACACCTTTATCACCTGATTTGTTAATACTATCGTGTTTTGTCGTAGTGAGTGTTAGACAGCATAACATAAAAAAGAAAAAGAATAATATAAAGCTGTACTCTGGCCTTTTTCCTAAGTAAGGCATCATTAATATTTGAATGGTTTTTCTGTTCCTCTGTGGCTATAACAAGGAGTCAGCAACTTTCTGGATTGAGCCTGAAGGCTGCTGAAGTGATAAAACACTGAGATGATATTGATAGTAGGAGTCATACGTGCTAGCTGGAAGTATCAAATTAACTTATCTATATTTCAGCTCTCTGGAGCTTTTCCAGCTATACTTAGATGGAGGCAGAATAGCCAATTTTCTACCCTCCACCTAGAATTGAACCAGCATTCTCGTGTATTTCCTGCCACTTTGCCTGCTGGCTTAGGGAGTAGACTCTCTCCACCAGAAGTAGCATCAGCAGCAGCAGTGCAAGCATGTCCTATTGCCCCAACACTTTGGAATGGCTTCTCTGAGTATGATTCCTGCCCTTCTACAGTTTCTGTCCTTTACTTATCTTTATTACAGTCTTATATTGTTCAGAGTCATACTTGATGGCTTAAAAATCTAGTGAGACTCATCCCTCACCTTCTAGAGAGGATATTTGAATCTAGATTTGGTCTACTAAGGAAAGATGGGAGAGCATTATAAATCAGATAAGAAAGGTAATATGTGATGAGGAGGTGTCACCTGGAAATGCATCTGTGAGAAATGACAAGAGGAAAGTACTACATGTTGCAAAGATCATGTTGTAACTGGACAGGAGATTGTGATAAGGAGAAACAGTGTCTTCCCAACTGTTGAAGAAAAAGGTACAAACAAATGAAGTAGCTGTGGGGTTGAAGGGAGAGTGAAGACCAATTGCAAAGATAGAAGTGATATGGGACGGATACTAGGCCAGCATGATCTTTTGGCTGTGCTTTTGGAGTGAATGAATTTGCACAGTGATGAAGGAAGGTTGAATGAGAGATGTTCATTTCTTCTGCAGCTCATAGAAGAAGGGCCAGATCTGAGATGCTATAGGAGGTATGTTTTGGTACTTAGCCTGATGTCAGCAAGAAAGGGCAAGCCAGATCCCTCTGACGATGAAGACTTATTATAATTATTACAAATTTTATAAATTCCTCACCTGAAGCTGGGGAAGCAGTGAAATTTTCCAGTGAAGAGAAAAGGTTGAGAAACAGAATGGGACATAATTGTCTTGCTGGATAGGAGTTATCCCTAGGGAGGTAGACTGTAGCTGGGGTTTAAGAGGAACTGTTAACAAAATAAGATAATTGAATGGAGAAGAAGATAACAATCATGAGGTATCATCTGTTTAATATGTTGACTAAGATTAGTTTCTGTAGTTGCTCACCTAGTAACAATTTATATCAGATATAATCATTGCTCAGATAGTGTATCATACAGCCTGAAGGATAGTGAGGGGAAAGGGTTTGTAATTATGTCATGTCTCTGTGCCCTGCTGTAGGTGGATTCTATCTTCAAACAGTACTCAAGGTTGTTTATCATTCAGGGGACCTGTTAAGGTGATTTGGGATTGTTCTTCCACGGTTGGAGGGAAATGGCCTTTTCTTGTCATTTGCCTGGTGTGCAAGACTCCAAAATGGGGAGCACGAGGTACTACAGGTGAGGTGGATGGAGTAGCACCTTTGCAGGGTACAAGGTTTCTAGGTCAGCAGTTTCCTGGCACCTTCTTCCATTCTAGGTAAGGGGCAGCTTTTAGTCTCACTAAATACAGGAGAGGTCCTTCTGTTCATCCTTCAGTGCCAGGTGGGAGCAGCACATGGGAAAAAGTGTCAGAAGGTGCTTTTTCAGTCACTCATCACACCAGACTGCCTCCACAGCTGCTCTGTTTTGATGTTTTGTTCTGAGGAAGTACAGACAGATGCCTTCCACCTGGCACTGGAACAGCACTGACACAGAGCTTTTAATGTTAGGTATCTTGTTGTCTGTAAGCTTGATGGGAGGAAAACTTTCCAAGAACATTGTATTTTCCAAGCTACCCCTGCAAGCTTACACAACTAAATTCATGCATTTGTGAGTTTGTTTCCCTTGTGTGAAACAGCGAATGGTAAAGCTTCTTAAGCCAGTTTTAGTACAGAACTATAGCTAGATTGAAAAGGTGCAGAAAAGATGAAACACATGTAGATTATAGGCAGTACAGGAGTCTTCCAGTGGCAAATGTATTGTATTTGAGGAATTTGGGAGCAAGTCTCTATTGCTGCTACCTGTCATAGATGTTGCCCTGCTCTTACCTGCTTGTTTTATTTTTTAGGGAGAATCCGATGCAAAACTCTACTGCCTTCCTGTAGACCCAGTGGCGTATGCAAAAAGGCCCCAGTCAACATTTGTATATTCTATGCACTGTTACATTAAAAACACTTAAGGGTGTCTTTTAATTTTGCAGTTTCCCATCATTTGTTGACCACATAAAGGGAAAGACTGCCCACACTAACAACCTTTGGAAGAGGTTAGCAATGTGCACAACAGTGTTATGCAATGGTTTACTAGGTGGAGGCCTGAAGAATAACTTCTCCAAAGGAAATTACAAGGGGAAAGCAGATTGCAGCCTTGCAGTTTGGAAGGTGTCCAGGGAGATCCCTGAGTCATGGGAAATCCATTGGGATTGCTTTAGTGGCTGTGTTTCAGAATTACATCTTGAATAGAGAGGAACAGCTGCATGAGTTTGTTGGTTGGTGTCAAGTTGTTGGCTTCTACATTAATGATGTGGGAGAACTTTTGGATTACAAATGCTTAACTGTATAGTAAATGCAATTATGATTTGTTGTTAGGAGACGATGCAAGGCACTTGCTCATTCTTCTCTTATTCTTTTTGCTGTATTTTGTGAAAGTTTCTGATAACTTCTTTAGTAGAAACATTGAGAGAAAAAGCTCTTAGCTGGTGTTTTCTTAAGCCCAGTGATGTCAGTGCAATAGTTTCTATTCTGATTATCAGAATACTTGAGCAATGAGACAGAACAGGGTGTGAATGAATAATCAAATATGCTGTCATTCCTTCAATTCATTGTTTGACTATGGAAATACTGTTTATGTGAGGGAAGAGAGTTGTGGAATTTTCCTCCAACTCAGAAGAGGTAACAGAAGCCTCAAATGTGGATGATATTGTAGCTGGTCTGGACTGATTAGTAGTAAATACAGATCATCTCTATTTATTGAACTAGAAGCTAACAATGAGTGAAAAGGAGATTGATAAACTTCTCAGTCTATTCTGTGTCTGAAATCTGTGCTGTAGATTGTAGAGCAAGCCACTGTTAGAGGTGGTTAAGCTGAGAGATTTAGTCTGTTACAATTTAAAAGAAGTTATTTAACTAATATTTTCCACTGGTGTAAATCCAGAGTAAGTCTACTCAATTTAATGGAGTTAGGGGCAGTCTGATTTCTGGTTTGCACTACCAAATTTGGAATAATAACTCAGAGGGCAAGAGAAGAACTAAAGCTAGCTTCTGATTTTGCTTTTATCTGTGTAAACCTGAACTTCTGCCAAGAATGATGTTGATTTACTGGAGTTCCTTTGAGTTTACCCTGCATATAAGCTTGAGCATGTGTTTCTAAGCTGCACAACCGAAGCTCAACAAGATGTTAATTTTGCTCATTAAATTCTTAACCAACCTCTCAGTTCCTCCTGCCCTTTTACGTAATATTTTATCAGAGATTTAAAGGTCAGCCAAGCTCTGACTTACCCTTGTTTTCCTCTATAGGGGCATATGGCAAATAGGATGCACACAAGAGGATAAAGCTGGGAGGGGAGGAGTAGGTGGCACTGACGCCCTTGGAAATTCAGCCTGCCTTTGGCACAGCAGCAGCAATCCCAAGCCCACATTTTGAAGGTTGAGCCAGCAGGACTGTGTTTGGGCAGGAAGCGATCAGAGAGGTGTGTGCCTGTGTGCTTTGGCACAGTCCAAACTGTGAATTGCTCCAGCCTAGGAACCTCCTCTGAACTCGTTAGTATTAGAACAGAACAGAGGGGACTTTGTAGGGAGGGAGAGGGTGGGGAAGCTGGAAAGGTAGCAGTTTAGACAGCAGTTTCCTAATAACTTTTCCCACAACTACCTTCCCATACCTGGGTCTCAGCCCCAGGACCTTGGCATGAAAAACAAATACTGGCACAGGGAGGGGGAAGGGAGGGAGGAAATGAGGGGAGGGGAAGGAAAGGAAATAAGGGGCGGAAAATGGGCACTGTGCTGAAACAGCAGATTTTATTTTTATTTAGTGTTATATATGCTGATACTAGAATCTCTGTTTGAGAGAGGTATTTGGTACCATGTATATAATCAGAATGTGGAGGTAAATCTGGTGCTTGTACTAGAGGACTTGCAACCTGTCACAATGAAGAAATGTATCAAGGAGAGATGTAACAGCTTGAGTTCTCTTTGGTCTTTTCATTTAACTGACTGGATGGTGAAATACAGAGCACATCTATTAGGAAATTATCATCAACATGATCCAGGAAACTCCTGAATTGCTTATGCCTTGCTGTGTTGTCCCTCCTTCAGTTATTGGAGTGGTTGAAGTTCCCCAGGAGGATCAGGGTTTGTGGCTGCGAGGCTGCTCCTGTCTGTCTACAGAAGGGCTTCCTGGTCAGGCAGCCTACAGTAGACTCCTCTATGTCATTTGTCCCAGTCCTCCCTTTAGTCCTGACCCAAAAGTTCCTAGTCAGCTCCTCATCTATCCCCAGGTAGAGCTCCACGCATTCCTGCTGGTCACTGACATAGAGGGTACCACTGCCTCCTCATCTTGTCTACCTGACCTTCCTAAAGTGCCTGCATTCTTCGATTGCAACTCATAGGAGCCATACTACCACACCTCTGTGGTGCCAGTGAGATCAAAGCCCTGCAGGCATGTGCACATCTCAAACTCCTCTAGTTTATTCCCCATGCGACATGATGCATGGAGGCAACTTAGTAGGGTCTCTGATGACTCTGAGTTACTGGCACCAGTGCTTGCAATTCCTTTTTGCTGCTCTCCAGGTGCTCTCCTGTTGACATGTGATCCCTGTCTAGTATCTGGGCATCTATTGCTGGCACTGACATCAAATTGGTAGGAGTGGATGGATTGAGGATCCCCTTCCTCAGCAACTTTAGTTTAAAGGCCTCTTCACCAGCTTGGCAAGATGATAACTGAAGATGCTCTTCCCCTTCTCTCACAGATGGACCCTGTTAGCCCCAGCAGACCAGGTTTCTCAAAATGAATCCCGTGATCTAAGCAGCCAAACACGTGGCTGTGGCACCAGTCCTGTAGCCATTAGTTGATTTACCAGATTGAACTGGCCCTTTCAAACCCCTTCCCTTTGACCAGGAGAATTGCCGGAAAAGCTACCTGCCCTCCAGAGTCCCTTACCACGGCTCCCAGAGCTCTGTAACCCTTCTGGATTCTTCTCAGACTCCTCCTGGTCATATCACTTGTGCCTGCTTGAGGCTACATCAGTGGATAATAGTCAGTAGACCGTAGGATGCTTGGTAGTCTCTCAGTGATATTGCCAATATGAGCCCTCAGTAAGGAGCACATCTCTCTAGAGTGTATCACTAGGCACATATCCATACCTGTATATGTTAAAAGACAAGCTTAAAATAAGATGAAAAAATTGTGTGAAAAAATGATGACATTCAATGCATACAGTTAAAACGTCTTTTATTAGCAAGTCTGGTAATTCAGAATGGAAAGCAACCAGGTACACTTTTTCACAGAAAAAAACTTGGGATTATAGTTGAGCATGAGTGAACATAAGTCGTGAAGGTTTTGAGGTTTTTTATTAAAAAAACAAAAAATCATTGACTGTATGGAATATGTGGAGTATATAATCAGAAGTGTGGTCTGAAAGATGCATGAAATAAACTTCACACTCAGCTTTAGTAAAATCTCAACTGGGGCACTGTCACCACTTTTGAACAGTGCAATTCAGGAAAGATACCCCTTGACTGGGTAGAGACCAGAAGTCAATTAGAAGAGGAATAAGAGATCCAGAGGACATAGCCTCTATGAAAGACTGAAAGAGATGGGTTTGTTTAGCCTGAAGAAAGGAGACTGAGGAGGGACATTACAACAGTCTTTAATATGCTTAAAAACTGTTATCAAGAGGAAGGAAAAGATCTGCTCACAACGTTAGTGGTTGATAGGGCCGGAAGTAATAGGCTTAAATTGCAGCAGCAGGGATTTAGATTAGACATGAGCCTGACTATTCAGTTTTCATCCCCGTTCCTCTCATTGGGCTCATTTAAATTCACTGACATGGACATGCAGCCCACCTTAACAGAAAAAGAAATGGTTATAGGCATCTGTTTTACATTATTGTCCTCATATCCCCATCCATATCCATGGAATGTCCCTCTTGCTCTCCCTGTTTTATAGCCCTGCATATAGCCCTGTGTGTGTCTGAGTCTTGATCTTTTTCTGTCTCTAAACACCTGTGTGTATTGTTGCATAAAGAGGTACTGGTTTTCCTCGTTCTGTCTCTTTCTGTTTGGCCCAGCAGATTGTTGTCTCATGCATGTGGTTTGCCTGTGAAGGACAGAAAAATGTACAGCAGATGCTGTTTCTAGTGGCCTGTGAGAGGGGATTGCCACGATAAGCCTTGCTGGTTATGTGTACTTGTGTGCTGTCAAGTCACAGAGAACTTTGAGGAGTAGGAGAGGGACAGGATTTAGCTCTTCTCCAGGAAACCAGGAAGCAATTAACCAATTATTTAGAAGGGAAAAAGAAAGCAGTGTAATGGGGAGTGTGTTTGGGGGTGAGAGGGAGGCCTGTCAGTTGACTTTCTGTGTGAAGAATTTCTCTACCAAAAAGCAGTGCCCTTGATGGATGAATGTCTTACTCTGCTGCTAAGCCTTTAGAATGAGCAACTTCTGTGTTGGCAGGGTAGAGGAGAAACACATCTTTCAGTATGCAAACATCAGGTGCTTTCTGTCTTGTACTGTTATGACTGAGAAACAAGAAATTTGGGCCCCTAGTACTGAAGCGGTTTTAAAGCTGCAACTTTTTTACAAAGCAAGGAGGAAAAAAGAGTGTAATGGGAATCACAGCCTTTTGTTTGTCTGCTTCTCTGCTTTACAGTCAGATCCGTGGCAGTAGCTGAAATGTAAACATTGCTTCCTCTGCCAACAGGCTGTGTTAGCTATTCATGTGTGCACAGTGGTTTCCTAATGCACAAATGTAATGACAAAACACTGTGGGTATGGGCAGATGTTATGTGATATGCCTTATGTATATAGTTCTTGTGTATGTAAGGTGTGAGTGGCATACATGTCTGCACATACACATACTGTGTGTATGCAAATACATGGAAACCCAATGATGTTTTCCTATGATGCGCCTAATTCTTATTAATTGTAAAACTGATCAAAATGTTACTCCCATGCCTCTCACGATGTACTGCTTCTGTGTGTTTTACAAGGGCTGCTTTTAATTCTAATGATTAGGATGAGATGGAAGAGCTTGACGGGAGGGACCCCCTTGTTTTGAGGTTCTTTTTGCTTTTTTCTTCATGGGTTATCTGTGGACTTTGCACATATATCAGGTGCCCCAGTGGGAGCTTTAGACCAATGTGCTTCACCTGGAGATGTGCTGGCTGTGTGGGTGGTAACATTGACTGATCAAAGACTTTTGCACTGTTCATTGCACCAGTTTGTACAGGAGTGTAGAACTTTGTGCAGTTGAATGAACCTCATCCACTGACAGTTCAGACAGGCAGCCTTTCAGAATGCCTCGTCGACCTCCCCAGCATTGGAAATGCGCATTCTTCCAGCAGGCTACCTCTTACATGTCAGCCTGGGGAGCTGGAATGAACAAAGCAGTGGAAGGAAAACTGTAGGGGGAACAATCCTATACTGTCCCCTGGAGGTGGACACAGTGATTAAATAGGGAAGGTTTATCTCTTCTCTTTGAAGGATTCACTAGCTCTTTGCAAAGAGACTGAGATCTGAGTAAGATTGTTTTGGTTCATTACTGTATTCATTCACTGCACTTATCTCTGAAGCAGCCTTTTGGATGACTGCCTCCAGGCTTACGATGAGAGCATTTCTGCTACTCCCTTTTTGGTGGGCACAGCTTGAATGTGAGCCACTAGGCTAACCTGCTTGTTATTTGCCAATGGAACCTGGCATAGGCAGCATGAATAGAGATATAAATGTTCCTGGGGCTGTTGTTAGTGTGAAAACATAGCTTTCAGTCATGTGTTAGCAACGGGGTCCTACTCAGTCCATTTTTTAAAGTGGTAATAGTTATGCTGGATAGGATTCTCTACTCCAAAAGCTTGTAATGCTGACAACCTTGCCCCTACTCTCTTTCCACTGCTTCCCTTTCTTCTAAAGTCCCAGGCATGTCTGTGCCTTTTATCTTACATTTGCTTGGGTTGTACTTCAGCATTGATTAACCCACCATCAGCTATCCCCTTGAAGTGATTACACATGAACATGAACTTTCTCTGGAGCCTGCCAGTGGATGCTGGATAGGATCCCATGGTGTGTCGTAGTCACTGTTTACTTTGTACAAGATTTAAATAAATTCATTCAGAGCATAAGGCCATCAGCTGTGCTAAGCCACTTGGGAGCATTGGTGGAACTGGAATGTGGCCTCTTTGGGGACATGGTGACAGACATCTGTATAAATGACCTGAAGTAACAGGTATCACACTGTACAGGGAATTCATACTGGCAGCAACGTCATAATTAATTTTGTAACTTGGGTGGATTTGATGCTGTTAAGAGACTAAGGGAGAATGATTGATGAAGTGGATGAGGGAGAGTGCATTTGTACTTGACAGGTGAAAAAGGTCAAGGGGAATGAGAAAAAGATTAGAGAGGGGAAGAAGAAAAGGTAGGTGTGTACAAGAGAAAGAAAAAAAGAAGGAATGGGCATATGAACAGGAAACAAGGTAAAAGCAATGCATTAAACTAAAATTCATACAGTGCAAGGGATAATGTAAAAATGAACATATCCTTGGAACCTAAATTTTTGAAGTGAACATGGAAGCAAGTTATTAAAATAAATAGACTTCAAATTGTGAAGCTTGTCCTAAAATGTGAAAAGGCATCTGGATATAATTGCCACTGTCTGTTTCCCTATTGGATGATTCACGAAGAACCATTAAGGATAATGCTGGTGTAATGGAGCAAACGTCTCAAAAAATATTGCAAATACCATTTTTATCATCATCTTGAAAGGAACATTAATTCACCTGTATCACAAAATCAGCCAGGTTGTTTGAGGCAGGGAGCTGGGAAGAGTTTGACCATCTACAGATTTTGCTCTATGGCTTTGTATTTGGCAGGGTTTTGCACAGCCCTCTGAAAACTTTGCTGGTCACAGGCCGGATAACTGCTGCTGTCATTTATTCTGGAAGTTCTTAAGTTTCTATTTTGAGTTTAACAAAGGAGAGTAGAGTTTCTGGGGAGCTTTGCCAGTTTGTGGCATCTGAAGATTTGGTTCCCATGGGGCCTGTTAATGCTGAGACCTGGCTGTCCTTTTGCTTGAGTACCAATCTGTTGTTAAAGAACCAGTCAATGCAATAGAGCTGTAATCAGACAGTCAAAATAGGCATCTCTGAGCAGTGGAAGTGTTGGAGCCTATTTGCCTTTGTATAATGTCTGAGTGTTGGATTCTGTGGTATAAAATGAAGACTGATTTTAATGTCAAAGCTATTCCGTTTAAGGATGATAAAAGCATTTTGTTTTTTAATAGTGCTTTAATAATTACCTGAATATGTTTGTAGGCAGAAATAAGTTTTATAAAAATCAGAATATGCTTTTAAATGTCATTAACATCTCTCAGTCATAAAAAGGGAAATTAAATGTGAAACACAGGCCTGGGGTGGGTGCTTATAGACAGGATATTCTCCCAAGAGCAGTATAAGTAAGAGAGACTGTGACTTACAGGTAAAAATAAAAAGCCTAACTCAATTCTCTGTAGCTGAATTTATAAGAAATTGATGAAACAAGATAGTTATCCAACTGAACATAAGAAAATAAGCAAAATCTCCTCTTCCTTCTGGGAAAATACTTGTTATGCCCATATTAATCAAGTTATTGCCTGCAGTAAAGATACCATATCAGGATTCTGGGTTTCATAATGCTGGAAATGCTATGCATGACTCATTAAACATTTATGAAGACAAAACAAAACATCAACAACAACAAAGCAACCCACCAGCCTGTAAAAGTTGGTTGGTTGGTTGTTTTGTTTTGTTGGTTTTTGTATTTTACAAAATGAAGCAGCTGTCTGACCTTAAGTCAGTGTGAAACTCCCCAGTGACTAGTAAGTCCAGCAGCCAATGCACCTGGGACAAGTAGAATGAGAAACTGGAACTGAGGAAATCTCCTTCTATGAGTGTCCAAATATCCCTGGAGAACCAAGTTTGTGGCTCTCGGCCTCCATTATTCCGGTTCAAATCAAGGGATGATGGAGACCAGAAGCCGTGATTCTCTGTTCTTACAGCCTTGAGGTTTCTCCTTTAGAGAGGCAGGCATGTTGGTAGGTAAGGGTTCTCTTTTAGTGTGTCTCTCTCCAAGTGAGCCACTCTTCTACATTGCCAGAATCTTACGTTTTCTCTATTGATTTCATTTTCTGTCACTAAAAAAAGTACTGCCTAGCCTAGTTGAGAAATTCTTTTCTGTTCAGCTTTTTTTGATCTTTGAGTATCATTACTGAGCTAATGGCTGCCCAGCATCAAATCCAGCTTTCATGCTTTGATGAATGTTCCCAAAAACAAGGGTCATAATGTGGTTTTAAATCCTGCAGAATACTGGATTTATGTTTCCTATCCATTCCTCCTTCTTGTTCCCTTTCTTTGTCTCTTATTTCCTTGGGTTGTAGCCATTTTGAATGGAGGCCATCTTCTCTTTTGGCCTGAGAACTGGACTGGAAGTATTTGAACTTCAAATTCAGTTCCAGTTCTTTTTAAATGTTTTGTCATTGAAATTCAATCTGTGTAAGTAAATAAAATGCCAATAAGAAAGTGAAATTAACAGAATTAACTATCACTAAATAAAATAAAATAGGAAATAAATAAAGGAGAGAAATACAGAGAATATTTACTGGGGATACTTTACATCTCACTCAGTCCAGCCTGGGAAGTATCCTTTTAATCTGTGTTTCATACAACTTCAAATATTTTTTTAAGAGCCAGGAGGCTGAGCTCCATTGTGCGGGGTCACGCTGGCATGAATTGCTGGAACCAAGCTGCCCATCCAAGGTGTAGAAGGGGAACTTACTACATTTCTGTTGGGAAACTTGCACAGGTGCTGGAGGAGGCAGTTTTCCCTGCTTTGTTCTGACCGGCCCTTTTTTCTTGCCGTTTACATTTGCTCCCTGGGCATTCAGTCACATTGGCTTCCTTAGGCTGGCTCCAGCCCCAGTCTTGATGACTGCATTCAGTTTGTCGTTTCTCCCCTTTCCTGACAAATTTCGCAATTCCTTTCTTTTTTGAGTAGCTGCTTGCCATCATTGAGCTAAAGCTACAGTCTGAATTTCTATATGCTGACAGATCTGCTTCTGTCATTGGGTCAGAATGACCTGTTCATGAACCAAATTTCTCTTCTGAAATTTATTCTTGCTGTTGTTTCTCCTGCTTCCCTCAAAGTCAGCAGGTTTCCTTATGTGCCATCTGTTAGTATCCTGAGTCAGAATAGAAGAATAGCCTGCCTAATTCAGGGTCTTCTTTCTTAGCTAGATCCATGGTTTTCCTCTGCAGTCACAGTGATCTGTTGTTCATCTTTTATAGAATGGGAATAGGAGAGGTAAAATGATTTGGAGAGTTCCAGAAGAAGGTTTCATGTCTCTTGTATTTTCCAGGGATTTGTTTTAGTTTTTTTTTTTTTTTTTTCATTATAGGGTGGGTTTTGATTGATGGTGTAGGTAGATGAGGGCATGCAGGCCTCTTCAGTTCTTCCCACTCCTTTCTTCCTCTTAGTGAAGGAGCACACTTGCTGAACACTAACTTCAGGAAAAAGAGTTGAGGAGCTTGACTGCTGCTTTGCGTTCTGGAGATACTTCTTTCCCTGCTGAATATTCATACTTGCTACCTGTCCATCTGACCTGGGGGATAGAACCCAGCATTTTGCGTCCTAACAAAGACAAACACTAACTTTCAAAATTAAGAGTAAGCCATTTTGCATATGCTCTTTTCCAGGCAGGTATATTTGGGTCTGCCTCTGGTGATCCCCTTGTGCTTGGAAACCCTGAACAGTTTCCTTGTTACTGTGCTACCTGAGCTAGTGTGATGACTTCTAAAGTTCTTTTGGCTTCATCTACCCTCCTGAGTAACAATAAAGTAGGATGCTCTTTTTTCCCTTTCTGGATCTTCCATCCTTGCAAACTAACTTTCTAGGTGTCTGTCCTGAAAAGCATGTCGTGTTATCAGGACGCAAAATTATGTGTCTGGAATTTGCATATTCTTATTGTCCCATTGAAAGCGGATTTATCTTTATACTAATACTGCCAGTATCTAGGGCAGTATCTAGAAGCTGCAGTGTCAGAATCCTGCCCTCAGGGTGATTTTAGTCAGTAAGTGCATTCTTTTGATGAAATGGTTGTCTTGAGCTGTATTGATTGAGATCTTCATTCAGTTTAGTGCACAGCTTCTGTGCAGAGCTTCTGCTGCATGTCTGATCTGCTAGCAGGCTCCCGAAAGAGCTCTGTGGGTTAGAAAACCAAGTAAGCTGCACTGTATTAAAAAAAAAAGGCATTAATTAAGCAGTTCAATAAAACAATCATAATTTTTTCTGAGAATTCAGCTGAGCCCAGCCAGCTCATTTCAGTTGTGTATTCTAGCCTCTATGGTAGTTCTTCCAAACCTGGCATTTCTGATTCCCTATCTGCCCCTCCTTTCCCCTCCACATGCTTGACCTCTAACAGCATTCCTTTGCTTGTCTTAAGGCCTTACATGTAGTTTCACTCTCCCTCTCCCCCCAAGAATGTGATCCTGGCCTGAGTTTTCTAATTGTGTATAGCAAGGATAAAAGTCCTTGCCTCGCTTGGCTGCCCCCTTGTTTGGAAACTCACACTAAACATTTCCACATGGTTTGCACTCTTTTTGCACAGCTAATTTTTTTTTTTCCCTTTTAAACTTTTTCTTGTTTAAAATAATCCGCCAGCTTCTTCTACCTTGGGCTGCTGGCACTGACCTCGCCTTGTTACTGTTTGCATTTCCTTTGTACCTTTTTGCAGCTTAAATCTCTATGGGCTTTTAAATCTGTCAGCAGCCGCTACCAGGCTCAGTGTGCAATTTTGCTCACTGTTTTCACAAGTTTCCCAGCCCTGAATGCTTTCCAAATGAGCCATTGTTGGGCTGACTTAAAGAGGTATTGTCTCTGCTTGGACAAGGTTAGTGTGGGTGCCAGAATCTGTGTGTGCAGCATTTTAGTGCCACAATGTCTTCTTGATATTGGACCCCTGGATGCTTCCTTCTCCAAATACTTCAAATATATAGGGGAAAAACCCCAATGCCTTGCCAAAACTGATTCATTGAATAATTACTGGAAGATTTTCTTTATATTACTGAAACTAACTTAGATGTCTTCATCTGTCCCTGCTCATGCAGTCTGCTTGCTCTGAAGACCATTCTTTTTTATTGAATTCCCTTATTAGCACCTAATGCTGGCAGCTTTGCTTGGAGCCCTGTTTTGATCAGTACTGAATTAACACAGAGGAAGTAGCAATGTCTGGTTTGATAGTTTTAGACATATATAGGAAAAGAGTCTTTTGTTATTCACCTCTTAGAGAGGAGTAACTAAAGCTGTGGAATTTGGCGGTGTATCCAGAGGGTGCTCTTGACAGATTTGGGAGTCAACTCCAGATCACAGCATTATCCTTCATTTTACTAATGTAAGCTTGGCTCAGCTCTAAGAGACTATGTTCTGCTGAGCTCATTTTTCTTAATAGAGACTGAATATGCTGGTCTGATCAATCTGGTGTGACACTGTGGAGTTATGTCCTTTATGTCTGAAATACTGGGTGTCTTTTGATGGTGACTGTGTGGTTTAGAGGACAAACATCTGGAAAAACATTTCAACCTGTAGGTTGCTGATGACATGACATCTTTTCTTAAAAGACAGAGAAACTCAACTCTTTTTTTTCTGTGGAAGAGCAATATGGTACTGCTGGTCAGGAAAAAAAAGATGTATCAAACTTTTAGCATTTCTGTAAATGTCATAAGGAATATCTGTGTCACATAATCCAGTGCTTTGTGTTTTTCACTTCATCCCTTTCACGTGTTTCTTCCCGTCCCTGACTTATCATTAGAAATGGAAGTTTGATGTGGGAATTTTTCAGGCTGCTTCTCTTCATAGGCTGTGCTCTTGACAGGGAGAACTCAAGGTAGCAAGGAAGTCATCATGAAACCAATAATCTTTGGAGTCTTTGAGAGCCACTAAGTCCTCTTGGTGGAAGGCTAGTCAAACATGCCTGGTCCAGAAACCTCTCTATTTACTGTAAGTTACCAATGCAGCTGTTGACTGGGTTTTTTTTTTTCTGTTTTTCTTTTTCACAATCTCCAGGATGAATTGGATCTCACAGACAAGAACAGAGAGGCCATGTTTGCACTCCCTCCAGAGAAGAAGTGGCAGATTTACTGCAGCAAAAAGAAGGTATGACTTTGGAGTAGCTCACCAATAAATTCTGTGTGCATGTTCATAATTGCCCCTTGATTTGACCTATGTGTTTATCTACTGTTTACTCACGAACATGAATAAGTGATGGAAGGATTTTTATTAGCATAGATATGGCACAATTTTCTGATAAGTAATGTACGCACATGGGATTTCCAACGAGAATGTTAAAATAGTATACTGTCCCATTGGGAATCTTTTATGTGTTTGGGAGGGTTTTTTTGTTTTATTGTTTATTTGGGGCTTGTGGGGGGTTTCTTTGGGTTTTTTTTTTTGGGGGGGGGGGTTGGTTGGTTTTTTTTTGTTGTTGTTGTTTTTTTGTTTTTTCTTTGAGCTGAAAGAAAAGCTATCATGGAAATGCATTAAGGATTTTTTTAAAACTTCTGTAGGTTGCTTAAAATAGAAAAGGTATTGCTGAAATCTTTCAAGATGTTCTCAAATATCTATAAAGTACACAACAATAGGGATGTCTTGAAACTTGGTAGCTCAAGGTCTTCCAGAGTTTGTAGGAAATGTTCCATATTGCACTGGAAAGTGAGGACCACCTCCTCGTATCAATTTCCATGTAACACATTCAAGGTCTCTAAAATTTCTGACAAACCAGTAAAGGGGCAACAAATCAGAGGCTAGTATTTGTTGAACCACACTAGTATTTTGTTGCTGTCAGAATGATGGCCAAGTGGATGGATAAGTTGTATCATTGCTGTGAAACTTCTAAACAAGGAATTTCTCCAGTAATTGTGCTTTGGAAAAGTTTTGCTGCTCTAAGAAGCACACAGTCGGAAACAAAGATACCACCAATAGCATGTATTTATTAGCCATAAATCTTAGGAGGAAAAAGGTGCGGTGGGTTTGTTGGTTAATTTTATTTCCCAAGTGTGCAAGTCATGCTATGGGAGCATCAGTCTTTAAAAAAAAGTCTGTATAACAGAAGGTGAAGGAGGAGGTTTAGATTTCAATACTGAACCTGACAGAGTAAAATCCTGCTCATGGTCCTTCTTGAGTCTGTCTTTGCTGCCTTTTTTCTGCCAAGTGGGGGCAATGAGCTTTTTAACCATGTAATTAAAGAAAACCAGTCCAATTTGAAAAAGAAAGAAAACACCAATGAGTGTTTTACATTCAGGGTTTTTTGGTTTTTTTTGCTTGGGATTTTTTTTGACTTCACACAGGGAAGTTAACAGAAATCAATTAGTTACAGTGGCTCTAAATTTGCAATAGCTCAGAGCTAGCAATAGTGCACAAAAGCAGTCTAGGCTCAGTTGTCTTCAGTGCTGTCTCCATTCCTTTTTCCTGCTGGTACACAAAGCTTGCAAGTGGAGGGAAGGTGCAGGCTGCCATGATTAATGTTTGCTTTACATTTTTGCTGGCCAGCTCAGCTGGGTTTTTCAGCTCTGGTGGGAGAGCATCTATTTGTATCTGTCTTAGAGACATCTCGCCTCCCAGACCAGTCAGCCTTGTCAGGAAGACTTGTGCTTTAATGTATTTAATATGTTGGTTGGATTCGCTCATTACATTGGGGGTTTTGTTTTTGTTGTGTTTTCTTGTTTGTTTTTCCCCTTGTTCTACAGCAGTGGATTTGCTATAAGAATCTTAAAGACTTCCAAAGTTAAAGAAGCTGCATACTGGAAAATCTTTATAATGCATTTATAGTGCAACCTCAGTTAGCTGAACTCCATCTATCCAAAATGATGTGCTAACTGGAATGGGATACCATTGCCAGATGTCTATTCATTACATTGTAGATAGTTTCAATTACTTGAAACCTTAACTGTCCAGTGTTATTCATTGTTTTCCTCACAGGCAATCAGATGATTGGTGATGACATCTCTCTCTAGCCTGCTGCCTAATCCACCTATAATCATTGTTTTGCAGTGACAGAGAAGCCTGTTCCAGGCTTCCCTGTAAAGCAAAGCTGCCTTTTCCCTGAAGGATTTGCAATCTAATTTTAGCCACAAAGGGTCCAATTTCTCACTTGGCAGAACACTTCCAGCTATCCAGGACAAGCCTCCAGAGGGCTCTGTTGCTGATATTGGGTTCTTTGAGTTTCCTGGGAAGCGAGGACCGTATGCTTTGTGATGCAGAAAGTGGAAACACTAGGAGCTAGAAGGCCAAGAAGTGCAGACTGAGGGACCTGTTCACAATTGTTAATCACAGGTGCCTTTTCTGGCCTAAAAGTAATGGAAAGTCAGAGCTTCCTAATTTGCTCTAAAGGTGGTGAGGTTAATGGGCTGCCTTAAATAAACAAATGTCACTTGCAAAAATGAAGATCAGTCATTGTTGTAGACACGTATTTATCTTGGCAGATGTTAGATGTAATCTTCTATGGTACTTGATTCCAATGTGGTAGCAGAAAATCACTATTGTATTAAAAATCTCATTCCACCTGTTCCTGATATCAGGAAATGGAGAAAGACAGGTATTTCTGAAGAAATGGAGGAAGACAGGTGTGTCTGTGCACTGAAGGTTGTATCCCAGGGGCACAGCGTGCCAGTCAACAGTCCACAGTAATCAAAGGAGGTTGAATTCTGAACTGAAATTTCATGATTTTGAGTGATACCTACAGAGTAGCATTCACACAGCATTACACAGCCATGCTTGCTTTGGTCACTTTTGGCTATTGTGGGTTCATACCTGAAACTGTTAGTATTAAAAACAAATCACCAATTATTTGACCTAAAAGAGCATCTCTAGCTAGCAGCTCTAGAGAATGCTTTGCTCTCATTTGTGGAATAGATATTTGCAAGGAATAAAGGCTGCTCTGTTGGAAAACGTTAATGTCTTCTCAATCTCAGCTGTTCTCTACCTTGCCAATAATCAGTACAGGATGGACAATGAGAAATGCAGTTGTCTTAAGTTGCAACAGAAGAATCATTGATTAGTCACCAATGATGGCACCCTGACCTTCTACCCAAACCACCAGTACATATTTTAGATTGCCTCTTTCTCTGTGGTAGGAGCTTCCACTGACATAATTAGGTAAAGCCATATGTAGAAGATACAAATTATAGCATCCTGCCTCAGTTCGGGTACTTTATTCTGGTTTTGTTTAGGATAATCTTCATGTCTCACCACAAACTGAAATTTAGACTTACATAAAACACATCTCTAATTCCTCCCTCTAGATTTCTTACCAGATACAAGTTTTGCAGGAATTATATTGAGTACTAGACCAAGATTTCAGATGCATTTGTTTGCAAATTTCCAATGTTAAAGTTTAGAAAACCGATGTTCTTCAGTGCTGTTTTCTCAGGAGCTTACACTAACATACATAATCTCATTAAATACCAATCAAATAATAACATGGAAGGAAAAAGTTGTTAGCTCAATTGCCTCATCTATAAATGAGCTCATACTGGGATCCCAAAAAGGATAGAAAATGCAGGTATTGCACTGTTTTAGCACACATTGCTTTGGATGCAATTCTGTGTTTCTAAGAATGAGGCCTCATCGTGTGGGCCATAGCTTATTGCCTTCTGAACAACCCTACAAGCTATTAGACTTATTGCTATTGGAAAGCAAGTCAAGCTGTTTTCTTTTTATGGCCTTTCCTGCCTCCAAGAGACTAATTTGTAAGCCTTTGACTGAGCAGATTTTAGTAGCAAGCACACACATTTTGCAGAGTTAAACAAGTTAGGGGTTTTTTTTTTTTCACTTCTCTTTTTCTTTGAGGAAAAAAATGGTAGCAAATCTCTTTCCAAAGTACAGTCAGACTGGACTAGCTGTATCATACATCTTCTTTCCAATCAAACAAATAAACCCAACAAAAATCTCAATCCTATCAATATGTTTATATCTCCTAAATATTTCAGTGTTATGTTGTACTCTTGTGATTTTAGTGGTGTCCTGGAATGGCTACTTTGAGTTGATTGTGATTTATCTACTCAAGTGAGATTATTTAAACTCAAGTAGTGAGGTAATAAGCAGCACACTGAAACTTTCTGGAACTAGGCATTTAGGCCATCTGAAAAAAGAATGTGCTTATAATCCATAAATTTATTCTACTTTTTCTATTATGGGAAAGAGATTTTCCACAGTAGCAAAATATTTTCTGAGGAAAATCTACCTGAGCCATAGTCTGTAACAGCAAATATGCAGAAGATAAGAGAATATCCTTCATGACACCATCTCCTGCAATTATTTTTTAAAATATCTATCAATTATCTTTTTCATCTATCTGATGAATAAAAAAAACTAGTAAATTGAATATGAAAGTAGGAGTCAAGAAACTCCTTGGTTTCAAAAGTCTTTGATTTAAATTGTTTTATAAATTTAAAGAACTGTCACAATCCTATTTATGCATAAATGCATTTTTCTCTACCTGAAGGAAAGAATAGCTAAGTTAGGAAACTTCTTGGAAATGTTTTGGCAATGCCATCCTCTCATACCTTTTTCCTGCACTATTTATACATGCCTTGGCTGCATACAGCCTTCCTTTTCCTTTTCTCTTTCCCCTTTTCATTTCTTTTTTTTAAAAGACACATTCTGAAATACTTCAGTGTATTTTCAATTCAAGCACTGTTCATTCTTTTTCTTTACTGCATGTATCTGTCTTCTAAGATGTTCTTGTGCTGAAGTTTCTGGGTTTGGTTAAGCTCACTGTAAGGAGAAGGAAGGACAGACTAGAAGGCACTTTTGTTCATTACGCAGTTGATAAGGAGTCCAAGTTCTTTGGACTGAGGTCACAGATCAGTGCGGAACTATTGAGGCTGCAGTCCAGGTGCAGAGTCCCAAATGCCCTCCTAGAGAAGATTTACACCTCTCTCACAAAGAAGCAGCATCACTTTGCATTCAGTTCACTTTTCCTAACATCAGAGCTGCATCCTCATAGGCTTTGAAATACTCTTGAGAATCCCAGCCTTAGTCAGACATTAACTTTTAGTAGTTTTACTACTGTCTTTTTATACCATTTGCAGCTCATTTTCACAAACTCCCACTTTGGTCCCATGCTGGCTGTCTAACATTAATGAAGATAATGTCTATGTGTCCGGTTTGGATTTTGTTTTCTTTGAGAGTTTTTCTTTGAGCTTTGCCCTTAAGGTTTGGATTGTCAGCAAAATGTCACCATAAAAAGTATAGCTTGATATTGTGCAGCTGGATATAGAGTAAGATACTTTGAAATCTGCTGGAAGGATGCAAGCTGCTTTTGCAGCTTCTTATATAATTACCGTTGCCTACCAGGGATGAACAAGATGAATGCAAATATAAAACCTGGAGTCCTTCTTGCCTTTAAAGAAAACTTTCAGAAGTGAGTGAAAATTTCTGCATCTACTGTTTGTTCTAGGGTTGCTGTGCATCTGTGGTTTTGCATTGTGAAGTGTAGTTTCAGATTGGTTAAGATGGAGAGACAGTTACTTCTGTGAAATATTTCTATGCTAAAGTGAACTGACAGGGCTTTTACTCCAAACCCTGAGGTCTTTTCTTTGCATTTAAGACTTCATATGGAGGTTCTAAGAGCAGGAGGCTGCATTACACTTAATGTATTTAGATAGGAGTTCATTTCTTCGGGATCCTGCTTGAAAGTAGGAGATATACATGGAGATCATAGAATTACAAAATGGGTAAGCGGCCACCAGTGGCATCATCTGTGACAAGCACTGTCATCCTAGAGCACATGGCACAGGATTGCATCTAAACCATTCTTGAATATCTCCAGTGAGGGAAACTCCACAACCTCTCCAGACAATCTGTTCCAGTGCTTGGTCACCTGCACAGTAAAGAAGTTCTTCCTCATATTTAGGTGGAACTTCCTGTGCATCAGTTTCTGCCCGTTGCCTCCTGTCCTATTGTTCAGCACCACAAAGAGCCTGCTCCATCTTCTTGGCACCCTCCCTCCAGATACTGATAGAAATTGATGCAGTCCCCTCTCTGTTGTCCCTTCTCCAGGCTGAACAGGCCCAGCTCCCTCACCTCTCCTTGTAAGAGATGCTCCAGTCCCTTCATCATCTTTGTTCCCCTCCACTGAATCCTCTCCAGGAGCTCTATATCTCGCTTGTCCTGAGGAGCCCAGAACTGGACACATCGCCAGGACTGAGTAGAGGGGTAGGATCACCTCCCTCAACCTGCTGGCCGTGCTCTTCCTAATGAACCCAAAGACACTTTAGACCTTCTTGGTCACAAAGACACACTGCTGGCTCATGGACACCTTGTTGTCCACCAAGTCCTTCTCCACAGAGCTGCTTTCCAGCAGCTGAGCCCCCAGCCTGTGCTGGTCCATGGGGTAATTCTTCCTCAGGTGCAGGACCCTGCACTTCCCTTTGAATTTCAGAACGCTCTTCTCTGCCCATGTCTGCAACCTGGCGAGGCCCTTCTGAAGGGCTGCACAGCCTCTGGGGTATCAGTCACTCCTCCCAGCTTTGTGTCATCAGTGAACTTGCTGAGGAGACGTCTGCCCCTTCATCCAAGTCATCGATGAATGAGTTAAACAATACTGGGTCCAGTATTGAACCTTGGGGGACACCACTAGTGACAGGCCTCCAACTAGACCCTGGGCCACTAGATCCCTCTGGGATCTGCCGTTCAGCCAGTTCTGAGGTATTCAGGAGACGACAGATATTCCCTAAAGAAGAGAGCAAATGGATCTTCATCTGGTCTTATTTAGTGATACAATATGCCAGATGAAGATCACACCATTGTGTTGTCTGAATGTGGGTTTTTGGGTTTGTATTGTCTGTTCTGAGCTATGAAAGCCCTTTGGGGTTCATCCTTTCTGTATGAAGACTGCGAAGCACGAGGTTGTCCCATACTAAATGAAGTGGGTGGTTTGAAGTTGTATTGTTTTCAATTCTATCTTCTTGCATTATTTTTTTCTCTTTGAAATACTCTTAGAGTCTGTTATTGATTTGGAATATTAAACTGTTATGGTTATGGATTTATAGCTTTAAGGAGCATTTAATGTGTCCCTCCTAAGCTTCTTTCTTTAGAGTTGTTGTTCCATATGCTGTATCTGGGAGCAACAGACGTGAACACACAAGATGGTTTGCTGCAGTATTTGAGAAGCCATTTGTAAGGAGTCACAGTTTGATGAGTCTTGGATGTGACTTCATGAGAGATTTTCTTGCAGCTTTGCATGAAGTGTTGAAGGGGAGTATGGGTGGATGCGGGAGTGGATGCTTTTACTCTCTCTTCCCGTGGAAGTCTGGAGAACACACGGTAACCCTCACAGCACGTGTGATAGCCTAACAGCAAAAGCAGTTGGTGGGCAGTAGGAAATTGAAGAAGCTGTATGGGATTTTAAGTTCTTAGTGTAAACAATCCCACAATTAGCAGTAGTGCTGGCTAATCGATGAGGATGTCTCATGAGCACAGGGCAAAGGCCAGCGGAGCCACACTGGATATGAAGAATTATATCTTATCTGGAGTATTTGGTATATCAGAAAATTGTTTCTCTTCCTACCAATGCTTTGGAAGTTTGTGGCTGAAGTTCAGCTTCAGTCAGCATTTTAATTTAACTCAGTATTCAAACCTTGACAATGACATGAACAGCCTGATCTAACTTTGAAATTAGCTCTGATCAGGTCCCTTCTTCTCAAAGCCCCTTCCATCCTAAATTCATTTGTGATTCTCTAAGCTGTTCATAAATCAAACTAGAAAAGCAGCTGTATGGCCCTATAAAGAAAGGGAGCAACGTTAAGGCTTTGTGCAGCCTCCTGTACACTGTCCTGTATTATTGCTATGGACCAGCTCCTTGAAACACGCTTTAGCAGATGCTACTTGGTTCCCTCCCAGGGCCTGGGATCCATGGTTGCTTTTTGTCTGGGAAGACTGTATGACTTCCTCAGCTCAGGAGGCTGCTGGTGAAACAGTCTGAAATATGGAATCTCTCAAAGTAATTCGCTGAAAATAGACTTGCTTTCAGTTAGCCTAGGGCTCACTGGAAATCTCATAATGCTGGGAAGTCACAGTGGGAGGATGATGCCCTTTGCAAACCACGGCATTCCTTCAGCTGGATGTTTGGAAAATGCCAGCAATTGTGGAGTTAACTTCCTTTTTTCCCACCAGCATCTGTTCCATTTTCTGTTAGCAGAATGACTTCATGCTCAGATGTTTGGAATGATTTGTTAGCTTGATGCTAACATTGGGTCATTTCAGTATCTCTACTTTAGGTATGGAAGACAGGCACATGGCTTCAAAAATTGCTTTGCTATAAATGCAAGTAGGCTTAAGAGCAGCAAATTCAGAAACTCTGGCCTATGACAAGCACAGGACATAACAGAAAACAACAAAATGCTGCAAGAATGTCACTAATGCAGCAAACACACATTTCCTGATCAGTGGTGTACTTGGGTCTTTTCCGTGTAAAAGAGCTGTTTGATTGATGATACCTGTTAATGTGTCGTAGGCTGAAGTAGTAGCTCCCAAGTTTGGGCAATGTGTTAAATGACATACATTTCCTTCTACATCATTTAATGCAGAGAACATGTTCTCACTGGAAAAATAAAACTTGAGATTCATGTAAGACACCATCTCATTCTTTTATTGCTCCATATAATGAATTTAGACATTTTTTCTCATCTCATATAATACAAATTTATTGATGTTGCACTGTTATTTCTTAAGCAGATTAGCGTACTTGAGAAAAAACATTACCTTTTATTTATGATTTATCATGGAGCTCTTGTAATTGTTTCTTCATTTTTTTTCCTTGTTATTTTTGTTTCTATAGCAAAGACCTCAAAGTGATTACTTGAAGAAACAATATAGTAGGCTTATGATGTTAGAGGCTCCTCTTAACATTTTTTTCTTGAAGTCACTCCTGTAATGGTTTAAAGTGTAAGTTTGGTATCAAGAAGGCAAAAATGCATGCACAATTTAGGTGATATACCATTATTACAGCTTGGAATTGTGACACCTAAAAGACCACATTGTAGCAGACGTAAGAGGAGACAATAAGTTTTTCCAAGTTGTCTGCTTTATTTGGTTTATGTTTTACATGCTGCAATGCTAGCAGTTGCAGACTCATTTATTTATCTTAGCATAAGAGGTTACCTTGGGTCAGGGTCTTGAAATTATATATTTATTTATGTGTAATTGAAAAATATTTTCTTCCCTGCCCCGCATGGGAACTGCATAGAATATTTTTAGTTTCTTCCTCTCTCTCCTTCTCCAACAAAAAAAGGGTTAGTTGTTGCTTAAAAAGGCCTTCTTACCTCATTAGTTCAGGCTGCCGAAGACATGAACGCCATAAACCTGCCATGGTATTTGCTGTAGGAAGTCTGAGCATGCAGAATTTGTGTGCCCATCTTGCAGGTCTCTCTTTTTCAGGTGAACTACTAGTGCTTCAGTTGAAGTTAGAACTCAACACTAATCAAAAACCAGGCCCCAAATAGTCCTGAGTTTATACAGTGATAGTTGGAAAGTTGTCATCATCATGCCTAATGCCGGCTTTTGCATTTGGCTTGCCATCTGTGGGAATTTGGGAGGACTCAGTGGAAGCAGATTTGACCTTAGCATGAAAAAAAAAGGAAAAAAAAAAAAAAGAAAACATTTATTCAGCTGTCATCCTACTAACATGGTGTAATTTGCTGTACTTAAGAACAAAAATAATGGCAAGAAATCCAATTCTGCTGCATGGGAAGTACATATAAATGCTGATGCCACTGGATTATGCTCTGTCCTTGTCTGTCCTCTTGCAAAAGCTCTGGTTCTTCACAATCTGAATATGAGCCAGTCCTGCTGATGGCATGTAAAAATAATAACAACATAGACTCTGTACAATGCAGTTCTCAGCGTTCAGATTAGTCTTTGGTAGATAAGCAAGAGCAAAGAATATGTAGATAGCTAATGTTTCTCTGGTGTGTGAGAAACAAATTTGGCACAGGCCAGGGCTCACTTTGAATTTCAGTGACTGTTCACCAGCCTTTAAAAAGGTGGTGAATATTGAGCAGGAAGAGTTGCTGAATTCCTGTCTTTTCAATGAGAAGTTTAGAAAAGTGCATAGTAAAGAGTTGTTGTCAGTATATATTGACAACTATGAAAAGAAAAAAAGAAATTTCCTTCTATTTTGTAGAGATTTGTTTAGTTTTCATCGCAGTCAGACATGACAGTTTCAGCTGTGCACCTTAATTGAGGTGAAAATCACGTTGTCTTCCATGATAATTCAGTCATCTGTTGTAAGGCACTTAGCATCCCAAACACTCTGCAGATGTACTGAGAGAAATGAAGACTGGAAGAAACAGTTCTACCTGAATTTATGGAAAGGGGCTGAGTGATACACTCAAATACTAGCTAGCAGTTTAGGAGCTGTGGGCCTGTCGGATTGTATTTATTTCCTCTGTTTATCTGTCCAACAACTCCTAACTTTGGGTTTGTTTTTTTTTTTCAACAGTGAAGGGTTAAGTGATGGAGAACAATGAAAAACACATTGAGTGCTCTGACCATCTTACTCTCATCATGCTTAGTAAAGGGCCCAGAGCAGAAGCTAACTAAAGCAAGCAGCAGTGTCACTGGAAAAATAGACAGTGGACATGTTTATGACCAGTGAAGAGAAACCTTTTAGAATTTGTATTCTAATATAGGTATTTAAAAATTCTCTGTGTGCTTCCAGAAGGACTTGTCCTAAATATCTCCGCTGGCTCTAGGTAGGTGTACCCTAGGTAGTTCCGTGTGTCTTTGAGCATAGTGACATTTCATTCCCATCATCAAGCAACAAGCAGGGTGTTTGCCATGAATGGTAGGTGATTTCATCTTATTTACAAAAGATTTTAACTGATTGCATGTTGGAGATAAGCAGTAGGACAATAAGATAAACTTGGAGGCTCAGTTACACAGTCTGGGCCCTTCTGTGGCTTTTCACATTGCCTAAAGAATGCCAGGAGGAGGAGGAAAGGAAGTGAGGAAAGGAAGTGAGGAAGGAGACTGTCCAAGTGAAAACATTCTAATGTGGTAGGGATACAGCTGAAAACAGTGCTGTTGGACAGGAGACAAGGTAAGCTGGTTGGGTAAAGAAAAAGTCCCTTTCTGTATCCATGGAATGTTGACTGTAAGCTGAACAGAGTTAATGGAAATGTACACACAGTACCTATATAAACACTGAGTAAGCAGCAGTACGGGCAATGCCGAGTTTGGCTGTTAATGAAACAATGGAATATGTCCTGCTACTGCTTCGTAGGGTTTGTTGGGATAGTGACAGATTGTTGGCTTCACCTGCCACAGACTACACACATTCCTGCAGAATCTTGACCCTGACCTCAAGCTTGCTGAAGGTTAGTGGGAGCAGAGCTGTGCTTCAGGTGTACAGCCTAAGCCCACAGCCACACACCCGATGAGCAGGCCATGCCCATGAGAAACATTTTGTCTTTTCCTGAAGACCCTCTCGGGTACAATGATCATGAATCAATCTTCTCACTGGTAGGATCCTCCCAAGTGAACATTTTTCTTCACCTCCAAAAGAAGTGGATGGGCTGAGGAAAGGTAGGCTTCTGAGTACTTGTTCACTGAAAGTGCAGGGAGTTCATGGTTCGTCTTATTTGGCATCCCATTATGTAGATTATACATTTCTCAACAGCAAACTATCAGTTAGTTGATTTGGGACCTGTGAAAAGTAGAGCACATGAAATGTATTAAACATGAGTATGGACTTCAGGTGGCAGTACAGAAGGATCTTTATGCAGCAATAAAGTCAGGAGAACTTACTCAATAAGAGACTGACTTCCCTGGCAGAGGCTAAAGATTCAGCAGAGGAACAACGTTTAATATTGGTACACTTAAATTTGGCAGGAAAGCTTTGTCCTGAGGGCAGAAATCACTGGATAATTCAGTGTGGCCTCAGCTGTACAATTGAGTAGTTCTGTAGATATAGGGGCAAGTTATCTTCTTGGTCACTTCACACACTATACTCCTAAATTAATGCCTGGTGATGATGGGATTCCCATCCTATAGCAGGGCTAAATAATTTTGAAGAGGGACAAGCAGGCTTGTATGAACAGTAAATGATAAGAAGAGGCTGCTTCAGTCAGTGCAGGCAGCAAGTTTACATCTGTCTGCATTGAGGAGAATGATAAAAAACCAAAAGAAGACGAAAGAGAAAACAGGTTCTTAAAGCTAGAAGTGAACTGTGCAATCCTACTAAAACATAAAATTCCTTTAATGGGACTCTCTTCATCAGTAATCTGTTGTAAGTCTTATGCCAGATATGATTATTGTAAATGTAATCTTGTAATCTTGGTTTAAACACTACAGTTATACATTAAAATCAGTGGTTGAGACTTCTGAGGTTTCAGAAAACATTAATCCTTATCTTTGGCTCAAAACAATGCACCAGCAATCTTTCTGCCTGCCCTTTATGCCATTCCAGTCTATTTTCTGTGAGAAACTCTCCATGTGTGTATATGCAGTGGATCTCCCGTGTTTTCTAGAGGACAAGAAATAAAAGCATGGCCTTCATCACCATCAGATTGGTTTCAATTAGAAATAATTAATTTGAAGTGGCTTTGAGTTTTAGAGGAGTTTGGAAATGACACATGATGTGTATATAGGTTACAACTTCCAGAAATTCTGTATCTTTGGGTGCTTGGGAAGAAAAAAAAAGTGAGGGATGGCATAATTAGCTCAAAACAAAGCATATATTTAACTTGGCTGGAAAGTTTTCAGCCCTGGTAGAGCCAACTATCTTTCAAAAACTACTGATTGTCCATTTTAAGTTCTAAAGGCTGGTGAATTTCTGCAGCACTGGAGCTTCTCTCAGTATTAGGAAATGCTTTCTAAGCAGTAATCCTCATTGTTTGTAAACGTATCCTTTTTTCACTTTTATACTTTATTTTTTAACAGTGAGTTCCACAGTTTGACAATATTAGGCGTTTTGTAATATAAATAATAATCTGAAACCTTTTATTCTTCCTTTGAAAGACTGGTTAGTAAGCAGCATCAGAGGTCATAATTAGGTCTGTCAAGATCCTGGCAACAGGGCAGAGCAATGAAGCAAAAAAAGAAAAAAAGAGAAAACTCACCCTGTGATCTATTAGGGAAAATAGCCCTGTGTCATAATGCAGCGAAGTGGAAGTATGTATGGATATACCTGACCTTTGTGAGAAGCAATTAGAACTCTTCAGCTGCACGCTCCAGCTGGTGATTAATGAATATTCTCTTTTAATAAGTTATACAGTAGACTGCTTTTGTGGCAGAGGGATTATTATCTGCACATCAATAGCTTAATTCTAGGGAGAGAAGTAATGTTTGTTTTTCTCAATCTCGGTAAATTGTGCTTAAAAGGCTTGGATATAGCTTCCTTCCCGAAACTCTGAGACTATTTGTGTAAATGCTGGTCATGAAGTCTGAGAAATGGAGCAGTGACCACGTCTGTCTAGTGAATGGCTCAGTCCTATGGTCTGTGCTGTTTCAAAATTAGCATCTCTTGGGACGTGGTTTGGCTTTTTGGAGGCATAAACTGTCTGAAAAGCTTAGATGTATTTTAGCTCCACTTCTGAATTAGCATTTTGTCCCACAGCAGATCAAACACATTTTGCGTCTTTTAATGAAAACACTTTTTGTTTGTGAAACTTTGGCTGCTCTGAACTGAGACATAGCCAATAGAATGGACAGTGTGTTAATAAACAAGTAAATGTTTCTTTGAAAGCTGAACTTCTTAAAGTAAAGTCGGTAGCTCAGACATCAAAAAAGGGAGAATGGTGATTTGAATGAGAGTGCAGTACAACTTACGTGGATTGATTCTTGGCTGTGCTACAGATTTCCTGTGTAACTGGGTACTGTGTAATTGTCTGCATTCCATTTCTCCTGTTTCTGCTGATCTCACTGATGGAGACACTGAAAAACTCAATACATTAATTTCTTGAAGGACCTTTGTCAGTGTATGGTGTAAGGTGTTACAAGACTGGATTGTAATCGGCATTAAGAGCAGATGTTGCGATGAGCTGAGAGCAAATCTTGTGATAAATTGAGTCTTTACATCTCTGAAGGGAAAAGAGTTGCACTTGTAGGACATGAAGAACCAGTAATAACCATCTTCCATCCTTCAAGCAAACAAAAATCCCACCTTGTTTTTAGTGGCTGGAATATTCATGTGAATAGCAAGGGTCATGCACTTCACTTTGAAACAGAACATGGACGAGTCTGAATCCTGCATGCCTCAGATGAACATTTTTACCAGCTAAGCTGTTATTGTGAAGACTGTGGGAGGGCTTCAACAAGAAACAGAAAATCTTTATCTCTATTGGTGTAAATCATGTTAAAATTTCAGTCAACTGTCATTAAAAAAAGTCCAAACATTCCCCAAAAAAATGCCAGCTGTTTGTAATCAGGATTCCAATTCTCATTGCTTTTCAATGGGAAATTTGAAAAAAAAAATAGCTACAGAGGATATGATAAATAAAGTTTCATTTTCTTCTAAATTTAAGTTTCTTGTAATGAATTGAACTCCATGATTTATATTTTCTGAGCTGTGTATGATGATGCTGACCTTTGAGACGAGGTTAAATAACCCATTTTTCAGCTCAGTGATGTACTCAAATGTTGTGTGAAGGCTGTTGAGAGGAGGAACCACACTAATCTTCATGTGGCTTTTGCAAGGCAATGCACTTCTTTGCGACCCAAGTATAAACTTGAGCATGCAGTGTCTGGACATGATGCAGAGAACAAGCTTGAACAGGAATTTATATTACAGTAGCCTTATTTTATGATCTTCATCTGTGTTTGCACACTGGTTTTATTGATAGAGGATCTCAGTGAATGCTATCATGGCTTCATGTCCAAGAAAGATTTTAAACCCACATTTTCTGGCATCACATGTGAGGCTTGTTCCCATTCTGTTCTAAACAGTGCAAAACAGTAAGGTCAGTTGTCTGCCGTACTGAAGAGACCGGTTTGAGAAGGAAATCATTGCCAATGAATAGATGTCATCCCAAGAATACCCATGCTTCTCCTGTAACATTTGTAACAGATCATGCATTTCTTGATGCACGTGTTCAAGGAGGAAGTTTTGCTTTAGAGTTTGCCTTTTAGAAGGACTTAATGAGTCATCAGCTGTGGCAATTTACTGCAGGGGTGTGTGTGTGTGCGCAGGTAGTGGCAAAGTCCATGTAATGGTTGGATACCCAGGGATGGCGAGCACCTGCTGAGCCCAGGGAGTTAATATTTGTTGACATTGCATAAAAATAGCCTGGTATAAATGATGGTGGATATAAGGGAGTGCTGCATTTAGTGTCAGACAGTGTCAGTCTGTTCCTAACTCTGACAGTGAGTTTTAATTGTCATGTCAGCATATATACCTCTCTGTCTCCATCTGTAGGCAAGAAGCCTTCTTAAGCTGCTAATTCTATGCATATATTTATTAATGCTTTGACATGCTCATGTTTTCAGGACATGCTCTGAAGAACTGCTCAATAGTTTTGGAGGCGGCTTGGTGCAGAGTGAAATAGCGTTGTGTCATCACTGGGAACTGAAACCCAGTGCTTGCCCAAAAGAGCTTGAATGCTGTCAGTTACTGTACAAGCATTCCCTGTCCTGTTTCTTTCAAGACTGAAATCATCTTGAAAGAAATACCATATAAACAGTGTCTTTCATTTTCATGATCCCCTCAGCAATGAATATGTGGCATTTCCACATGATCTTTGTAACACTAGTGTTTGGTACTTCTTTTTAGAAAGTTTTGCAACAAAAGCAGTGGTCTATAATGCTTGCTTGAGTCTGTTATGGCAGTCTTTGTATTGCAAATGCTTGTCCCACTGACATGGCATCCACTAAAAATCTCTGGTCTCTAGAGAACAGCTTGCCCGATGGATCAGGTCTCTCAGGATTTGCAGAAAAAGCTTTTGGGATCAGCTGAGCTGTGCACACAATTCTTTGCTTTATTTTCTTTCATTTTGATTGGTTCAGATGGTCCAAATATTTGCAGAACTCCATTAAGTCCTATTTGGGATGAAGTCATAAGTTCCACTTTCCACCAAGTCATGGAGCCTGTCCAAATTAGTGTCAAAGCCTGTATAATACCTTGGCTATATTGCAGGCTTGTATAGTATCAAGATCCTGTTTTCACAGCAGTTACATAGTTGTTACTTCAGTGAAGAATGATATGGCCCTTTATAAAGTCCACAAGCTGACGCCTGTTTTTTAATGTAATATTTACACTATTCAAGGAGCTAAAAGAAGGCTTTGCTTTAATAGATTCCTTCAGCTAATGTTTTTCCTTATACAGATGGGTTATTGTTTCCAGCTTTTGATACCTATGCAGCTTTATATATTAAAGCCTCATTTTTTTTTCCTTTGATTGGGTTTTTTTCCTTCTCTGTATCTCCTGGAGCAAGGGAAGGGTTTTGCCATTATCAACAAGTTGCCTTGCAGTTTTCTCTGAATATATTAAAAACAAAACACTAAAACCTCCAGCACCCTGTTGTTACACCCCACTGCACAGCCTGAATTACTTTTTATTTTCAACTCATCTTTCCCTTTTTGAGAGAAACCCTGGCACAGCAATCTCTTAGTATGGGCAGAACTCGCATAATTTAGACAGTTAAATGTTTGGGGTTTTTTCCTCCAATTGCTCTGATGCTACAGGTGTGAATGTGACTCTCTTTTAAAAATGTCACTCAGGTGATTGCTGTAAATAACTCTGTGTCACCTAATGACTTCAGGGGGCTGGATAAAAATCTGCATGCTCATTCCGAGTATAAATAGCTTTCTGGAACTTCATCTTGAAATACAGTACCAAATTAATAACTACATTATAATTTATTCTAGCAAAGTAAAACACACCTTGACAGTCATAAAATTCTGGTGTGAGCAGCGAGTGTGGAAGACCACTGAGACTGAATGGACTCCTTTGCTTAATAACCACCTAGACCAAAACAACTTCAGAAAGTGAGGATTGCTTAGTGGGGTATCTGCCAAAATATTTTTAACCTCAGAAATGTACATCTTCAGTCTGGGCTTTAATTTGGTAAAAAATCTTACACTTTCTGTGTTCCACTGAAACAAATTTTCCCCCAGTTTTAATTCAAACAATAAGACTTATAGACTTAGAGTTCAGACTAATTTGTAGTAGATTGAGAATGGTCAAAAGTGGGACATACTGAGGACCTTGCCTCATTTATCAAGCAAACTACATATGCAGATATAATTTAGGAGACCAGAATCTTCTTGTCATTGGTTCTGATTGTGAGATTTCTAGTGGTTTGGGCTCAGGTAGAAAATTATTCAGAATTATGATTTTTTTTTTTTAGTGTATATCCTGATGCTTTTCGGCCTGCATGTCTAACAAAGACATCTAGAAATGTTAGTTGTAGCAGTTAAGCATTTAGACTTCTTTTTCCCCCTAAAGAATCTTAAGAAGAAAAGGTATTGTAGTTTATTTTGGGACATAAAGGATAAGTTCAGACATTATTTAATTTATGTGTGTTTGTTTCTTTACTTGGAATTGAGAATGGAGGCAGGAGAAGTATAGAGAATACATGTATTCCCTGTTCTGACACTGTTCTCATCAGATGTACTCTGCAAGCAATTATAGTTGTCACTAGGACTTTTATAATTCTCTGCAGAGGAAAATTTCAGAAGGGCACATGAGCACTCCTTGTGCTTCAGATGGGTGGCACAGCCTGGTTCCCTGCAGAATGACCTTACTTCATACTTCTAGATTAACTGCCCCCTTCAGTTGTTCTCTTTGAGGATGATAAGATTATCATATAAAAATAATGCTGTGTTTATCTATTGTATGTTTTCATTTATTTTTCCATTGCCAAGGTCATATATTGATTTTTGCATCGGAGGTTAAGTTCTGCCAAGTGTGAAACTGTTGTCAGGGTTGTGGTTGCCACTGGGTATTGCTCTGCACAGAAAAGGGCAGCAAAAGGCAGTCTGCCAAAAACATGTGATGTGGCCATTCTAACTGGCTGTTGGTAGGGAGTTGCATATTTCTGTAATGTGCTATTTGACATAGATATGGGTCTGTCAGATTTCTGCTTATTGTGGCCAGGAAAGGGAAATAGGGAAAATCAGCAGATCTTCTAAATTAATTTGAGAAACATCGCCTTGCTCTTAACTGCACCGTCTATTATCATCAGGTGGTGTGTGGTGTGCACATAGCATGGTGTGTGGGTGTAGTTGGTATATCTGACCACTTTGCCAGCCTTTCATGCGTTTTACACAGTGATATTCTTCTGTCTGATGCTTTGTTTAATTCCTCTGCTCTTCTTCGTTGTTCAGTTGGGTGCAAGGGATTAATAAGGACTTACGACCCGTACTGTGCGACCTGACACTGACCTGATGTGTCTGTACTGCAGTCCTTCTCTAGATGAGGACAAAGCTGTTTTGTCAGTACCATGAATGGAGATTCTCCTTTTGTTTACATGTTGAAAAATCAGTGGAAGAAAGAGAGGGAAAGATCCAAATCTCAGTCATGGCTTTGTTTTTAATTCAAAATATGAAGATTTTGAGTTGTGCAGGATCGTTGTCGTGTGTTGGTATGTACCCTGGCAGGAAATTGTCAGGTGGCAAAGTGTTCTCTGAGTGTGGCTCAACAGGCAGCACATAGAGCTATTTCTCGTCTCTAAACCAAATAGGGGTGGAATAGCTGAGGTACTCTGAAAGATCTACACATTTAAATTTGTGGTGGCTTTTCTAATGTGAATATACTTCCATGCACACACAACATTGGTAAGATCCATGCAGTGTTCATACACCTTTGGTCATCCTGAGGACTAGTCAAATGGTTCAATCTCTTATCATATTCTAGGAGTGTTAATGTTAGTTATTTGTAGTTTATAATGGGAGATTAAGATCCTGGAAAGCAATCCTCATGTTACCAGTGACTCTTAACACCTGTCTAGAAATAAATAGATTCGTTAGAAGAAAATCTCATTTCCTTTAAGCAGTCAAGGAACAAAAAAGAATTGGTTCCTAAGTCAGTGTAGATCTTCTTTTAGAAGGTTGATTGAGATTAGTCTAGTGAAGATGATTTCAGGTGGATTACATGGGAGGTAAGGGGATAAGGATTAATACTACTCCTACTGTAACTGAGGGGATGCTGTTGTGCTTCTTTGGACGTTCTGAGATTTTGCTTGACTGTACAGGATATTATAAGATTAGTACAAGATCGAATAGAATGTTCCAGTTGAAGGGACCTACAGCATTCACCTAGTACAACTGCCTGACCAGTTCAGGACTGATCAAATTAAAGCAGGTTGTTAAGGGCCTTGTCCAAATGCCTCTTAAATACCAGCAGTCTTGGGGCTTCAGCCACCTCTCAAGGGTGCCTGTTCCAGTGTCTGACCAACCTCTTTGTAAAGAAATGCTTCCCAGTGTCCAGTCTGAACCTGTTTTGGTTTATCACATCAAAGTGGTGCAGTCTTTTAGCTTCTTTTCAGGTCCCTTGAATTTTTTTTTTTTTCCTCTGTGGAGGATGTTAAACCCCTTTGTTGGTGAATTCCCCCATCACCCTAACAGTAGAGAGACCAAGTAATTGATAAGATCTGTCAGTATAAAGATACAAAATGTAAACCTGCTGTCTATAAATGAGCTAGCCTTCTATTTGGAAACATAATTTGTTTAAGGGACTGAGGTTTGCTGCTTAGATGCCAAAGATAACTTTGTCTCCATCAAATTTTATTATTCTGTGTTTAATAAGCTGAACTGAAAGGGATTCTTTTTATCTGGCACACTGTGGTGACAGTGCTAACTTTACACTTTCAGAAATGTTTGTAATAAATGGCACACATCCATGTGCATTGTACAAGAACATGGGGGAGATAACACAATAAAGAGCAGAGCAATGAAGTATCCCAGGTGGTTCTTGAGTGGCTTTCATCCTGTAAAGTTGTCTTGTGTAACCTTGCCTAACTTTCTGTTTCAGGAACAAGAAGATCCTAATAAGCTCGCTACCAGCTGGCCAGACTACTACATTGACCGCATCAATTCCATGGCAGCAGTAAGTTACCTCTCCTGCTAAACAGGGAAGATTTCCTACCATAGGGATGTGTTTCTTTAGGAAGAAGTCCTCAAAGGAGAAGAATGTTAGCCCAAAGGCATAACTGACTTAAAATCGGACTTACGAAAGATGAGGATGGGATTAAGAAAGAGCCCTGCTCTAGCAGAACAGTAGATTAGAAAGCGCGATAAGCATTTCCAGTTTTTATTTCTACAATACTGAGCACTGAAGGCAATCAAATTAGAGTGTGGAATATTTGGTGAGTCAGAAAAGCAACTATTTAAAAGCTAGGTAAAGTTTTATTTTGTTGTATGGTTTCAAATTGATTTGTAACCAATCTACAAAATAACACTTGGGTTCTTAGTTTAGCAGAAGAATTAAAGAAAAGGTAGTTGTTTATATAATATCCACTTATATAAAAGCATATAAATAAAGAATCATAAGTCTGTAACACCTTAGACATAAGAGACAAGCCAAGAAGGTATTTGAGGAAAACTTTTTTAACTGTCCTTCCTCAAACATCCGGTAGAGCTGGTCATCCAGCAGAATTAGAGGATCTGCATATAGTGTTCATTGGTCTCCTTTGATATGGTAGATTTTACGTTTTGGAATTCAATTCTTTTACTGATTTTATAGTCAAATTTTTCCTCCAGTTGCTCATGTGCAGTTTCTATTCAGCTTTAGTTCATGGTCATGCAAAAATGGTGGTAGAACTCTGTTCCTGGCATCCTAGGTAGCACACCTTGGTTGTTTATTTATGCTTTTATTTTAGATTTCTAAAGGTTTCTGTACACCTTTTATACTGTGGTTATGAGCTAAAAAATAATTTCATAAAAATAATGTCTTAATGGATGCTAAATGTGGCAATAATGATGCATTTCTCATGATGAAATACGTCTTGCCGAGTAAAACAATCTAAGATTTACAAGCTATAATAAATAACATAAGAGGATAAAAGAAAAGCTGCTTTATACTGAGAGTCATGAATAAACAAAACTATCACCTTCTTTCGTGCCATATTTTCATGGGACAGAGAAAAGGAATAGAAGGAATATGGACTTATTTTTAGAAAAGACATTGAGCTTTAGTGACTGGCATGACACTGTGCTTTGATTTCCTGACTGAACAAATTTACTCTACAAGGGCCATTAAGGAAAAAAATTAGTATGAAACCTTGCAGTGTTACTGAGCCAAATACTTCTGGTAGGATTTGATCCAAGGCCTCTTGAATCTACTGAAGTTTTTCCGTTGATTTCAGTGACTTTTGGGTTAGTCTTTAAATGATCTTGATGTAAACTTGGAGTGCATATGTATACACCACTGTTGTAAATCTGGAACAGCTCCATGGAATGAGACTATATTTTGGCCTATATTTCTAATTTTAAACATGTTTTAAGAGCACCAATAAACACCAGCCCTGGTAATGTTGTTTGCATGCCTGAATGCCAATGCCTGAATGATTGATAACCTTTTATTTGGCTTCAAGGCTTGTGATTTACTCTTACGTTTGAGGTGTTGAGAAGACACACTGGGGTTAAAACCCCTGCTTCTGATTTACCATTTGGCTGCTTCACTTTTGGGCAGGTGAAACTGAATTGACTTGATTTCACAGAAATTGTATCAGCGGAAAACTGGAGTAATACAGCTAAGAACCAGCTCCAACACACTTTAAAAGACATGTTCTGTTCATTATTATTTAGACCTCTGAGATTTCTAACTTGCTATCTTTGGGACCCATATAATTTCAATTCCAAATTTAGAATTTTTTGAG
>VZRN01000344.1:1614115-1634660 GCA_013397935.1 Dasyornis broadbenti | reverse complement strand
TTTTTTTTTTTTTTTAACTGCATTCAAGTAGAGTTGACTTTGAAGCTGTGAAAGGAAAACGTTTCTTGTTGCTTCCTGACACTGTCTAGTCTGTTTCAGGTTGTGTCTCTTGGGCACTATCAAATATTGCAATATTTTAATTAGAAATATTGCAAGAAGTATTGGAGTTGAAATGGTAGTAATAACTACAGAAGTGCTAGTTTAAAATGCTTTAAATCTTTCTTTTAATAAAATTTAATCTTTTCATCCCTTTGAATTCATCGCATAAGAATCTTTTCATATTTGTCATTCACATCCATTTTTTTATGTCCTTTTGTTTAATTACTAAGTTCTTTTTTTATATAGATGAGCTTGGCAAATATGGTTCTCTTACTCACTGATTGAGTGGAAATGGCACCTTTTTCCTGCTGTTATCATTAGGTGTCTTTCTGTGGATTTCAGCAGGCCAAGGTTCCTGTGCTCCAGGATCATTTTCTCAGAAGCCCTGCTGCAGTGTTACCCACTGTATCTGCCCTTCACAGATTATGTTTGAGAGCAATGTGGTGATTCCTGACATGTTTGACGTTCCTTACTTGTAACCTTAGACCGCTATGTTAGGAAGCACTTTAGGTCACAGATTCCTGATCCAGTTCAAAAAACCGTGTGTTTTATGCACAGTTTTCCTCCCACATTGTTTCTGTTGCTGTGACTTTCCAGATTTGTATAGTTTTTAAACCAAATTCTCACAAGAGTGTATGACTAAAACTGTATCTCTTTACTAGTGTGCAATTCACAGTGTGTGGAGGCACTGTCCCAGGCTCCAGGTAGTCTGACTGAGTAGGACACTGATTCACTGTCTTCTAGACCAGTCCTTAAGACAAAGGGACAGCTGCTAATCATGTTTAATTTAGAAAGCAAAACTTCCAAATTTGTCTCATCCTCTGATGTCTACATGCTATAAATGATACTGGGGATGTGGACAGGGTGCATGCCCGCAATAGAAGCCTGTTTCCATTATCAATGTCATTGTCGTCTGCTGATTCATCAACACACAAGTTTTCTTTTTTTCTTAAAAATAGGGCAGCTGCCCTGTTAATGTCACACATAAAGAAACATCCCTGTGTTCCCCTGCCCTCCTTGCCCTGTGACGCTGCTTGGCAGCGCAGATAAACACAGCTCACACTTTCCTGGGGAGGAAAAGTTCTGACAGCATTGTGTTGTTTTTCTGATCTTGGCTATGTATGCATTTCCACAGAGAGGCTTTCAGGTGAGCAGTAGTTGAAGACCCAGCTTTTCTGGAGAGGTGTTTCAGTTGAGAGTGTGAGATGGGTAAAGATTAATAAATACAGCTGTAACCAGGCCCATTTCCTTGACTCAGAAAGGATTTGTTCAAGGCAGGGCAGCTTCACAGGAGGTAAAATATATATATATCTTCCAGCAGAATTTAGCAGGTGGATGATAACTCTGTCCTCCGAGTTAGATGACATCTATGTTACTTTAAACTTACTTGCATAAAAGTTCAGATTTTTTTAAATTCTCTCTATTCATAGTTTATTATTTTTAGTTATTCTATTAGTTCAGCCTTAATGTAGTGAGAGTTGTGGAGTACCTTGAATTTCAACTGACTGTAATGAGAAATCAGAACATCCAGGTTGCTTTTTCACTGTTCTTTCTGTTTGCTTCTTACCTTTTTCATTTCACATGGGTGAGGCTATTAAGTAAAGTTAGGTCTGTCATACAGTGTATAGTTGATACTGGTTTATGCCATTTTTTTTCTTTCTCTCTTCTCCTCACATGCTGTCGTCATGGTCCTTGTAGTTTCCTTCCCATTAGCCATTAGGATAAGGTGTGGGAATAAATCTGGGCTTTTAAAAAACCTAAAATATTTCATTTTAAGTGGAGCCAAAATTTCAAAATAATTTCTTACACTACCTGAAGTTTTACATATAAAACATGAACACATAAATACATGAATGATTGCTTTCACAAATCCTTTAATTTTTTTAACCGGCAAATCAAGTAACTAGATGCTATACTTTCCCAGATGATACCCTTGATCTAGAAAACTTCATATATACAAAATGTGCTTTTAAAAGAGCCCTATGTATACACCACCTTTTAGGGATCAGAAAAGGACCTGGCACTATTTTGCTTCCCCTTCCTGGTGTGTTTGGTTAACTGATGGTAGCTCTCTGCATCCTGAGCCCAGCAGACATTAGTCCTCGAGTGCAGTTTGTACTTCAGGAAAGCAATTCATCAGTCAGCCACATGAATGAAATCCAACCTGAAATAATGACAGTTCCCTCCCCTCTGTCTCCCAGGGACAGTAATGTTTTTTATAACTCTGGCCAAGAAAGCTATCCCACAAGGCAAACGCATGACCAGTCTGTCTTTAGCCGGGGCATGAAGATTTGAGTTCCTGGCCATACATGGGAGTGAGAAATGAAGGGCTCTTGACTGCCTGCAGCTTTAGAAAAGGGGTTTTCCATAATCACCCTCTGTTGTAAAGGCAGGATTATTTGTATTTGTTTCATTTGGAAATGGGCCTTTTTCACTCTGAACAAAATACTGTTGAGCACCTTCCTAACATCCATTTGCTTTCCCCCCACAATGGCTCAGAGGAGAAATTAAGCCGTTGGAGGAATGGGAGCTTTTCAAAGGAGCATTTATGGGCCAAAGGAAAGACGACCAGATGGGCTGTCACCCAAGAAAATACAAATCAAGCCCCAAATCACACCCGAGGACTTTGCGATCCATAATGCCTGTTCAGAATTTCTGTTTATTTTTCGAAGCGGGGAATCATATATGGCTTGGCTTAAGCATTTCAATTTATGTTTCTGGCTGTTGGGGGATGCTGGCAAAAAATAAAACATCATCAGCTCATTTTCCATCAGTAGCGCTCTGTCATTCCATTAGGGCAGGAAATAGCTTGCTCTGTTACTGAGTGAATTTGACTTTAGCGTGGATCAGAGAGAGGACCCCTAGAGTTAAACACATCTCCCTATGCCAGCTGTTCAGCATAAGACAGCAACGGCACGCAGCCAAATGACCACCCTCAGGATCTGACATGTGTTGGCATCACATGACTTGCAAAAGCAAGCAAAGTGGAGCCTTTCCAAGGGAAGTGAGGTGCTGGGCTGGTGGCAAGGATGGGGAAGGTTAAAGGAGGTTCCAGTGAGAGAAAGGTTTTTTTTTTTTGGTGCTTGCTAAACAGTAAAATAAAGACTGAAATATTTTTCTGTAATGAGCCATAATTGTAGCTACTCAGATTCCACCACAGAGAGGTACAATATCAGATCCCTGATAGATGATACTAGTTTAATTGGGTTATTCATTTGAGAAGGGGTTCAGAGCTGCTTTCCAGATACCACTGAGTGATATCCACAAGAAGTCTTGCCAAAAAGAGACTCATTTATCCTCTCATTTTACAGTTAAAATGACTAAGAAGACATAGCTATAGGCTAAGAATTTCCAGCATTAAGTCTTGACTTTTTCAAAAGATACACATGGGACTCGTGAGCCTGAATGGTATATGCAAAGGGCACTGAAGAGTCTTGCTTCACATGACAAGGTTGCAGTGGCGCTGAGTGTAGATCTGGAACCCTAATTTTCTGATATACCACTTTTTTAATGGCTTTGTCTGACTTTGAGAACCATAACTTTTTGTGTGTATTCCACTCATTGTCTCTCACCTTAATTTACAGTGACCCACAGCAACTTCAGTTCCAGTTGGCTGCAAGCTCTAGTTATTGCAAGCTGCATACTGGGGGGAAATTTAGGCTTTGTATGCATCAGTTTACTTGTTAAAAAACAGGGACAGGGATTTTATGATGCTCCAGGTTTTTGCAGTAAATGTTCCTAATTAGGAAGGGCAAAGCATGTAAGGAACACTGGTATCTTAAAACAGGTGATAAATTTTGCATGGGGAAGAAAAGCCAAACTTGTGCGTATAGAAAATGAAATTCAGGGTACTTGCAGGTTTTCTAGTCACTTGAAGAAGATTTTATGCTTTGAAACCTGACACACAAGTCTGGTTTGGTTCTTTTGTTCTTTCCTTTCCACCCCAAATCCCTCTAGTCATGTCACTCTAATAAAAGATATTGCCTCTCCCCACAAGCTTTGCCTCACACATCCATAGATCACCACAGCAGATCGCTGTTCCAAATTAGGTACAGTTTTCTGCGGGCATACTGGCAACTGTGATTTTTCGGGGGTAATCTGAGAACCCTAGCTTAGCCAGTGTGGCAAAGTGATATGCTGCTGCCAGTCCACATGAGCAGCCTCATCTGGATTCAGTTTTGTAGCTGAGGCACTGCTTTCCTAGTGAGAGGTCAGCAGGCATCTCTGCCTGTGTTGATGGGATAGTTGTTTTTCATAATTCCTGGCCTGTCTCTTAGCTTCCACACAGCTTGAGCTTTCCTGACTGCCATCTTCTTTTCTGAACAGATGCAGACTCTCTATGCTTTTGATGAAGAAGAAACAGAAATGAAAAATAAAATAGTTGAAGACTTGAAGACAGCTCTGCGGACGCAGCCCATGAGGTAATGTTCGCCTTTCATCGCAGTTCACTACCTCCCTATGGTCAGATGTGACATTGCTGAGAGTGGCAAGGACAGAAACCTCATTGTCTCACCTCACACAAGCCTCTCTGATGTTTCAGAGAGCCCTACAATCCCTGGTCAGAGCGTGCCTAATTAGGAGGGCACTCTAACACTGAAACCTGTCGTTTCAGGAAAATAAAAGACAAAGCCCTCTGTGAGTAATCTGTGACAGATATTTGCAAACAGGTAATGACTATGAAGATCACATTTTAATCCCATGTGATTTGATTCACTTTGGGTAAAATCTCAGCCTCTACTCTGAACTTTGAATTTAAGCTTCCCCTTATCTTTAGTAAAGTGAACTGTTTGGTACAAAGCAGCTAATCCATCTGACATCACCTGGTTTGGCATTCTTCCTGTTCTATGTGTTAACTGTGGCATAGAAAAATTTAAAGAGACTTTATTGTGTACTGTCTTTGAAGGTAAGGTCATCTTTCTTTTTATGTGAACAAAGCTCTGAACAGTAACAAACTAACTAGCCCAGAAACCTTTTCAATTTAACGCTTAGAAGATCAATATGGAGAAGCAATAACTATAGTTATTATGATTTCAGGACACAATCAAAACATTTCTGAATGTCTTTTGTATTGGTCAAATACTTTTGCATCCACACTATGCTGAAGTCATAGTTTCAGAGCTTCAGTAATGCCTAACCAAATACAGTTTTTTTTGTGGGGGGACATCCTAACAAAACCAAACAAATGAAATAAATAAAGAAAAACAATCCAGAAATTCATCTCAAAGAATTTGAATTGCAGTTACTTTGACTTGAAGTTAAGATATTTCAGCGACTTCTTGCAGAGCTAAGTGCTGATTGTGCATCTCCCTTCATGATTAAAAAATTGACTGCATGCAGCTTCTCTTATTTTAACCTCCTGTTTATTTCCTGTTGTGATGGGCTGTAAGAAAGCACAAAATCATATTCTGTTGCTTCTCAGGCATAAAGATTTGATAACTTTACATGTGGGTAGACCAAGTTCTTTTAACATGGAAACGTAGAAGTTGTAGCTGATACCGAGACCTAACTCAAGAGATGAATGTTTGACTCTGTCTATCACTGTCCAAAAGTAGAGAACAGAGTAAAATGCAGCTGGACTCTATGTTAAAATGGAAGCTAAGGCAACTGTCAAGCTCCCAACTCTCACCAGGCTTTTAAACCAAAGTCCTGTGTTATTGAGACTTGACATAGCAAAACTATTGCATCCATGTGGAGCTGTTGTAATGCTTACTCTGTGAAAGTGACAGCTTTCATTGAGTGTAGCCACAGCAGCAAGGCCTCTTTGCTTTGTCCTGCTGAAACACTTCGGTGGCCACTTTTGGTTGTTCTGCTTTGTCATTTTGGATAGACAGGCCAGACTCCTTGTTGAGGACAAGGCAATAGAGAAGAGGAAAGAGCAATGAGCATTTGAGCAAATTCTTTGCTTAAAGCCTTGCAAGGTTTTTCTTCTCCAACCTGTATTGCATCTGCTGGATCCTCTTGACAACAGCCTGTTGCTTCATCTGTTTGTAATAACCCTGAAGCACAAGTTTCAGTACAAGCATCTATGGGCTGCCATATAAAGTGTTCTCTTCTAAATCACTGGCGATGGTTGTGGGGCTTTTTAAAAAAACCAGTTAAGCCAAGCCAAATTTTGAGTTAAGTCCTGTGTCTCAACTAATTTCCAGCGTCTCAATTTGTTAGCTGCCAAATGGGCTGCATGCCAGCGCTGATCACCAAGCCAATTTCTTCTTGGTGGAAAGGTTGCAGTAGAGAGGCCCTCAGCTCCATCAAATTCCTCTCATAAGCAGTATGATACCTAAGCCTTCAAAATACTAGTCTTTCTAGTTTAATTTGGATAACAAATCCTATTTTCTTTGACACTTCTGCTCATCAGGCCTCTGAAGAAAGTAGAGGCCTAAATTCACACAGGATGAACTGTCTGGAATCCCTTTGTGATGGTAGAGTACACTGGGGCTCTGACAGCTTACCAGCAGGTTCCTCTGCTTGAATTCTATTATCCAGAGGAATCAAAAGAAAAACATACATGCGTTTGGCTCTCTATTTTATTTTACTGTAAACTGTGTCTCTTCTAGTAGATAATGCAGAGTATTTACTAATCTCTGTTTCTATTCCAACCCACCAGTTCGAACAATAAAAAATAAAGCAGACCTATCCAACCTCAAGTTACTCTCCTCTTTGTAGAAAACAGCATCCCTGGGGCAGTTTGTGGTCCTCTTTGAGCAAGTGCACTTTGTTTGGTATTTAGGAGCTACCCTAAAATAATAAAAGCAGGTTATGTCTTAGCACACAGGAACAATGCCAGCCTTAAAGAACAAAAATGCCACATCTGCATCTTGTAAAGAAACACATTTTCTCTCAGGTTTGTGAAAACTTAGAACTATAAACAAGTGCGATGACCAACTGTTGGACAGAAGTAGTGAGAGAAGAGTTTTTCGTTTGGTATTTTAGTGCCACAAAATGGAGGTTCAGAAGTACAGCAAAAGTAAAAAATTAAAAGGGTCTGGAGAAAAAATTGCTTTCTGGAACACTTGGAAAATACCCTTTTTTGTCAGAATCATCACTAATTCCCTTTACTGTCTGTGTTTCTTGTTTTGTTTTATTCAGATTTACCTCCTGCTATGTTTTTGTTTGATTTAGCAGGGTTGCATCGAGCTGTATATGGAAGATGGTTATTTATGCAACCAGCAAGCAAAATCCATTATGCTGAATTTTTCAGCAGTTCAGTAGTTATTAGGATTATGTGTGCCCCCTAGTTCAAAAACTAATGCTTTAGGGAAGGGGAGCTTTGTCTGTTAACAGGGTGGGAACATACTGCTCTCTGCACACCCACAGGATATGATCTTTCTGTCTTTCCTGACTTGGATCAAATCTTACAGGGAGGCTGTACCTCAACACTTGGAATCCATCAATGGGTCAGTACCTCTTAGGCCACCACATCTGTATTTGGATGAAAGGTTTATTATTAGAGCTAGCTAACTCATTCTGATCAGCACTCTCTAAAACTTGAAAGGCAAAGAGGTGCCCTGCCTTTTAAAGTGTGCTAAACTGGTCAAGTGAGAGTCTGAGGTGAGGTTAGGCTTTAATTTGCTTGTTTAGCACCTATTAAAACACACGCTGCTTTATTTACATTTGCGTATTTGAATGTGTTAGCCAGAATGCATTGGCAAATCTGTTTAACTTTACACCTTCCAGTCTAGAACAAGACCTTACTTTGCAGCATAGAGGCTGCGTAGGATGGGAGTTAGTTGCACATGTGTTGTATACTGTGTGCAAGAAGGTTCTTTACTTGTATAAGCTGACTTTGCTTTTGCTCATGCACACACAGACATCTGCTTAGAGGCAGACAGATGCACAAACACCACACCGGGTGAGGATTGTGGCTCCCAGGCTGCCAGCTAAACTCCCACTTCTTTTTCTACCCTCTACAGACACATGTCCACATGTCCATACTCACACACATCCCCACACCAAGCAAATCCTTGTACTGAGAGTATCTGTTGTGCCAGACACTGCTTTTGCCATTTCTTCACCTCCCCCAGCATGGTTTCTGGCTTTTCCGGAGTATAAGGAACTAAGCATTTAGAAAAAGGAAGATGAAAATCATAATTTGATTCCTGCTTCTGATTGCAGCTGAAATAGAAAGGTACTTGGCTTGGCTTCCTATTGAGGAACACAGCTCACTGTTTGCTCTCTGGACTAGGAATAGTACAGGAAAGTCCCAACATTGTTTTAAATTATGTCATTAATCAAGTTTTGTGACACGCACCACTTTCCAGCGCATGCCTCCTTTTTGGAATGACCTCATCCTAACAGACCTAGAAAAATTGCTCTGCCAGTGAATTTAGTGAGAGTTTGTACTTAATTGGGACAATGTGACTTTTGTCCGTTTACCTTTTTTTTTCACGTAGTCATCAGAGCAGGGTAAAATATGTGAAGATTGTAGTGCCTTGTTTGTCTTGTCATAAGATCGTGTGTTCTATCCAAAGGTGTATTTAGGGGACCTCTTGCTCTGCTGCCTCCTAGTATGTTTCCATCAGTATGGCTCTATAACTTCAGAAATTTATTCATCTTAAGTCTTCCCTCAGCCCTGGAAGTTAAAAGAACAGGGAAAAAAAAATTATCCCTTTCCTCCAACCGCCAAAAGACAGAGGGAATAGCTAAAGTATGGAATGGAACTTTGCAAGTAAGGAGGAGAAAGAGAGTTTATAGTCCCTCCATAGCAGAGACAATAGCGACTCTACTCTTTAGGCCCAGGGAATTGACCAGAATTCATTGACATTGTTGTTTGGTAACACACTGAGTTTGTGCTTATTTCATTTTCAAATAGATCCTTTGCAGAAAATTTTTAGCTACGAATACACTTGTTTCAGTCTTCTTTGTCAAGCTAGCAGCTAAATGCATTACAGAAACTGAATTAAATCGGAGTCTTTCTATAATCAGTTTGAATAACAAACTGCTTTGGGTGACTTACCAAATTCCTGGTGCACAATATTGATGCTGCTCTCTGGCCTGGAGAAATCATGTTCCTATGATTTGTTAGCATGGACAAAATGATACATCCAAAGAATGTGCAATCAGACCTGTGTGAAACTTGGCAGATTCTCTTAGCAGGGTTCAGTTAAACCATGTTTTCATTTTTGGTGTGCACATATTCCTGTGTGTGCCCTTACTCTGATAGTCACCTCAAAATTCCATTTTGAACCAAACCCAAACCTCAGACCAAAACTTTGTTGTAAACACCAGGATTTTCCATATTTTTGGTCAAATTGCTGGCCCACATAAGCTGAAAGCTGGCAAATCTATCAGCATAGAGAATGTAACTTTCAAGTAGACTCTGAAAATTCCTGTGTGGTGTGGAGTGTAACCACCAAAAGACCATACATATGTCAAATCCATATTATCCAGAGAAATATAAGTATGTTTTGAGTTTGTCTTGCTGGTACAGGGACATGAACAGAGACCAGTGAAATTTGGTCTTTCAATATGATGTTTTCATTATTACTGATTATAAGTAACAGCATCTCATGGACAGAAAAAGAAAGATGGTACGTTAGGAAGTATCTAACAGGGAAGAAGAGGGGCTGGGTAAAAGTACAACACAGGCTTTTGGTATCTTTAATTTGTTACACAGGTGGCAATTGTTAGCAACCTTTTCATTTTCTTGAGGTGACCTTCTATATTATGCTGTTCAGAGTGTGGCCTTGGACAAATCATTGCTCGTGTACATTTTTATAGACTGAAAATTCAAGTGTGATGCACATGGCTTTGCATTCAGACTTTCCAAAAAAGTGTACCTACCTGAGCAACATGTTAGCGGAGGCAAGAATTAAACAATGCAATCTAGAAAATCCCCATTTTTAATCCTGGGAACTTCAAATGTAACATTGCTAGAATGATTGGTTTGAACTCACTTATCTAATTCCATCTTTTCCTACTGATTTGTCTAGTGGGCTGTCTGCATGATCTAAATTGACCCATCTGGATTTTTTAACCCTGGTTTTCAGCAAAAGCAGAGGAGCTCTACCATTTACTGAAGAACATGCCCCTTTTAATAATAACATGTTCCTGTACATATAGCATGGGATTGGAGTGCGAAGGCAGTACAGCTGACGGACAGAGTGGGAATGAGTTCACCTCTGTCAGTGTGCCCAAATCCTGGAGGTGGAACCTATGAGCAGTATTGGCTGAAAGTTAGAGCTAAGCCTAAAAATGGTTTTCAAGATAATCTGAACTCATAACTAAAAGTGTGATGAGAAGTCTGTGTGTTGGGTGTATTAGCACATCCGTAAGGTGGAACAATTCGAAAGAATCCCTTCAGCCTTGAAAAGGCAGCAGTTGTTGAGGTGAACCACAGCAGTGTTTGGTCATAACTGCAACAAAGAACACAGAGACCAAACAGAAGTGTAAGGTGATAGCATATAATTACCCTGAAACTATGTAACACACCATTATTAGCTGGAATGTTTTCTCTCTTTGTATGTTTGCTTTATTTTCCTTAAATACCTGGGAATTGTTCTGTGAATTTAGGTTAAAAACTAGCCAGCTTTTAAAGATTTGGGGTTGAATAATATGGTCTCTTTTGAATGAAGTGCCTTTGGTCTGCTTTCCTTGTTTTTCCTACCTGTTTTCTTGGGTTTTCTCTTTTCAGATTTGTGACCAGGTTTATTGAGCTGGATGGCCTGAGCTGTTTGCTGAACTTCCTGAAGAGCATGGACTATGAGACCTCAGAGAGCCGCATCCACACATCCGTTATAGGGTGTATCAAGGCACTGATGAACAACTCCCAAGGACGGGCTCATGTCCTGGCCCATCCAGAAAGCATCAACATCATATCCCAGAGCTTACGGACTGAGAACATTAAAACTAAGATTGCTGTGCTGGAGATCCTGGGGGCTGTCTGCTTGGTACCAGATGGTCACAAAAAAGTCTTGCAAGCCATGCTTCACTACCAAGTCTATGCTGCAGAAAGGACAAGATTCCAGGTAAAAGGAGGATACTTTGACAGAAACACCCAGAATAATGAATCTCTGCCAGGAGTGATTTTTACGGTGCATATATTGCAAACTTGTTAAGTGGTAAAAAGGCAATATTTATCATTTTGTTTTGGGGAGGGAACTTCCTCAAATAGATTATCACTACAGATATATATATATGTATTTATATTTCAAGGCCTATTGCTTGTCATTAATGCTAACTTAAAATCCCTTATATTTTTCCTGAAAATGGAGGTTTGCTGTGCTAAATGGAAGCTGATAATATGCTCATACTCTAACTAGATGGCTTTTCTGGGGTGATAATGATTTGTTCTGTCCTAGAAGATGAAGCCACAGAATTCCAGGAGCCTCTGTCCTGATGTTAAATACCTAATTTAGTAATAAAAGAATTGTGGATTAAATAATGGAGACAATGAATTAAATTATGTATAGCAGAGGCACTTCAGTTGCCACTTAGCAATCAACTTGTGAATTGTCACTTAGCAATTGTTGGCTCAAACAACTCCCATTCAGACCACAGAAGGGAAATTCATTCTCAGAGACATTCAAACAGGTCAGTAGATCATTGACAGGCTTTTATCGTGGATACTACTGGCTGTTATTATAACGTTCTTCTTCCTAGTGGACTGAGCACCTTTGCAAAATTTTATTACAGAATCTGCTGCTGTGTGTGAAGCTGTGGCTCCTTAACTTTGAGATAACCTCACCCATTTACTTTTCTTTCTTAGGTGAAATGATTAGAGTGGTATTGAGCCAACAGGCACTGGATCGTGGTGCCTAACAGTCATTATCTCCTACCTCCTTCTCAGCTAATGGATTTTAGGCTACAATTAACTTATTACTGCAAAAGCAAATGGAGAAAGTCTGTGCTGATGGACAGTAGATGCCAGTGATTGTGTTAGAACCAAATGCTCTATGGGATTCACTGGCCATGACTCAGACCTGGGACAGGGATGCAGGAGATCTTGGTTTGGTGTTAAGCTGTATTTGGCACAGGCAGGTCCATCCCTCCATGTGCACTGCCCCATTTGCATGGCTTGTCTGTTCGGATTTGGTGCATGTCTTTGATATGCAGGTATGACACATGTGATGTGTGGCTCCAGAAGTGGGGGCCCTTCAGCCTCAGTTGGAAGCTCTGGAGGCTGTTTCAATGGTGAAAATCATAATTACAGTAAAATTTGGAAGGTGAAGAGATTGCAGCTGCAGTCATAAGAATGTATCACCATTCTTTAGTGCAGGAGTAGGATAGGAATGACCAGCACAGATGCAGAAAAATAAGCCATGTACATTAATTATGATGTGCAGATTAATGGCTACTGCCTATGGAGGAGAGAAGGAAAAAATTTTAAATCAGCTTGTTCTCTAGTAATTAGCTGAAATAAAGAATCCTTCCTGAATTAATATGACTTTCTTTTATGCCTGGGAGACAGGTGGGGATAACTTCAGCTGCTTAGCAAAAAGCAGTGGTAACTCACAAGCCTGACTACACTTGTGGTCCCGTAACCCTTAGGTAACCTGACCTTACTGGACCAATTGACTCTGCTTAATATGTCCATATGGAAGATAGATGCTGAGTTTACCCTAGCTGGGTGTTCTCTCTCTCTCTCTCTTTCTCTTTCTATGTTGATTTAAAAGGTACTGAGTAACTGAGGTAAGTAATGCTGGGGAAAATGTGGTAGCTTTTGAGGAATCTGGTGGAATGTTTTGCAGGTGCTTACCAGTCTCTGACATTCGTGAAATGTACTTTGCATAAATGCTTGCTCTTGTCAAAATACTTTTCCACTGAGGGAAAAAAAAAATAAAAAGGAAAGATAAATGGCTATCCTCTCTTTTATTTCTTAAGTAAAATAGAAGCCCCACCCAACCCCCAAAATGATTTAGCAGAAGGGATGTGTTCTTGTGTGCAATTACTAATACTTGTGTTTAGAGACTGAAATGGGATTTTCCACTACACTCAGCAATAGCTTGAGTTTAATTTTGAGGAGGTAAGGGTTCATCCAAACACATTCCTCACCAATCTCCAATTATTCTTCCAACACAGAGACTTGGGAGTTTTTCAGTCCTGAAGAAACAAATGTGGTCATGGTCTTTCTTATAGTTTAGAGGAAGTTTCTCTGATACTCTAGCACTTAAAAGAGTGTTACATCTCTTTACCTCTTGCCCTCCCACACCTCTGTCTAAGAATGATCTTGCAGCTTATTGTCAAGAAAAGCATCCAATGTAACTTGAATATGAGGGGCCATTTTAAAAGAAGGATGAACTGACAGTGCTTCTTCTATACCTTTCCTGTAAGCTTCAAAGACGTAGTGTACAATGAAAGCCATTTTTAATCATCTTTTAACCTAGTCCTGAATGTAATCTTTGTAACCCAGAGTTTGCAATTATCTGAAGAGGTCTTTTAGGTGTGAAACTGAACCTTTGGGGGCTCTGTTTCCAGCAGCTTGAGCAGCTAGCAGCATCATCCAGTGTACTCCAGTGTCCAAAAATGTGTGGAGCTTGCAGCTTTGCAGACTTTATGCTTTGCAGCTTGGCTTTGACCTGCCACACCTAAACAGTGTTGTGTTGAAAACTATCCACCACAAGTGGGGAATCTGGCAGAACCATGAAACAGAATTCTTTCTGTGAAAGTAGTAACACTATGAACAAAACTGTAGGAACAGGAGAAACTATGCAGAGTAGAAATTTATTCCTTTGCCTCTATGGTCCCACATTGCAGACTGATTTTAATTAGTGAGGGGAAGGAAAGCTGGGAGCTGTAAAGGCACTGCTCAGTCTTTATCTAGCTCTGCAAGACAATGGCCAAATTAGAGACACAATACATAAGAGGAAAATAATCTTAAATTTTGGAAATCAACTCAGTTCTTGTGAGGTAAAAGTGCAGGGCTTTCTGGAAATTGTACTGAACTCACTTTTATTGGAATGTCCAACAAATAACTGACAGGTAATGCTGACTTCTGTCAGTATCAGTGCCAGTGTTGCTTTCCCTTAAATTGCCTTCCTGACAGCAGGGTTTGAAAATATTTGTCATCCCATTCAGCCATCTTGCTGTCATTTTATTCCTCCTCATCGTTGAAAGCTGGCACTTTCTATACTATCTGCTTGGATTTATTTTCAACTCTTGCAGGTAGCAGTAAACCTAAGTGTCCCATTCTCCATCATGTCATTTGTGGTGACATGCACAATGCCAATTGAGGAATCAAGAGCTAAATGTAATCAACACTAATCCAGATCTACTTTTCCCTAAAACGCTTCTTTTTTCCCGATTGAAAAGGAATATCATTGTCATGAATAATAATTTGGGGTGCATAGTTCTGCTTCCACTCCTTTTTGTAAGAAGAAGGAAGAGAGGTTCAGAATTATTTACTGACAACTATCTAGAACTTGAGCTCCTGAATAACTTGCTGCTGGCAGCTTTAGATTGGAACACTGATTACTTCCAGTTTGCACAAGTGTGGTGGAATGTAGAGATCATGTATTCAACACAGCAACATAAAACACGGCATGTTTTGTTGAATGTAAGAAGTTACTGCCAGTCAATGTTCTAAACACAATGCCTGCTACCTGTCACAGCTGCCAGAAGTTGTCAGAGGACTCAGCAACTGGTGAATTACTGGAGAAGGAAAGCTGTGACGTAAAATATGATTCTTACTAAACTTGCATTATATCTGTCCTTCAATAGCTCCTATTATTTGAATAGGAAACTTACAGTTTTATACTAGTGTATCTCAAGTCAAAATTCAAATTACACTGAGATTCCTGAGCGTTATAAATGCTTTTAATTCCGATTAACTAAATTGCTCCAGGTAATACCAAATGAAGACCATTAATCAAACTGTGCTGAAATGCTTTGAAAAGGATATCATTGCTTCTTAATGTGTTCTTTTTCTTTTTTTTTTTTTTTAAGTTGAAGTTAATGGAAAATATAGATAGAATTTAAATGAATATGAAGGACTATTTCCTTAACATAAAATTTAATATTTTACTCTTAATGGATACTAATGTGAAATATTGCTTCTTTCTAAATTGTCTGCATTTCTTCTACTGACTACAATTGTCCATGCCCAACTTCATATAGATTCACTTTAAAGCCCTGGGGAGATTCTCCAGAACTTACTCTTCTTTGTTGAGACTTCAGTCTTAACTCAAATGCCTTTTCATACTGCGACTTCACCCTGTGTGTTTGTGGGTCTGTCAGGATCATCTTTGTCTTGGCACTTGCAACAAGATTCTATACTTTATGTTTGTGTCTCAATTTATATAGTCACTATTCCCATTTTCTCACATTTGCCACGTCTTCTTGCCTGAGCTTATCCCTTTGCTTGCTTTAATCATCGACCCTTCTTTCATTATGACCTTCTGCCTGGAATGATTCTCCCTTAAATGTCCCAATAGGGCAGTCTGTAGTTCATCTTAAGATATTCCTTGAAATTTGCCCCCTTCAGTGTAGTGGTCTATCTTTACTCAAATGCCACAGTAGTATAAGGGCATGCCTTCAATCTCCTTCCTGAGGCAATCTGGAAAAGCTCTGTCTTAATGCAATTGTTTGAAACATGCTACTTTGCCTACAAATCCTACTGTGTCCCTTCAAGAAGTGAGATGAAAGAAAACGCTTGAAATCCAAGCAATAAGTCCTCAGAGCAGAAATGTGGAATTATGAAGATGAGCCGTTGTTGTCCTTGCTGGGATTTTTTTCCGTGTCATGCATTCAGAATCGGTACTAGTGTAATTCTGTCACTGGCTCACTGTGTGACCATAAAAACATTACTTTATCTTGGGTTTTCTTTTCTTGTGAAGATGGAGTTTTATAATGTGCTATGAAAACTGAGAAAGAAGAGTCTCTGATTTTAAAGTTGTTCATGTCTGAATTATCCTAATTATGACTAGTTTCCCTTGTGAAAGGGAATCTTTCTCTTCCCTAAGCTGTTGGCTTTCTGATTGTTGTTATGTTTTCTGCTTCTCCTTTTTTCTGTGTCATGACATTGTAGCACATTATATTTTTCAACATACCATATTTTGAGACAAATTAACATTGTGAAATTTTAATGCTCTATAGCTCAAAAAATTTGTCAGAATGTTCCAGTGCTCTTCCAACCTAGCTTGCTATTTAAGACACTTGTCTAGCTGTGAATCCCTGTGAGGAGAAAGAATGTTCCTTTCAGTCTTGAGAGAACCTTGGTGTTAGATACTGTCTGAAAGTAGTTGTTTTCACTTGCCAGTGGAGCTATTAACTGGGCTGCTTTGGGCAGAAAACTCTTGTTTTCCTCCTTAATGCTGCTAGAAATTTTGAAGCTTGAGGTAAATGAATAAAGAAAGTTTGATATTGTCTGTTGAAAAGATGGGGGTCAGGAGCTTTTCTTCCAGAACCCCTTCACCTCGTTTGTGTTAAACACTGTCAGTACAGACCATAATTTGTAAGGAGAAATCTGATCAATTTGGAATCATAGTAGAGGACTTAATAAGGAACTAATTAAATTCCCCCTTGATTTCCTTCTTCCCTTTAGGGCTCAACCAGAACCTTTGAGGTTTGCTGCAGATTGAGTGAAACCCTACTGGTTGTCAATGATGAGGAATAATGGGATTAAGAGGGGAAAGTTTTGTTTAAATAGTAGGAAGAACCTTTATAACCATAAGATCGGTTGGGCCACAGAACTGGCTGCCAAGAGGTGTGGTGAAATCTTTTTCACAGGAATTCAAGTGAAGATTTGAACCTCAGCCATCTGCAAAGAGTTGGAGATATTGGAGTTTGGCCACAGTATCTGGGTGTAGACTCTGATGTTTAGGAACCACAAGAACATACAGTGTTTCCTTCTCAAGATGAACAATTGTGTGAAGACGTGCTGCTCTTCAATGAGATTAGTGCAACACAGAGTTTTGGGTTTTCTTGCCCTTAATTTGGTTTGGCTCCCACTGCATTCTGTTCCTAGTTCAGTGTTCTAAAATGGGGGATGGAAAACTTTTGTTAGCATCCTTCAACATGTCTGGATGCTGTATCTGATATGCTGTTTTGTAGATTCAAGCATACTGCTAAAAGTCGGTGAGAAAATATGATAGGAATGAAGCTGCTGAGTGATAGCTAATTCAATTATTCCAAGAAGGCACATGTGCATTGGATTTCGGTCAAATCTGACAGTAATAGAATAAAATTCTGTCATTTATTTCACTTCTGCTTGTTTGTCAAGGTGAACAGTTGGTACTGTTGGTGAATTTAAAGACTCCTTAAATTGTCTCCGATTGTCACTGTTAGGGATAGGATGCTGGATTGAGGTGACCAGCAGTTTGGCTCAGTAGGGCATTTAATGTGTTTTTATGTTAGACTTGTTCCTATTTCCAGCAAAATATTGCTTGGTCATAACACAGTTACTGGGAAGTTGGATGAGATAGAAGCTCCAATGCCTGGAGTAGGTAAATTTGCAAATTCCAGCTGGCAAATTTAGAAGCAGCAAGAGAAAGGAGTTTGTGAAACCAAGCTTGTTTGATAATGAACATACTATGCTCAGATGTAAAAACAGCTGTCAGTAACAGTGAACAATAGGTCAAAATATTTTTGCACAGAAACAAGCATGAAGCCAGGAGGTTATTCTTTCCGCTGAAGAATACACGGGAGGATATCCCTCCTTTTTCTTGAGACATATCTCCGTGACTTTCTACAGGAAACAAGATAGACCTACAAAACAGACGACTAGCAGAGGAAAGACTTTGCTATGAATGAACACTTTCAGTAACCAGGGACAAAAGACTGACTAAAGGAAAATGAACTTCCTTACTCAGCATCACAGCTTCAAAATGTTATTTAGATGGTCTGCTGAGCCGAACACTAAGAAGTTATTTTTGTCTTCATTATTCCTTTATGGTGGTCAAAACTTCTTGGGAAGACTAAAAAGAATTCTCTCTTTTTTTGTGCACCAACAAAACAAATATATGAGTGTGAGACATTTATTATTAAAGCTGGAGTGAGTCTCATACAGTTGAACCGGCAGATCTCAAGTGGAATTTACTACTCTTTCAGTAATGAAAACCATTTTTAGAATTATAAATTGATCAGAGAAGATCCTGAAGAGAAGATTAATGGTGATCAGCACCATTAGCTGAAAGTAACATTGCTTTCATGGCTATTCAGTTTCTTCGTATAATAACCTCTTTGGTAAATATTCAAGTGGAATTAATCCTAAATAAGGCAAATGCAAAAGCCACCAATGTTATTTGTACAGTCTTTTTCTCCTTTGTCTCCCGATGTTCACAAGATTATGGTGAAATGCCAATATGTATGCAGAAATTAGACCATAAGCATTCCTATGCCAAATACCCCCTGAATACTAAATACCCCTGTTAGCTGGTTAATAGGGAAACATGCAGCCTTCAGGGAGAACTTCCAGCAGCTTTTCAATATATAAAGGGAGCTTATAAGAACGATGGAGAAAGGCATTTTACCAGGGCCTGCAATGACAGGACAAGGACTAGAGGGTTTAAACTATAAGAGGCTATATTGGTATAGACTGGATAAAAGGAAGAGGGTTTTTTACAATGAGGGTAGAGAAGCACTGGAGCAGGTTGCCCAGATAAGTTATGGGTGCCCCATCCCCGGAAGTGTTGAAGGCCAGGTTAGATGGAGCTCTGAGCAACCTGGTCGAGTGGAAGGTTCCCTGCCCATGTCAGCAGGGTTAGAACTAGATGATCTCTAAGGTCCCTTCCAATCCAAACCATTCCAAGATTCTATGAATGTATGATATTCACCATGCAGAGGTAACTGAAGAGTTACCTCATCATTCTGCTGCTTTCATAGATCATATTGGCAACTATAAAAGATGTCAGCCTTTTCTCAAGTAAGAAGTTGTTTAAACCCCCCCCCTTTTTTTTTTTTTTTAATTAGGGTCATGTGAGCATTATAGGCCTATCTCTATTCTTCATCTGTTTATTGTGAGTGCCCAAAATTTCTAACAGCATTGTTTGAAAAGAAAGATTTCTTTAAGCAAATATATAACAGATCAAAAGAAGACTATGTGCATATATGCACAATGGTGCGAGAAATTAGATTATGTCCTTTAACCCATCTTGCTGTTCTCTTTCAGTCATTGTTAAATGAGCTAGACCGAAGCATGGGGCGATACCGAGATGAAGTAAACCTCAAAACAGCCATCATGTCCTTTATCAATGCTGTTCTGAATGCAGGTGCTGGTGAGGTGAGTCACTGCCCTGGAAATTCCTTCTAAAATGCTGTGTTTAAATTAGTTTACCTTGGAAATAGTTAGTAGATTAAGTCACAAATCTTGTGGTAGTGAGTAGATATAGTTTGTGGAAAATAATGCTTATTTGTTAAAATCGGTCTTATAATATCTTCCATATTCTTTCATTTTGAGCTTTTTCAATATAACATAGACCACTTACACTGAAGTGATTACTTTGGGTTGTTTCTTGTTTGGTTGGTTGTTTTCTTTGTTGTTTTGGTTGTGGTGGTTTTCTGTTCCTTTGTTTTAAGAACAGCAAAGCATTTACCTTTTTATTTCAACCGTTTTAGAAAATATTTTGGTTTACCTTCAGAAATGTTTTGAAATGTTAGGTTCTTTTGACTTAAAGTCAAACTCAAAGCATTTTAATTTAAAAATATCAAAGGGAGACATTTCAGAAAACAGCCCAGATGTTTTACTTTTATTAACAAGACTTCCTTTTGAGTCTGGAGGTTAGTTTAAACTGATTTATTTCAATAAAAGTGTTACTTTTGTGACATTGGCCTTTTTTTTCCTTTTTTGTTAAACCACAACAGACAACAAGCTCATGAGAGCTGTCTGACAATGTATTCGTCTCTATCTGTGGGAATCCTGTAACATCCCACTGAATAGATGTCAGAAGGTTTGTCAGAGTATGTGATTTTATGTATATGGTTTTATGACAAATAAACAGAAAAACAAGGAGGAAGAGTGCAATACTGTAATACATCTGTGACCAGGAGGGGAACCTGTAATGGACTAGCTGGAGAAACACTAATGGCTTCTGTTGCTTATGGAACAGCATGGAGTGTGCTGCCCATATGACTGCGTATGCAAAATTCGTAGTACCTAAATGTACTTCTAAGTGAAATGGAGGTGAAGACATTAATTTCTTTTTTACTTACTTTACTGGAATTAATCATCCTGTGAATTTGGTGTCAGGATAGAGGATATTAAAAAGGCAAGAACTGAAGTTTTAAGTAATTTTTTTAAAAAATGTGATTTACGGCTTTTGAAAACAAGTAACTTGGTTTTCACCCATTATTTAAGGACAATTTGGAGTTCCGATTGCATCTCCGATATGAGTTTCTAATGCTGGGAATTCAACCCGTCATTGACAAGCTCAGAGGACATGAGAATGCCACACTGGACAGGTAAGACACATTTTCTGACAACAGCTGCTGATAAACAGAAGGACTTCTTAGAAACTCCTCTCTGTTTGAGACAGCTGTCTCTGTCTCTTCCTGGAACTGACTCACTCAAAAAAAA
>VZRN01000344.1:1531158-1614046 GCA_013397935.1 Dasyornis broadbenti | reverse complement strand
AAAAAAAAAAAGAAAAAGAAATCCTTAAAATTAGCACCAACAGATTAAGTAGGAAACTTACGACTAAGTTGGCAGAGGCTGGGGCAAAGAGTTCCTCAATTGCTTTTCTTCTCAGCTGGGGATTGCAATCAGAATGAAAAATACAAAAAATGTTTTAATTCTTTTCTCTTGTAGCAAAACTGGAACAAAAGCCTGTCCTGGTTGGAGGGAGGGAAGCCAGTAGTTTATTGACTTCATTGAGACTGAGTGTGTGTAGTCTAAGTGCAGGTCCTGAGTTTCCAAGTTGTATGTCTACAGTTTGCTGCAGAGCTGGAGCAAGGAATGTTACTTTTGATCTGCAGCATTATAAGCAAGAATAAGAGAATCTGTCCTATGGGTAATCTGTATTCCTTTGGACAGTAACCAGGAGTGTTTAGGAGGGATTTAGGACACTTTTGTATCTTACAAGTTAGTCAAGAGAATCATAACAGAGGTTTGAGAGGATCTCAGATGCCTGGATTACACAGACTCTGTACCAGATCTATACAGGAGAATGTGGCACAGCCTTTCTCCACATCATCCGCTGTGCTCCGGTCTATGTGTAAGACAAGTCCAGATGGTCAAATGTGTCACTCACCAGGACACCTGGATCCAAGCAGAGTCCTGCTGCTCTGCTTATCCGTAGGCGTAGCTAGAGACTGTTGTGAACTGATCCACTGAAAGTACCTCTGCTCCACTGTTAAAAAGGACTTGTTAATGATCTAATAGCTGGCTAACAAGTATGGTGTGGACTTTTTAGCAATGTATTATCCCTGCAAGCATTGAAATAATAAAAAATAGAATATCTCTTTCCTATTTTATGTTTATTTTTTGCACCTTACCTCAACACAGTGACTTAGCACAGGAGTTACAGAGCATGTACACCTCTGCCAGCCTTTTCTTTTGGCCTGGCACTGATCCCCTTCCCTTGCATACCTGACAGCACTTATGTAAGAAAGGCTTACCAATTTCCATGTTTGAGCTCAACTGAGGTATTGCTGTTTCTGTAGTGACACACTACACTTAGTTTAAGTTTGAATCATGCAATGAATATTGGCAGATGTTTTGTTTTTGTATTTCCTCTTAGACATTTAGATTTCTTTGAGATGGTCAGAAATGAAGATGACCTGGAGCTTGCCAAGCGGTTTGACCTGGTGAGTTTGTCTTTGGAGTACCTGAACTTGACAAAGCTGAACTTGCATTCACTTGGGATGCTTGGTGCAACTTTCCTTTGTACTCCCTAAATCTATTGTTTGACTTTGATGCTGAGAGTGGCTGATGAGGTTTTTTTTCACTCTTTCTCATTTAGCAAGTAGGAGATTTGTGGTGTGTGAGCAATGAAAACACTGATCACACGAGGAGCTTCCACTGAGTATCTTTGATAAAAACTTCTTTCTTTTGTTTGGCTGAATATTCAGGAGTAAAGGAGGTTCTCAACCCTGCTCTCACATTCTCAGTCCTGATGATCTGGATGCATTCTAGTTTCAGACATCTCCTTTGCAGTGAAGTTTGGGCTAGGGTGAAGTTTGGGCTATTTTCTGATACTCTTCCCAAGATTACATGAAACTCTGCTGAAGATTGTTGCCTCAGGGCCTATGGAGAGGATCAATATTTTAGAATATGTGGATTTTGAAGATGAACATAAAACAAGACAACCTCTGGCATCTATAAAAAACTCTAGGTTCCTGAATGGTGTTGTCTTCTCTTTCTTCTTGACCAGCTCATGCTGCACACTGAAACAGAACAACTGTCCGTTTCTTGCTTAGCTTCTATTATTTGTGCCACCAGTTTCTAGGACCCAAGTGTTTTGCTTGCTCCAGAGCAGCTCTTGGTGGCTTTGCATGCCTCCCGCCTTTCTAACCCTTTACTTTGAGGATCTTTTCCATACTTGGTAAGGATGACAACGGTGGTGTCAAAGGCCCATGTGCCTGTTCCTGGAACCTGCAGCTGCATGTGGTAGGAGACTTTGTGGAGGTCCATTTACTGGAAATTTGCCTTTGTATTGATTGAATCTTTCACAGTTAATCAGGCTTTCACTGTGGATGATTTTTCTCTTCTATCACTTTAGGTTCACATTGATACAAAAAGTGCCTCTCAGATGTTTGAGTTGATCAAGAAGAGATTGAAGCACACAGACGCCTATCCCTATTTGTTATCCATCCTCCAGCACTGCTTGCAGATGCCATGTGAGTACACTTACAGATTTCCAGAGCAAGGGGTATTGGAGAACTGGGTAAAGCTTCAGTGTAGGTACAAGTTCAGAGAACCAGGGCACACACTACCCTTGTCTCCCATTCAGAACTTGGCTGTGGCTGATGAACTTGGTATCTTACGCTGACTCCATCCAGCAAATTTTTGTCGCAATACTTAAGGGCAGCAGTTTGACCTCTCTGCACTTGCAAATAAAATTAAGTAGCTGAGACATTCCAGTTAGTCACTGGCAGAGCTTTTAATGATTTTAAACTAGAAGTTTTGAAAAAGAGCCCTTGTGCTGTAGATCAGTGAGTTACCAGAAATAGATAGCATTTTGAATATTAAAAAAAAGACACTGAGGATTTTTTCTGGTGAAACAATACAGTACTGAAAGCTTTTCTGCCACTTGGAAATTCTACAGCAAGTCTTCAGGCTGTTATCTCATAGCAGTGCATCAGTGGATAGCTCCTGAACTGAAAGTGAAAAATAATACTGACATTTGTTTTCAAAGGAAGTGATATGAATATTCTTGTTAACTGCAATAAAATAATTCAGTTATGCATCCAGAGTGTAACAGCAAGATCACTAAAGAACCACCTGCCTTGGTCCTGTTAGGTGTGAGGTGCTGGTCTTCCCTTACTTTCATCCATATTTGAGCAGTCAGACTGAGAAGGGAACATGAGGGAGAGGTACTGTGGTGTGCTTTTCAGAAAGCAATGTGATATGTTCTCAGGCTTTCATTGGATTCAAGCCCTGCCATGCACAAATTCAAGCAGCTCGTTGTCTCAGTGTCCTCTTGGATATTACTGTTTAGGACAGCACTTGAGCTTTATGTATTGGCTGGGATTTTTGGTGGCAGAAGGACTAAATCCTCTTAGGTCAGGACAAGATACTACTGGGGCAGTTTTAAAGAATCTGAAGATCTAGGTTATGTAACTTAGAGACCTGAGGTGAACTTTATGTTGCTGTGGCTCTTCTATTTGGATATCCATGGGATCAGTCCCTTTGGTTCAATATCTGTTCTTTATCTCCACACTTTCTGGTCATGTTTGTACAAATTTTTCATGCCAGTTGGGTTTCACTGACCTACAGATAACTAAGCATGCAGATAGAACATCTCATTGTTTTTCCCATGCCTGATCATGATGTTACCTAGGTACCAAAAAAGCCCTCAGCATCAAGCCCCAGAATACTGAGTACTGCCTGTCACAAAGGAATCCCTTTTGTAGACATTTGAAGTGCCAGTTATAGCTAACCTGTCAAAAGGGTTGCACAGCCTGAATGTGCAAATCGGGCACCAAGTTGCCCATGCCAGTTATGTGCTGTTTCAATGTGCCAGATATTTGTAAATCTGCTAGCAACAGTTCAAGGTTAGGCTTGTGTTCTGTAATTTATTACATACAGGACTGTGATGAAAAATGGGAAGGAAGGAATACCAGTTTGTTGGCAGGTCTGTGCACTTTGGCATGGAATTGGAAGTTCTCATGGGTTGGTCTGTTTTCCATACAGATAAGAGGAATGGAGGAAACTTCCAGCAGTGGCAGCTGTTAGACAGAATACTTCAACAAATTGTTCTTCAGGATGAACGAGGAGATGATCCAGATATAGCTCCATTGGAAAACTTCAATGTCAAAAATATCATTAAAATGTAAGCTGCATTATTTTTGTTTATTTCTTTTATGCAGGTATAAGGATAGGATCAATATGCTGGTGCCTAAGAAATAAAATATCATATGTGAGGAGTTTCTTATTTCAACTTCGAGCTTCTCATTGTCTTGTTAAGTACTTAAGTCTTCTAAGTAGTTTCCTTCTGATGACATCTTAGCTTGGCAGTATTTTCTAGCAAAGTCCTTGTCTTTGACTTCTACTTCTTGTAAATGTTAGTCTGGTTAGAAGAGGAGAAAAAATGCTCATGATTTTGTAACAAGGCTTCCTCATGTGCCTTTTTTCATTCAGGATGCTCATGAAAGCTTTCCTTGATACTAAAAAAGGTAAAAATAATGTCATAATCTCTGTGTAGATCCCATTCCTCACTAATGAGCACACAGTTTAAAAAGATTGCAAATAGGGGAAAGCAGTTCCCACATAGCACACAGAACATCTTACCTCTTCATAAAATGTCTGCTTGCTCTCACCCACAGGCTTGGTTGAGGGCATTACCGTTATTTTTTCCCATAGGATGCATCATTTGAGAAGTCTAGCTACATGAGCTGGCTCTCTTCTCAAGTTCCCTGTTCTCAGTCCTTTTTTAGCCAAACTTTTGGATTCTTCATCCAACTGCCTCTGCAGGTAATTCATGGCCCATTACCCTTCTGAATTATCCACTGAAAAGAGCGTGTTATAGAACATAAGTCCTATATGAAACCAAATTCTCCTATACTAAAAATTTTACAGTTCCTCTTGTTACAGGCATGAGCCAAAACCAAAACTGATTTCTTGTCATGGAAAAATACAGTGGTGTTGAGCTCTTTCTGTCCATTTGGATATCAGACTTCATTGTAGATTTCATGCCTGATCTTCCCTTTCTGCTTTCGTAGCTACTCCTCATTCTGCATATCTAATCAATCCCCAGCATGCCCTGCATATTTTCTGTCAGTATTAGGAAATAGCTGTGCCAGTATGAGATACGAGAATTGCCTTGTTACTGATATATTACCCAATCAAGAAGTGGTCTTCCTCCTTGTAAGAAAGAAAGAATAGAACAACAGAAAGTAGAAAAAGCTAGGGCAATCTGGTCTTATATTAAGGATGGGGTAATTTGTAACCCATAGCAGCTGTGATTATTTTAGTCATAACCTCCCTGATTATTTTAGTGATGACTTCTCTCTTTCAAAATAAGTAGACTTGGCACTTTGAGGGCATTACCTGAAGATAGGAATGTATCAGGTCTTTCTTCCCCATCCATTCCTCTATCCTTTTTCATGGCATTGAGTAACAAGGCATCACATTTCTATTAGCTGTAGGTTAGGGATCAGAATCTGGATCCAGAAGGGTCACTCTTGTGATCCTGTATAAACTCATCAGGTTGCCTTTTGCTGATCACTACACATAATGGCCACTGGGCTTTCAACTTGGGTAGCTCAGAAAAAATTTAAATAGTCTCATTTCATCTTTCAGGCTGGTGAATGAAAATGAAGTCAAGCAGTGGAGGGATCAGGCAGAGAAGTTCCGGAAAGGTGAGTGCATCCTCTGTGCTTGGGTAGGCAGAAACAGAGGCAAGACTTATCCCAATTCTTTCACAGAACAGCGAGCAGCAGAAATGGGCACAACTTTTCCTTTTGCATACATATTGTGTCATGGTGAACAGTTCATGTGTTTCATAGAATGGGGGTTCCCTCAGTCCTCACATGAAGTGATTTTACACTCCAACTGAAACTTGGACATTGCTGTCTTGATCACTGAAGGTCATTGTCAAGACAGTCAGACTCTGTTTTCCTTTTGTTACTCTCATTATACATCCCTGCTTGAGCTGACAGATTTGTCAGCTTTATTTCAACATAACCTACATCTCCTCAGGACTGTTCCTGAGCTTTATTTCATCAGTCCCACTTGCATGTTCCCCCCAGACCATGCTGAGCTGATGAGCAGGCTAGAGAAGAAGGAGCGGGAATGTGAAACCAAGACCCAGGAGAAGGATGAAATGATGAAGACACTGAACAAAATGAAGGACAAGCTGCAGAAGGAATCCTTGGAGCTGCGCCAGACCCGAGACCAGATGAATGATCTGGTGGCTCAACTTAATGAGTTCTCGGTATGAGACTGGGAGTCTTCCCTATCCGTGTTTAAAGGCTGCTAACTAGAGAATGATGAACAAAAGCATATTATGAGTGAAGCACATCTGTAGTCATAATAGAGAATACTTAGAAGCTTCTCAGCTTTTAGCTGAGACCAAAATCCCTGAGCTGGTGGTATAGAGTGGTTAATGCACGGGCTGCTCCATTCCTTTTCCTCAGCCACCTTCCTTGCAGGAGCTGCTGAGGGACGCGTGTCCTCCTCCAGCCATAATTTTCACTGCTGAGTGAGGTGGCTCTGGTTGTTATTTCAGTGGAATACAGAGAAACCTCCCTGATACAAAAGTGTATTTAGGGAAGAAGCAGGATTCCTATCATGCTGTAAGAGCATCTGAGCTGCCTTAGAGCTCTGCAAAAGTGACATTTGCACATGCTCCCTCCAGCTTGGTGCTTCTTCTATCCCAATAGTGTGCCTGAGCCACAACTCAGCAGAACACAGCCCTGAGAAGTTAGACACTGCAGGAAGCAGATTCATTCCCTCCTCCCCTCTCCCACTTTGCCATAGTGGGGCCTAATGACAGGTATTCAGTGTTTCAAACCCTTAGCTTTTAAGCACAGGAGTTCAAAAGTTCATAAGATTGAACTTTTCTCTTTTTTCATACATAAGGAGAAAATAATACATTTTGGCTTCTTTTACTAGCTTTCTGTTTTTCTGAGCCATTTATGGTTCCCTTTTTCAAGCTCTTCTCCACATCTCCAAAAGCTTGAAACTTTGTCTTAAATGAAAGCTGAGATTCTTCCCTTTATTGCATGGCTTTGAGTGCAGGAGGCTTTAAAGAAAACATCAAATATTTTGAGAGTCATAATAAAATCACATCAGCTGGCAACATGGAGTTATTGTGCCTTTTAAACTGTTTGCTTTCTTTTTCTCTGTGTTTTTTATTTTCCAGCAAGGGGGCAGCATTTCCTTCCCACCCCCACCACCCCCTCCTCCAGGTGGCCCATTAGCTTTGTCCTCTTCTCACATGTCTGAGAATTTGCCACCACTGCCACCTCCTCTGCCTTTCTCCAGCTGTCCCCCTCCTCCTGCTCCACCACCTCCTCCAGGAGGACCTCCACCTCCACCAGGAGCACCACCTTTCTTCAGCATGGGTGTGCCACCCCCTTCAACAACCACCTTCAGCACCAGTGGCCCCAGTCTGAAGAAAAAATCTATCCCGCAACCTTCACATCCACTGAAATCCTTCAACTGGGCTAAGCTGAGTGAGGTAAGAAACTGCATTACTCAATTCATTTATTTTCTAAGTATACCCCAGTGTTGATGAATGCCATGAAATTCAAAGGGATAGAAGCAAGTGGCTTTCTGTGGGCCGTGGTCAGTAGGAGTCAGTCATTGTCTTGAGGGAGTCTCCCCAGTTCTCCAGCAGTGCAGCACATCCCCTGTGATGAGCAAGGTGCTGATAGTTTGAGCTGCACAGATCGGGGCATGCACATGATCTGGTTCAGAAAGCTGTGGTGAGGCTCAGTGCATAAGTCAGAGCTGGGCATGTCCAGGACTGGTGTGCCAGAGCTGCCCTCACTTGAGCACCAGGGAAAAGGATGGCTGGAGCCAATGTGGGCAAAACATGGTGAGAACCAGCTAGAAAATCAACTGCCTCTATGCTGATAGGAGCCATCACCAAGGAGAGAAAGGTGTCCTGATTATCCTCACTGTTTGTTCATTGCCATGAGAGAAACTGCATTTCTCCTTGAGTGGTTAGAACTCTGTCCCTTGATGATAAAACTCTGGCTTGGCAAAAAAAAAAAAACAACTAACCAGAGGCGTTGGATTCTTCCTGTTGCATTTATTTTCTTCTACCTTGGTTGTGTCTCCTTTCTCTTGATTTCTCTCTTCCCTCTCTCTTTTTCCCTTCTTATTTTTCCTCCCCTTCTTCTTTAGGTCTTAATTTTTTTTTAACTGATTTAGAAAGAAAAAAAGTGTCTGTGTTGAGTTTGGATTACTGCCTAGAAACCCAGGTTCTCTTTTAGACTGAAACTCACCCAGGGCCCAACTCCGGCATTTGGAATGAGTGTCCAGGGACCTCTGGAATGCCACAAGAATTCTCTCTCCTCCTCTCCCCTTTTCTTTAAAATAAAGTGAAGTGAAATATTTGCTGCACCGTCTGTGCTTGTCTGTCAAGGCCACGTGGGGGGTGTGGGAGAGAATGTAAGGACGAGGATTTATTTTCCTTTGCAGAACATGGGACTTAGTGCTCTGAAGAAAAGAAATAATAACTAATATATGTATATATATGAATTTATATGAAAAAGAGAGAGTCACAGGTGTTTCTGTTTAGTGTACAGTAACTGTAGGCTTATCCTGCCCTCTGGATAAGAGTGAAGGCAGCTGTGCTAATAAAATTGAAGACCTGGGTGGTGAGATGGCTAAAAGACACTATTTTGAGGAAGGCAAAATAGTTGGAAAAAGGGGCATAAGAGGGTGGGGGCTTTGTTTTGGGGTGACTGCCAGTGTTAGTGTTGTGAACCTGTTATGGTCTCTGCAAAATGCAGATGTTGTGGTGTCGATACAGGTGGCTCACATTGTTACTTGGGTTGCATTTTGTTATGGAATTATTTAATTTCACTGACTGATGGAGAAACAGATATATTTTGGTCATCTTCATCAGTTATCTTAGATTTCTGCTTCCATATCTTTCTGTTCACATGGATATGATTCCTCTGAGCACAAAGTCATTAATAGGTTGGATGGGCCTTTTGTTACGTTTGCTGCACTTCCGGGGTGTTCTCCTGAACTGAACTGCCACAGTAGCCAGGCTTGAATGAATGAGGACTCACAACAAGCACACTGTTTGGGAGCAGCACATCTGAGGCTTCTGAGCCTGAGAAACTGAGGCTTGGATGTGTGCATAGTATTTTTGTGGTTTGGGGTAGGGTTTAACTTCTAGTTCATGTGAATACAATTTTTCCCCACAAAACATTTTGAAGAACAGTACATGAAACCCAGCAAGGTGAGGGCACACAGTGTTAGAAACAGCTGTACATAAAGTTAGGGCTGCCAGCAGGTCAAATATGTTATTCAGCTCTTAGTTATCTCTGCATATCGTTTAGACAACCCTTCTCTAAGCAATTAGTACAGAGTCTCAGAAGGTTTCTCAAGTGTGAAGATGATGCCAGGACTGAGGCAGCCCACGAGAGCAAACTCCTCTCTGTCCATGCAGTCGCCTTGAGGGAGTGAGGGAAAGCCAACAGAGGCGAAGAGGAGTGTGGACATGGCTGGCTGAGAGGGATTTGCCTGCAATGTACTTTCTCAGTAGTGGAATCAAGGCTGTTCTCCAGGGCAATTCATATGACACCTTTTCTTCCAATGCTGATTTTGTCTTTGGAGGGAAAGAACTGAGCTGTTGGGTGTTAGGAGAAATGTCAAATATAGTCAAGCTCTTAGCAATTGACAATAACAGATTGTCCACAGTTCCCATGGGCACCATGAAAAAAGGTTTCACTGGAAAGTATCTGTGCTTCTAACAAGGAAACTCCAACAACCCACTAATCTCCATTGAGAATTAAGGACTTCGTGCTAGCTTTGATGTGAGCTAATGATCAGTGGCAAAGCCATTTAGATGTGTGGATGGGTTGAGTTCTGATGAAGCCCTTCCACACCACAGCTCCATTCATAGAGCACTGTAGCATTGTTTGTGAATTCCATTCATACAGCACTACAGTAGTGCTGGTGCCAAGGATCTCTGTTTTTTAAGAAAAAGATATTGCAATATAACCACTGTAATATCCTGGAAAGATTCCTTTCTTTCTTTCTGGTCAGCAATGTTCTCTCACTCTGAGTTTTACACAACACCAAAGGTCAATCAGGGACCAAACATTTATGATTAATCCAAGCAATGGACTGGTTTCAAGCACACTGGAAGTATGGATTAATAATTACCTATTTAATAAATATAAACATATTGATTTGAAGTTGTCAGTGTAAATCAAATCAACCTTCAACTGCTCTTCTTGTTATCTCATGGCTGGAGTAGCAGCTTCCAATCAAATGTCCTGGTAATGACTTCCATCCGTGACGTCAGAGAGGCTTCCTTCAGCCAGTCCGAAATAGACCTGACTAAAATAGTTTCATAAGAAAGGCATTTGTTCTACATACCATATAGAAATTTTTTTAAAAACCCAAAATGTGCACACACACACACACATAAAAACAAACCAAAACCACCAAGCCCAAACCCCCAAAACAGCCAGTCACATGAACAGAAAATGTTCATTTTGATGCTAATTTTTTTTTTTTTTAATGTTTCTGTAATGTTATCAGTGATTCTGATTTCTGAAACTTTCTTCCTAAAAGCAGCCTGAGGTTTATGGCATAAAATGATGAAGGACTGCTGCTAGAGATTCAAAATTTCTGGAAAGTGTTCTCCAAAATCTCACTGTGAAGTTACTCATAATAGCTGTGGTGATGCCTAGGCCTACAATGAGATAAAACAGCTGTCTTGATTAAAAACAGGCCAAAAATACAGGTTTTGCTTGAAGTGGATTTTTCTTACACTGAAGAAAAGATCTGATATCAACAGAAAAGTTTGGAAAATATGCTTTGCTCATTTCACTTTTCAGATTGATAAAGGAATTCTGAATTAAAATTTTAAGTTGCTTCAACTTTTCTGGTTAATATTCTACAAATATTAACCTACTAATAAGCAGGATTGCCTGCTCCAGTATTCACAGGACACTCATGGTTTCCAGGGTTTCTCTGGACCTGCAGGTCAAATGAAAGTACTGTAAATTTTCACTTATGCTGTGAGGTTACTGAGGCATGATGGAGTTTGCTGGCTTCCAGAATATCATTATTTATCTATCAGGGTAAATAAAATCATCCTTTAGATGTAGCAGAGGACAGCTTGATATTATTTGTGGCGCCATGAAACACTGACATTTTCTAATGTTGGTACGTCTGTCAGCAAACTGGGGTTCGCTTAAAAGATGGGATGATGAAACTGCTACAGTGAGTGAATTTTTAAATGAAACATACCAAAAACTCAGCTGGATGGAGCAAATGCCGTGTCAGTATTTGTTCTCATAATAAGATGTTTCCTTACCCGGTATGTGTCACCCTTTTGTTAGAGGATGCTGGGAAGTATAGGTCACAGGATTTGCTTCTCAAAGTAAGCCAAGACTTTTCAGAGAAGAGGAACCACAGATCTTGGAAAACTTATAGAATGAATAAATGAATGAATAAATAAATAAATAAAGATGGGGAGAAAAACATTACAGACAAAGGACAGAATAAAAAAGGAAAAGAAGGACTAAAGAACTTATTTTTAAACTGTTATTTAGGGATCATAAATATTTTTATGTTGCTGAGGGAATCATTTGTCATAGCAACCACATTATGCAAGTCTGTTTCTCTTAAAATGCTCTGTCTTCTCTGGCTGATGACAAGGAACTATCAGCCAGTTAATCCATAACTCTGTAAACTGTGTATCAAGAGTTCAGTCTCAGAAATTATCTGGCAGCAGCACGAAAATTTTCAAGGACAGAGTTTATAGTAGAAATAGAAGGGACTGGCCCACTGCAAGTAGTATGTGTAACAAAGGTTGTTTATACCTCTGCCTGCCTTGATTTTTCTTTGGATTGCTTTGGTCAAAGTTCTCTTTGTGCATGCCATTGCAATGGGTGCTGCTTTGGAATTTGTCTTTTTGCTACAAGTAGCATACAAACCATCCTGTACAGGACCAGCTTCAACCTGGGTCTTAAAATTAATCTGAATTGAAGTTAGAATAATTTTCATTGGGTTGTCTTCCTGGGAAAGTAAGGGGAGAACAACTCTCTGCGGTCCCTTTCTGAGTCTCAGAACTTCCTGTTTTGGCACCTCTGCAATTCATTCAGACTAGACTGTTTTGTAGGACATTTTCACTGTTCTTGCCATTAGGGAGGAAACATCACTCCCGTGAGATTTTTGCATCTGGACAGGTAGATGGGCAAGACTCATGAGCAGCTGTCTCTTGAGTCACATCCAACCTCTACCAAACACAGCATATAGCTTTTTGGCATCCTCATGGCTCAACCCAGTGATAACTCTAAGGACTCCTGTCAAGAAATGTTCTACCATTTCAGTGTTTGATTGGACAGTCTGAAACAGTGAGGCACTCAGAGAACTGCTCTGCTGTTTAAATACATCCCTCTGGATTTATAATTCATGGTTTACAAAGCCAGCCTGGAAATTGAATGAGAATGATCGCTCTGCCTGGATGCTTCTGGCTAAGACAGGCAGCAGAGTTCAGTGCTAGGATAAAATGAAAATTAATTTTGTCTCCTATTGCTTTGGCTGAGATGAGCCTCCCAGACTTGTGTGCCGTGTTACAGTCACATGTTCTTCCTACCATGGAAAGAAGAACCACACTGATTGCAAGGGATGATACAATGGTATTGATGAGCCTGCTCTGGGATGGGTGCTGCTCCCGTCCAGGATATGCTCTCACTGTAAATAGCGCTGCAGACACCCCTCCTTACCCTCAGGCACTCACAGTCTGCCTCTGGAGAGAGGGTGTTGGTTTTCCTCCACAGTGTCTGCCCTGCCAGGAATTTCCTCCAGAACACTTCACACTTTTATTTCCCCCTCATTTTATCCTCATCAGGTTTTTTCCTTGCTCCTTGAGCTTTGTGGCTTAGCACATTTCCCTCATTCCTTTTGATGACTCTGAATGGGAAGTAGAGCCTGTTCCTAATTAGATCTGATAATGAAGTGTTAACACACTTTGCTGTGTAGGTACAAGTCAGATACTTCAGACCTGGAACCTGTGTGAGGGTTTCATTGCATTGCTTGTGGTTCCTGGCTTTCTCTGCATCAGTGTTCTGCTGGCTCTTCATCTCCTGGGATTTGCTTAGGTCTTTTTTTACAATTCCTTTTGTCCATTTCTTTTTTCTTTTAATCGGCATTTTCATTATTTTTCTAGTTAATTAAGTACAATAAATATACACTTCATAAACTAAATGAACTGTAGAATAGTGGTGTCAGGTGTGAAGAGCACCCAAAGCTTCTCCCACACAACTTGCACCTTACAAGTCAGTAGGAGGGAGAAGGTAGTTCAATCTTTGTGTCCTCTGCCAAAAAGGATATTTGTCCTGAGAATGTCAGCAGGAGAACCAAGACCTTCACTTAGTTTAGGATGACTGCTAATTAGTTAATTCATGTGCTACAGGAGCCTATTTGCACAGCAAGTAGGAGGAGACATCCGTGCTTGTCTCCCTCCATGCTAATCATCTTCCAAACAGCTAGGATTCCAGGCATTCAGGATAATGTATCATCACAGGGATTGTGAATATTTCCAGTTACTGGGAATGATGCTGTTTCAGGGATCTGGGTATAGTTTGTGTCTATCTGACTTGGCCAAGACCTTATGTAGACAAGGGAGCTCATGTAATAGGAAACAATTAGACTTCAAAGACTCAAAGGCTTAAAAGTAAAATAAAATAAAATTTTAAACTACTTTCACAGGCAGACAGAATGAAAACCACACACCCTTTAGGCTTTACAAAAGAACCTGGCAAAATTTGCAAGAGGGAAGAAGTGTCTGGGGTTTGTCATGCATCAGTGCTTTTTGTAAGCTTTTTCCTCCTGACGGTAACACTCCTTTCAGCATGACCATGATCTTTGTGTTAGGCAGATGGCCACTCTTGAAAGGAAGTGTGCTATGGGATCATGGATAATACTTGAGATGTGGTCTGCTAGTCTTTGAATGTGCCTTTTCATTACAGGCTTGCTGTGATGAAAAATACAAAATAGTATGTTTAAAAACAAACAAACAAAAAAACCCCACTATTTTTTCTCCTTTGACTCTTGAAATAAAGTGTGTCCTCTAAAATGACAGCAGTAGTACATAGGAATGTGACCAGTGAGGAGAAGAGAATCCAAATGGGATTGGATGTTCTTAGCTAAACACTTTTGCTCTCTTGTTAAAATATGTCCTTTTCTTTTAGGAGAGGATCCATGGCACAATCTGGAATGAGATTGATGATTTAAAGGCATTCAAGGTGCTGGATCTAGAAGATTTTGAAAAGATGTTCTCCGCATATCAGAGACACCAGGTAGGACTGAATCTTCCATACCTTTTTTGTCTTGAATGTCTGGAGGAGGAAAGAATATGTGACAGTGGTCTGAGCCCTTGCCCACCTGCAGTCAGGCTGCATCATTTGATGCTCTGCCAGTGTTCAAAAAATCTGAAGACCAAAAGAAGTTGGGAGGGACACATGGGGCAGGGTCTAATCTTCTGTTATGGACACAGTTCGTACTAATGGGCAGCTCTCAGAGTCAACACCTACCAACAGGTAATGCTCTAGTTAATGTCAGTGGCCACTGACTTCCAAAAGCTCTGGAGCTTTACATTTATGTTTGCATATCAATCTTTCTCTTTCTTCCATTCATCCAGACAAAAAGGGCTGTAGTTCCCTGGGTACTAAGCAAGGTGAATGTATTAGCTGTCTTTCATTTTGTCTGTTTTTTCTTAAACAGCCAACTGCCTGAATTGGCTGGGTGACAGAAACGGTCTGAATTACAGATCATAGAACAAACAGCATACTTTAAAAGTGGCCTTTTATTAGAATGTCTTTTTTCCCTCCTCTTTTTCTTGGAAAGCAAGTCACTTTCAATCTGTCTATCTTCACTGAATGAGATTTAGCAGCAGATGGGTTGTACTTGCACTCCTTGAACTCCCCCAGCTTTCCTTTGCTTTTGGAATATTTTCAGTCCTTTGTATGCTGAAGAACTGAATCATTACTCTGAAGTTTTAGGAAAGAACACAAACCCAATTGCCATAAACAACCTTTATATTTTTTCCTTACAATGATGATAAGTACTCCATTAACTTATTCAATATCTTAACAATCCAACACCTTGTCTTTGGATTTTCCATCTGCTCCCTTCTCTCTTTCCTTTCTGCATCTAATCCAATAAAGGTAATGAATAACTCTTCTGATTTACTAGCTCACAGCCACATAGATAAGCTGTGAAGAATGCAATGTTAACTGTTGCATGATGAGATTCCATTTCTCATTCTGCTTCTGCACATAGCTGTTGCTGTTTCAGTGGGTCCCTCTCTCTTTCTGTAAATCCCATTCCTTTAAACAAGATCTTAGTTCACAGAGGGGAAGAAAAACACATGAAACTTCAGTGCTGTTATGAGACTGGATTTAGGCCCTGTCCCAACACCTTCCATTCCTATGTTTCAGGTGCAAACATTGCAGCTTCCTCACTAGAAATGGCCGTGCAAAGCCTTGCTTCCTTTTGTCCCCAAAATCCAAAGCCAAAGCTGTCCTGGTCTCAGTTAGAATCATACTATTTATGGCTGTTACCAATCACTGAAAAGCAGCCCGAACTATTCAGCTATAAACTAACCTGACCCTTACCCCTGCCTCCGTGGGTCTCTGAACAGTACTCTTCCATCCTCATTAAACACACTTTATGACAGTGGCTCCAGACACTACAGTAACACTTATGTAAGCTACTTGTATTTTTGTGCAGTTAGACATTTTGCTGCCCTCCCAGCTTTTGTTGAGGTTTTTAAATTGCTTTTGAATGGGTTTTTTCCCCCTTAAACATTTTTCTGTGATACTCTCTTTTTCATCCATGCTTGCTCAAGTGTGAACTAGATTCCAATCAACAAGTCCTAATCAATTTTCTTATTTTTTTAAAGACCAGGCAACCAAAATTGCTTTTGAATTAAAAATTTATGAGAATTTTTTCAGTTTACACTTACTCTTTTCTCTTTTACTTTTGGAAATATTCCACTCTAACCAAGTATGCGTTTACTCTGGGTTTGTGACTTTTAAACTTCATCCAAATGTCTGTAAAGAAAAATGTCATTGCAAAGCCTGCTCTTTTGTATCTGAAAAGCTGGATGAGTAGAGAGAAAGACATTTCTTTCTTTGCGGTTATTAACATGATCGTCATGTTTTTTCCAGTTTCATTTACATTAAACAATTTTTCTATTTTCCTAATTTTGTTAATGACAGAGGGTCTCTTCTCCTCTCTCAAGCCCAGTGTATCCTTTTTGGTGGCTATGAGGGAAAGCAAAATTGTCCAGTGTACAGAATGCTGGACCAATAATTCTTACACTTGTCTTTTGACCTTGCTCCAACCTTACTGTGTAATATTGACCTTTTCATCCAGTATAGCTGGTGTTTGCCTGGAGTACTGGGTATGTCATGAAAGAGTTGGAGTCTGTCATTCAGAAGTGCTCTAAGGCTTCTTTGGCAGTTACTGAGTGCTTTCAAAATACTTGGCTACAAATGTTAAAGGGTATAACATGCCACTGAAACTGATTGTTGCTTGTTATCCTTGTTAATACCCACAAATGGTGCCTGTGCATCAGGAGAGGAGAACTGACCCTCAGGTTATAACCTTGGCAGTTCTTTCAGTAAGGCTCTGGACTAGATTTGTAAAGGTATTTAAGCATTATACTAGTTAATATTTAAAGACCTAAGAGATTTATGATTTGGAGACTAAATTTATTATTTTCAGAAAAGACCTAGGACTCTTAGTTCCCTGACATCTGCTGATTTAAAATGTACAAAGAAATGCTGAAATACCTTTGAACCATCTGGGCCTGTATTGCTTGTTAAGCATTTTATGCTCTTGGAAAACAGTGTGTGTCTACATTCAGCTGCCTTGTTAAACTTGGTATCTTTCTCTGTGCTAATTTTTGGCATGTTTCCTTCTTCATTATTCGTGACTGCTGCCTGCATAGGACCTGCTAACTAACCCCTCCTCCTGTAAGCAGGTGAGTATCATTGTCTGCTTCCTGATCCTCTTGCAGTGTGTGTAAAGGTGAAGTCCTGGATTATGCCATTATGGGGTCACAAGTCAGCTCATGCTAGTCTTTCATATGCCCTTGCACTCTGTTTTCTTGATGGGGAAGGTGGTACAGAAAATTCCTTTAGCTCTATCATCTCTGTGATAGAAAGTAGTTCTTTTTCTTTCACTTACTTGTATCTCACTGCTGATGTCTGCAGTCCCCTTTTTTATGATCCTGAGGAAAAAAGACCAGGGGCAAAGAAGAATGTGAATGTGAACTCTTCCTTAACCAAAGTAATAGCCTCTCTAGTGGAGAACAAAAGGAGCTCTCAGGGAGCCTTCACTCCCACTGTTCCCATCTGTGGTAGGTCTGCCTTGGACAGTACTGAAGTCTTCAGATGCATTTACTAGCCACAGACTTTCTGATAAAGGAAATATTTCTTTGCATAGAGCTGGTCACTTTGGCGGAAGGATTTGAGCCATCTGAGGAGCAGAAGGGTTTAAATGGACAGCTGAAACCCTCAGAAAGTTCATAAAAATATTAAAATTATGTTTAGATAAAGTAGAGATGTTGAATTATGCATATGTCTTTAAACTGGCTACATCTCAATTTATTTATTGTCTTAAGCAAAATTCTTGGCAACAATTTTGGTAAGAGCAATGCTGTCATAAGAGGGTTGTTTGGATATGATCACAAGTGTCTCTGGTGGCTTCAGAAGAAGGTATTTCTCACCATTAGTGCTCAGGGAACTGTATTTGCAAAGCCTTACTCAGGACTTCTGCCACATGGGGGAGGCTGACATGGTAGCCTACCAAAACAATGTGGTAGAAATAGTTCTCTGAAGTATTGATAATTGCCAGAAGCTAGGATGCTGCCATGGTATGAGACCACAAGCTCTTCAGCCAAGCAAAATCAAATTGTATTTGAAGCAAGGCACCAAATATGATGAACACATTCCACCTGTATAGTCATTTCAGCACTGAAATTTTGGTTGATTTTTGAATTTGCAATTAAAATATCAAATCTGAAAAACTAGAAGCACTTAAAATAGTGTTATCCCAGATGAGAAGTTGGTAAAGAATGATGGCGCAAAACTTAGTCATCTTCTCTGTCAGGTTGACACCTGCTCCAACTGTTCTTGCTTTCAGGGCTTGGGCTCTCTCACAAAAGCTGCTTGCTACTGCCCCCTTGATCCTCTTTTCTGTGTCTGAAAATGTGGATAGTCCATATGCAATCTGTTTTCCTTCAGCTAAGCTTGGAAGCTGGCTTCAGTAAAACCTAAGGCTTCATCTGCTTTTGCTTACACATAACTCCAAGTAACTATAAATACCTCTCTCCTCAGTATGAGTTGAAGAGGATATATTTTTAGATGAGTCTCGCCCTTATGACCAAGGAGTGGGCCATGTCTGTATAGTTCAAGTTTTTTTATCTTGTTGAACCCTGTGTGTTGGAGAATTGGAAATGGCATGGAGACTATTACACCAATTCCTGCCAGATGGCTTTAGGGGAAGCTGGCAAAACTCCCATCTCACATGCATAGCCAAATGCTGAACTTTTTTTTGTCCTTGGGGTGGGTGCTGGTTATCACTATCCGTGTGTCCTTGTCTGCAAATACTAGCTCGTGAGGAGCAGTGAAACTTTTAAACCAAGAGCACAGACCGACAAGTAGCTTTCTTCACTTCAACAGCTGCCTATCTTCATATTTCCCTGTCTTCTTCCCCACAAACTGAGAAAACTCAGGAAAACTTTGAAATCTTTACGTTCCAGCATATACTGGGAGCACTCTTCTTTTTGGTATTGTTAGTTGTTCTCTCAGAAGTAATAAACTTACCCAATGCAAATTTTGCCCTTTTTTTGGAAACACTACTTGATGTATTGAGTAGCTTTGCAATATTTTTTTTTTCTGCTAAGCTAGATGCTTTGGGCACATTTAGCAGAACTTACTGAGTGCATGTCTTCAGCTGGTGCATTGTACCTGCTTAAAAATGCCACTTGCTATTGGTGGTGGCTCACTGCAGCACTTTTGAATGTGGCTGCATGAGTCCTTTGTATATCCAGGAGCGATACAGATTTGTGGGAGCTGACTGTAACAGTCCATGAAATGACAACTAGCAGTATGAACCTATGATTTACATTGAACTCTCAAATACTTGAGTGTCAAAATCTCTTGGATTAGTCATGCTGCTTTAAGTAAGCCTTGAGTTTCAGACTCTGGAGTCCTGAGAATGAGTTCTGGGAAGCATCACTGTATGCTTGCCATGTTCTCACACCTTTCCCTGAGTATCTGATGGACCTTTTGATCTGACTCAGCATGCTGACTATTATATGGTGAAAAAGAAGAAATGTTGCTTCTTTGATGGATGCATTCAAAGCTATATTGTACTGGTAAATCTCAAAATCTCAAGGCCTGACAATATAGATAACATGAAAAGGCATTTTTGAAATGGTTCCTGGAGCAGTTAGCTGGAAAAATAAAAACTGTCCTATTTCCAGTAGCCTCTTCTCTGTTGGTAACTAGTATGCTATTTTCCAGGATCAACACCTTTTATCATTACATCCACTTCCCTTTAGGAATTGTGTTAAAAGATACTGAAAGTAACTTCAGAATGCTAGTCTCTGGAAGTGAAACAAATACCATTACTCTCATGGGTAGATAGGACAAGGAGACAGAGAGAGACTTCTGGATGGTCAGACTGAGTTTTATTATATTTTATCTCTGTGTGCTGTGACAAATGTTCTGGACTGGATTTTCTAGGTTTTTTTTCAGATGATGAATATGGCAATGGGGATACACAGATAACTTTGTAAAAGAGTGATTTCTGTATGATTAAATGCATTAATTAGTTTTGAAACGAGAAGATAGTTTACATGTAGATTTTTACCATTTAGTAAGATATAGTTAGTAAGATAAATGCCATCATACCCTACTGTTAGCATCTCTCATATAATATGGGTTGGTCAGGTCCAATGGCAGCCATAAGATAGAAGGGTTTTATTACTTGTGCTGCAGCCTTTCAGGATTGCTGTGTAACCCCTGGAGGAGACACCTGCTGAAGGATATGCTGTGACACCAGTGGGATTCATCATAATGTGCCTGATTCTCCTATCATGCCAATTTTTCACATTAACATAGTATTGTAATTGTTTGTAGAGTCCAATAGTTGAGGATCAGGTCCAGTATTTGGAATCAAAGACAGTCTTATAGGTGTTAATGAATGATTTCTGTTTGTCTAGTAATACAGGATCTACCTACATGCTTTCTGCCTTTATCTCCTTTTCTTATCATGTGGGTGGATTTTTCTAGGTTGAGATGTGTTTATTCATTACACTGAGTGAGGTCTGTCAGTCTTGGGTGAGAAACACAACACTGATTGTTTTCCCTCCCTTTTGAAATACATGCAGAAAGAGATGGGCTCAACAGAAGACCTTTACCTCTCCACACGAAAGGTGAAAGAGCTCTCCGTGATTGATGGCCGGAGGGCCCAGAATTGTGTCATTCTCCTTTCCAAGTAAGTGTGCTAAGTGTGTGAGGGTATGCCATGATCAATGCAGAGGCAAGAGGGGATGAAATTAAACAAATGGATGAGTTTCTTTTCCCAACTAGACCTGCTCTTTAATATCTGCAGAGCCTCAGATAAACCTCTCTTATGGTGTCATAAAAGCACATCTCTCCTATGTCTCATCTCACTTAATCAAAATATGCACACACACACGCATTTTGTGTGTAAAACAGGTGGACACCAGCATATATCTGAAGACTCATTATCAGAAAATGACCATTACTCATTGATAGATGAAAGCAGCTCTTCGGCAGTGCTTGCACTTCACTCAGAGTGATGTGTCCCCCATGTTCTGTGTCTGTTGTTTGTGTCTGTACTGTGTGTTTCTTTCTAAATATTGCTCTGACAATCTCCCTGGAATATAACGGAGCTGAGTGTGATGTTAATTTTTGACTTGTGGTGAGAACAGTGGAAAACATAGACATTCCTATTCAAGACCCTGAGATGAGCTCAGCTGGTTGGAGCATGGTGCTAATAACATCAAGGTTGTGGTTTAAATCCCTGTATGGGCCATTTACTAAACAGTTGGACTCAATGATCCTTGTGGGTCCCTTCCAGCTTCACAGAATATTCTGTGAAGAATTAAGTCTTCTCTTTGTAAATTAGGTTTTTGAAGTCAGGAGTTGCCTTTGTATATTCCTGCAATGACTAATGCATTCAAATGCAGTGACATCAGGGCCCTCTATATTTTTTCATGTCTTTCTACCAACATGAGTACTGGGTTGGAGGTCTGTCGCTATCAGATTTGTGCAGACTGATCAAGCTGAGAAAGTTGCCTTTCCTACCAGAGGAGTGACAGCAAGGCTGGAGACAACCTGGTAGAGTTGTGTGGCAGTACTGAGCAATAAAACTGTTTCATTGGGCAGTGGAAAATATGGATTCATATGGATGTGGTGCTTGTCTTCTCTAGCATAAAAGCAAGGTTGCAGTCAGACCACCAGGGCTGGAGTGAGTTCTTTCCCTTGCTTAGTGAAACCCCCAGAGGCCCTCATTACGCTACTTATGTGGCAGTAGACTGCATGTCAGCAGGACCCCCACCATTCAAACCTTCAGTGAGGGAAGGCTTACATTTCTCTCTCCTCAGCAGTTGCCAGCACATGTCTTTGCTGATGTTGGCAGCTGACTGAGGCTGGGGCAGAGGAATGGGGAGGCATAAGGGCAACAGGATTTTCATGCTGTTTGATGGACCTACTAAATTGTGTCTGGGGTTCAGATGAACTTATGTAAGCAGGTGAAACATTTCCTAGAAGTGGTAACATTGTGTTGCAGTTGGCTGGGCCCAGGAGGATCCAGGAAGGTGGTCCATGACTTGGTATGGCACTGGATATTTCCACTGGATATTTATTTTATTCATAAAAATCTTCTGTCTCCAAAACAAAAGCAACGTGGACAGCAGCAATGCATGTTTTACAACATTCACCTCCTCTGCTGTGCGAGTCTGGGCAATTTTACCTGAGAAGAATTCTCTCTATACAGCATGAGAGAAAGGACAGTTTCTGTGTTTTGTATTTCTTTTTGCTGCCTCCAGCAGCAGGGTCATTGAAGCATGAACCTTGCACTTCAAGATACATGGCATGTGTTCACTCCAGGTATGCCATGAAGTCAGTGCACCGCAAACTGCTTGTCTGGGCTCAAACCAGAGGTGAAAATCTGTGTTTTGTGACTGTTAGCTTCTCCACTAGGAAATATCCTACTCTTATTGTTAGCAGGTCTAACATGGATGAGAGAGATTTGGAGAGTGAGGTGTCCCTAAGGAGCCTGCAAGTTTGCATTATGCCCTGTTAACTTTACTGTGATGGGGTTTTGGAAACACCAGCTGCCAGGGCTATCCCACTGGCTTTGATAATTTAATGTTTGGAACAGTGTTACACTCAGAATATCAGAAATGTTGTACAGGCCGGTCCAGGACTGATATTCTTTCCCAAACTTCCCTTTTAAATGCAACCAGAAAAGCAAAAGTCAATGGGAGCTAAAACAGCACCTTTACATTCTTGACTCTTTTTTTGCTCTTTGTGCTTATATGGTTCTAATATTAAAGACAGGAATTGGGAGGAATGGCTGCAGACAGTAATTGAAAGGGCTTTTTGACCTCTTTGCAGATTTTTTCATTACCCCACTTCTTCCTCCTTGAGGTTAGACCCTGAAGGAGTATCACTCCCAGCCGAAAGATCCCTGCTTGCTACCATGCACTTGCTGCTCCTGCAGCCCACCTTGCTCATGCACATGGGTGTGCACACACATGCAATGAGAGGGGACTTAAAACTGGTGACAAACAAAAGGAGTTTGTGCGGCCTGGAGCTGCAGCCCCAGATTTCAGGTTGCCACAGTATCTGCCAACAGCTGTTTCCAATTGACTCTTACTGTGCATATATCCCTGTAGTTTATTCCCGCTTTGTTTACACTAAACTGTCGTGTCCTTTAAAGTAAAATAGCTGCATGGGTTGGGTTTTCTCTCCCTCCCCTACTCAAATGTTTTTGTTTTACTAACACTGTGTTAGAAGGGGTCAGGCAGAGCTCATATTTCATGTGGTCCAACAAGCCAAAACCTAGCAAGAATGAGAAATAGATGTCTTGCTTTCCTTTGCAGAGAGACTGCAGCATGGTAGTCTGACAAGAGATGAAAATTGAATTGCCAATTGATTTTTGCTGACATTTAACAGATTCATAAGCCTTCCTCACCAATCTCATCTCTATTTCTATTTAAAAAGTTCTCTTTCAACTACTTGATAGTATCTTTCAGGTTTCCTGCAGAGGAAGGATTAAATTTTCCTTGTTTAATAGAGCCTGATGGATCTAAAGCAAATCTCTGTACCATGGGCCATCTTTAAAGGTTTGAAAAAACACAAGATAAGTTTATCTCACAGTATTTCCAGTAGACCATTGTTCAACTGGGACAAGGAACCATCAGTTTGTGATGAGTTCAGGCATGCACCACCTTCAAATTTAGCTCTCTTAGTGGTATTTCAAATATACAGTTACTTTTGTCACACTGGAAATCTGTTATCTCTCATGAATTTCCTGATGTCTTCAGTCTCCACCAGGCTGGAGTTTTATTATCAGACTTGTGTGGTCAGGAAGAGTCATCCCAGATGCCTGTGTTTCCCTGCTTTCACCTGGCAGCTGGAAATTTCTCTGATCTCTCTCACCATTGTTACTTCTCCCTACCTCCATTGGAGGAGGATGATATGGATAATATTTTCGCTGCTCTGTTTTTGTAGTGCCATTTCTTTAAATATTCTTGCAGATCATGCCCAATATATGTATTGTTTACTGTCTTGCTCTGTGAAATGCTCTGGAGAGATTCAGTTCTATGAGACGTTTTTCTTGGAAGAAGGCTGAACATATACTTATGGAACTTCTTCGTGCAAGTTATTTTGCATGAATTCCAGCAAAATAATTATGTCAGTGTTCTTCTGTCATAATGAGATATGTTTGTTATTCCTGTGGCCTAGCGAATCAGCAGTAACCTCCTCAAGAGGCTGGAAACAGTAGGAGTGCTAGCAAAATGTCATAAAACCAGTAGTAGCAGAAGGCAGAATCTGACTACACAATGATAGTTTTAAATGTGTCTGTGACAGTGGACAGGTACTAGCAGGCAGCTTTACCAAATGCTTGTGGCTTTGTCAATTCAAACATCAGTAAGGGAGAAGGAAAAGGACTTCGGCAGAATTTCCTATGAGAGTAGTAAAGAGATGAAGTGTTTTTCTCACATGGCTGCACCTCCTCTGTGCTTTTAAACTTCCACTTGAGACATTGAGGGGACGAGTTATTGACCCAATGTCAGTCTCCATGTACTGGCTCTGCACTGCCCCCGGTCCCTGTGTGCCTTTCAGCCATGTGACAATTCAGTGTTCACTCTTGTTTTGAGGTAAATTTGAAGCAGTATGATGTTCTGGGGTACAGATCATATCTTGATACAGAAACAGCTGATTGGACTCAGCAGTTCAGTTCCTCAGTGTGCTGTCTTGAAAAACACTGGGCAATGAACAGTGCCTGCTGAGTTCCTGGAGAGATTTTCTGGGTTTAAATAAAGGTCCACAATAAATGGCTTTACCTGCTATGCTGAGTATGACACTCCAAGGCAAACTGAACATGTTAGTCAATGCCATCCTGCCTGAGATCACAACTAGTGACCAGACACTACGGTTGTGATAAAAGATGAACCACTGCCTCATCAATATCTCAATGTAATTTGGGGATTCCCAAATTTGGCCCTGCTTTGCTCCTCTTGGCTCAGATAGTCATCCCCAGATTCTTCTCGGAAGGTCATTGAGTATTTGAATGCAAAGTTGCTTGGTTACTCCTGAGCTTTTGCTGAAGGAGGACTAGAAAAGAAAAACCTGTTCTTTCTCTGCTTGCCAGAATACTTTCACAGTGAAGTGCTGAAAAGGCACTGGTGATTTTTTTTTCCCCCAATATGTTGATATAATGGTGTAAGATGCACCTGGTAAAATGTCCCAGCTGTTGTCCCACAAAGGTTAAAGCACTGTTGTCTTCACTGATGCGAAGTTGGCAACTGAGATAAGAGGATGTGGAAAGAGTGGTTCCATCTTGCTGTCTTCTGGCTGAATGTGCAGTCAGATCAGCCTGGCTCCTGAATGCTGCTTCTGAGAGGAGGCCTTTATAGGGTAGTGACAATGGGTATTCCCAAAACACAGATATTGAACAGCCTGCAGCCTGGGGGTTGTACAGAGCCTTAGGAAAGCTTGGGAGTTAGAGAAGGCTTATCTCTCAGTCACAAATTTCGGGAAAGAACTTGACTAGTAGCCTGTGTGAAATGACTTGAGATGGAGAATCCTGTGGTCCATAAAAGCTAAGATTTAGGTGAGCTGTACAAATTGGCCTTAGGATGTAGCTAAGTATGAATCAGTGCCTCTGACTGTCACAGCTACTACTGTTGGCATCTGTTGGAAGCACTGTAGAGTTCAGTATGAAGTACAAAATGGGCTTGATACATGATAATCAGTAATTTTCTCCAAGGTAAAAGGAACAGTGAGTCTGTGATCCTTGAGTTAACATAGCTGCAACAAAACTCCAGTTCTCTGTTAGTGGGAAAGCATGCTTCTTTCTCAAAAGCTAAGAAAGATCCAAGGAACAAGCCCATGAAGTAACTCACTTTTTCCTTGGAGGGGGAGATGGCTAATGAGTGACAAGCATTTTGCTTTGATTCATGGGAGGGAGAAATGCAGGGGGGAGGTTACTGTGAGTTAAATCAATGGGTATATTTAAGGAGAAAAAATGAGTGAGCACTGGATGTCTGTAAGGGAAGTTGATGTAAAACTGCAGCATGTCTCCCAGGCATGTTCCGAGTCAGGCTGCCGGCATTCTCCGAGAGGACGAAACAATAAACTACTTGATGTCTGCAACTGAAGCTGGTGTTAAATCAGTCGAGGTGTCCTGGGGAGATTAGTGATGAATTACTCTGCAGAGTCAATAGAGATTATTTATGAAGCCAGAGGGGATAGAGGGAGGCAGGCTAAGTACCATATCAGAAGTTATTTGGTACTTGTTGAGCTTTAACATTACTTGAAGATGACTCAAGCAGTTGGATTTCCATATGTTGCCACCAGATGTACGGGTGAGGGAAGAAGGAGGGAATACTCTTGGTAAAGATCCTTTTCCTTCCTTGTCTGACCAGTGTCAGGCTCCTGTTGAACAAAACCAGGCAGTATCTGTGCTATGAATGAATGTGCTGCAGCTGAGGAAGGGGGCACTGTATTTTCTTCTGGTCACATTTACTTCCCATGTTGTGATCCCAGGCTACATGATTTAGAGAAGTGTAAGGCAGAGGGAATACAGCTTGAATTGTATGCCGTTCCAAACTGAGTTACCTCCAGCAGCTGGGGGAAGAGTGCCTGGATCTACAAAGCTTGTAAGAAAGTCATTGCAGCTTTCCAATAGATACCAAAATGTAATTTCTGTAGTGTAAATTTTTGGGCCATAATTCCACTTTAATTTGCTGTCTGTCTCATATGAGTTTTAGGCTCTGAAGGATGCCTCTTTTCAGTTTTAAATGGAAAGATTTTACGCATCTGCTTTAGGTTCTTCTTTAATCAGTTCACCTGTTTCTGTTTAAAAGCAGCACATCTGTTTCACATTACTGCTGGCCATCTTTAAGATCTGCTGCATGGCTGGGCAGGAGTTTTGAAAATACAAGAAGAATCACTTGATTAACAATTCTTTAGCCAGTTATTCAGACAGTTTTCAAGTGGGAAGATCTGTGTTTTGTGTCATTGTTGCTCTTGAAATGCATCCTCTCCCAGAAGAACAAGCCCATTTTGGAAGGGTAAGATTGTTCTGCTGTAAATCCTTCCATGCTTGTAATTAGATTGGTAATAATCTAGGATGCACACCTGCAGGCACCATGACCCTGTTGCAGTCCTGTAAGTGACCAAGTTAAACTGATTCTCGGCAGGGGACTGGCAGGCTTTCTGCTTTTCTCTACTGTGGGCTAAGCCATTCAAACCAGATGTTTTTCTGCAGATGGCGGGGCACAGAATCATCCAAGAAATCAAAGTGTTTGTATAACTGTCTGTCCTTGGGGCTCTCAATTATTTTTGAGCAGAAGATGTTTTCAAGTGTATTTAGTGCTGATGAATGGCAGCAAAGAGAGGAGCTTGGAATCCTTGGGCTTCTGGGTAGAACAGCAAGACCAGTGGTAATATACGCAACACCGTTGTGTTGATGTACCTCAAAGCTTTTTATTTGGTCCTGTTTACTGCATCCCCAGACACAGACAGAGATCCTTGCACAATGCAATGGGTGGTCAGCGTAGTAATTGCTTGGAAGTTATTTGCATGGAAAACACATGAAATTCACCCTTATTCTTCTTAACCTCTGTGAAAGTAGCAACAAAACCCCTCCACCCTGGTGTTAATGGGTTGCTTTATTTCATTCCCTCTCACAGACTGTGTGCCTGTGTTACAAGATAAGCCTCATCTGCAGACTCCAGATTCTGGAAAATACAAAGGTGCCCTCTAAAGGAAAAATAACCAACAAAATGTAGCACTTTAAAAATTTCAGGTGCCAAATTGTTTGGGCATCTGTATATGCGTCTCTTAGGGACCAGGCCCACAGCCACCAATTTCAGCCCATATCTGGTCACAGTGTTTGATCATTTCAGGGTCACGTAGCCATGGATTCTACATTTTATTATTTAAGCCGATAGTAACCCTTCCATTTTCTGATTGAGGCTGTAGAGCTTTATGCAGGACCTCATGTGCTGAAGTTTATGTTTTTGATCCAGAGTCAAACTGATAATGTGAAGTAAAAAGTTTCCAATGTTTTACAAAACTTTTAATCCTTATATCTCATCTGAGCATGGCCCAATCATGAAGCTTTTCTGGAAACTCAGTACTTTATCTTGCCTAGCTGGTACCAGTTTGCCCTCCTAGTGGAAAGAAGACATGATGACCAGCTAGGAACACAAGAAGAGCAATTAGTTCAGAGATATAATACAAGATTTCAAATGTCTGTTGATTCATATTTTAGTTTCCAGCTGTTGGTTATATTGGGCAATATTAAAATGTTTTAAGTTCCTTAGATTTAGTAATATTTCCTGTCTGTAAAAATAAAGCTTTTTCTTTTGCTTTTACCTAGTTCCAGAAATATGTTTCTATCCAAATGCCAGTGGCAATGTGAAATTTCAACATGGAACTTCTTAGCACTGGAGACAAAAACATTTTGACTCATGCATCAGCCTGTCTCTTATTTATATTTGCATTTTCTCTTTCTACTGTTAATTAATTATATTGATTATAGAAGGTCTATGGAGACTGTAGACTTCACTCCTCAAATATTTCTTTTTACACTCTACTGTTTCAGTCCCAAAATGGAGATTTTCTTGTGGATAGCCATTCCTTTATGGTTCACTTCAATCTTCCCTACTCTCCTAAAATGACTGAGTGTCATGGGTTGGGGTTGGTGGGGTAGAATTTCTCACTTGTGCATTTCTTTGTTGACATCTACTCTGAGAAACACCAAGTTCATTTCAAGCATCCATCAAGCAACATCTTGGTAATCACAGACTTTGACTCCTCCTAGTCTGCCCTGGATTTCAAGTGGAGACCTTGAGACTTCTTTTATTGATTCTGTGTTCAGTTGTAGCTGATGACCCATATTCATTGCACACAGACGGGCAGGAGTAGGTGGTAAGGAAAATGTAATCTTGGTGCCTCAGATAACATTAAAGAGCTCTTATTTTCAGAGCTTGAATATGAAACATGGATATGTAGATGCTGTCTGTTCCTTTGTCACCTGTCACTGCTGACAGAGGGAACTTACCCAGTACAGGCAGTTCCGTTGCAAGAAAACCCATTCTCAGTAAGGGAGTTTTCAGACCCATTATTTGTTACTCTGGGAGATGCTTTAATATTCACAAGTCAGGGTGTTACATGGACATGAAGGGTTTTACTATAGCAAAACAACTTAATGAGGGAGGTGTCTGGTTGGCGGGGGGTGGAACTTGGAAGCACTTTTGATCTATGAGGACCTGATTGTTCTTAACCACCATCTGATTTTTGATGTGTGCTTGATTAGCTGAAGAGGATAAAAAGGTGATGACCCATAAAATCTCTGTCTTTAGAACTGATTTGTTCTTCTTGCTGAATATTGTAGAACAGCAACTTGACAGTAGAGCTTGCTGTGGTTGTTTTATGCCTGCTTAGTGCAGTGCTTCAGGCTTCCTACTTTCTGAATTGTCAGAGTCACTTAAGCTTTGCACTAATGGTACAATGTTGATACTTTTAAAAGGCTGAAGCTGTCTAACGAAGAAATCAGACAAGCAATCTTGAAGATGGATGAACAAGAAGACCTAGCGAAAGATATGCTTGAGCAGGTGAGAAAGATTAAAGCCAGTTATTTTTAGGTCCTTCACTGCCTTTTCTCATGTGGATGTATGTACAGGCTGTGCTGGTTCATCTGCAGATCCAAACTAGACTCCACTAACACTCAGTGGGGCTGCACACGGAAGCATGAGAAAAAGTATTTTTCCCAATGTTGTCGGGTATGCCCCTGTCATGTAAGTGTATTTGTGTCAGGTTGATTTCATAGGTTTTCTCTTCTTGATACAAAATTTGCATAATACAGGTGGTATGGGGCAGCATTTCTATCAGAGAGTGCCAGGAACCAAGCCATGTAGGTCAATGTTTAGAGCCAGTACTAGAAGGGATCTTGCATTCAAACTGAAACAGGAGCACTGGAAGGGGAATCAGGGACTTCCATCCCCAGCGCTTAGTTGGCCATATAACTTGTGAGGACCAAAACCCCACTATTAAACCACCGTTGCCCAATTTCCATTTTCAGAAGGTGACAGATGATACTTTGACCAAAGAGACGTGATAAAGTTCCTTAAGAGTGTGCAAAGCATTATAATTATGAACTGTCTAATAAATGTGATTCCTTCTTTCCGTGCAGTCACAGTGTTTAATCATGCACAAAAAGCTTTTCCATTTTGGAAATTTAAAGCCTACTTGTTGTGTTATCTGAATGACCGCAGCTGCTCCAGAAGTCACCGCAAACTTCTGATGCTGCACACCTTTGAATATCACGTATTTGCGGAGTGCAATCAAGTATAACAAGTGGTAAAAGGCAAAGTGCTTGATACGCCTTGTGAGAAGTTTTTGTGGGTGTGTGCTGAGGCTGCGTGCAGGGCAGTGTTTATAACCATACTAAAGCACAGCTACCACCAGATATGTCAAAAATCCGTCAAAGCGTGAGCTTTTAAGGTCAGCGTATGAATAGCATCCAGTGTCAGACGCATATCCAGTTGCTTAGTTATTGTTTATTGTTTCAGCAGTGTAGGGCATACTCAAGAGAGATAGATGAGGCTTTGTGTGTACTCTACGATAGGCACCATGGGTACTTCACACTGTTTGGGACACATCCTGCTCTTGTTTGCACCAATCTAAACTCCAAGTAGTGCTGTGGGAATCAAGTTCTCTCTGTACTTCCCCTTGGGTAAGTTGCAGTAGCACTTGGCCTTTAGGATTTTGAAATGGGAAATTCCCCATAGAATTAAAAATTAATCTTAATGGGGTCAGCGAAGGATAAAGACAGAACAGCAAGCGAAGGTTTAGAAAAGGTCAGTTCTGTAGACACAGCTGCACTTTTTTGAAGTTACAGTCACATGGCTGAGTCAATGTAATGCTTCCCAGTGGTAGCAGAGACATCTGAGGGCTCTCTCTCCACCAGGGTTTGTTTGTGCCCTTCTGTCCTGCCCTCATTTTCCTTGGATCTCACATCTCAGTGTTTGGTTTGTGTTTCTCACTTCAGCTACTGAAGTTCGTTCCTGAAAAGAGTGATACTGACCTGTTGGAGGAGCACAAACACGAAATCGAGCGCATGGCCCGGGCGGATCGTTTCCTCTTTGAAATGAGCAGGTCTGTTTGATACATTATGGGAGAGAGCATACAGGACTTCTCGGAAGCAGCTGTACTTGTTATTGAAAATGGATCATCTGGCACTGGCGGGGAATGTGCAAGATTGTGGGCCAGCATTATACCCCGTGTTTGCCAGAAGCCCATGAATGTTACAAATATTTCCGTTCATGACACAAACTTTATTGACAAGAAGCACTTTCTGTGCATAAGGGCCCGTCCCCTGATGACAAACAGAAATCTGCCTCATCTACCTAAATTTGTACACCAAAAGGAATGCAGATCCAAGTATCAGATGTAGTGTAGCCAGGGGTCAGGATTTCATATAGACCTCTTTTTCCATTCAGCTATGTCATCTCATCCTCTGACCCTCTTTCTTGTTCCAGCTTTGCTACATCCCTGTTGAGGATTAACATCTTGTTCTGCTAATTGAGGTGTAGCTGGCATCTCCCATGGCTCTCATTTTTTGAAAGTAGTGAGAATTCTTCCAGCTCCTTTTCAGTTGAGATCAAAACATGACTTGAGGTCCACCATTTTCATAAGAAGGTTGTTTATATGGTATTATATGTTTGATCTATGTCCATAATCCCATGCCTAGGCCTCATGGGACTGAACAGCCAACGATTGAATTATGTGGGGAGCATACTGGCTCTGGGCTTCAAGAGTTCCAGTTCAGTGTTGTCTTTCCTTTGCCCTTCATGCAGGATTGACCACTATCAGCAGCGGCTGCAAGCACTATTCTTTAAGAAGAAGTTTCCAGAGAGGCTGGCAGAAGCAAAACCAAAAGTGGAAGGTGTGGTTAATAAAGCTTTTGCCAAGAGTTGGGGAGAGGGGCAGGGAAGGTCAAGACAAGCTTGTCTTCAAAGGAGGTGGTGTTACATGCATGCTGTGTTTGTAGAGCCAGTGAGCCCAAGGCATGTCATATCCTAAGAAATGAATTCTGACACTCTTCTTTCACCCATTGACTTAATGAAGTCAGTGTCATGATTGTTGCACTGTAAATATGATGTGACAGATATGACAGCATACTATCAGGCTGTGCTGAGCTGCCAAAAACTTTCATGGTCTTTCTGTGCAGGTCAGCCTTCCGTTCTCACCCCCGAGTCCTTGCACCTTCCCTCTTCAAAGAGAACTTAGAATAGATGCCTCAGGACACTGATACTCCGGGAATGTGTAACCTAGATGCAGGGGAGGTGTATGGCTTCTGTGCCACATCCATAGTTATTGCAGAGAAGAGATGAGTGTATTCTACTCTGCATTTTCAGATGAGCTCAAGCCTTCCCTCTGCTCTCACTGGCTATACTTTTAGAGCATGAGGTCCAGGAGAACAGCCTTGATCCTGTGTTCAGAGGAGCTTCCCACATGCTACATGTAGTGCATTTTCCTTCCAGTTGTCCTGATTCTGGGGAGATGTGGGCTCAGGAAGGACTGTACACAGACAGTGTTGCAGCATTTATTGTGCAGTAGTTAGATGGGCATTTCAGGGTACTTCAAATTATGGGCCCAAGCATGTTAAAAACAGCCACTGTGCAATAACCTGTTCTTGGTTTTTCTCTCTTTTCAAGCCATTCTTCTGGCATCCAAAGAACTCATCCGAAGCAAGCGTTTGAGGCAACTCCTGGAGGTAGTTCTCGCCTTTGGGAATTACATGAACAAGGGCCAAAGGGGAAGTGCTTATGGCTTCAAAGTCTCCAGCCTGAACAAAATTGCAGACACCAAATCCAGCATAGACAGGTAGGGTAGAAGTTCATAAATACATTGCTGACTGTGCTGCATCTCTTATCATAGTAATGAAAATGGGGTTTTTTGTTTGTTTGTTTTAGCTCTGTAGACAATTGAAAATAAGGTCTAATTTGGCACTTAAGTAGTGCTTTTCTCTCTAAAAGATTCTGCAGCAATTAAGACCAGCTATTAAAACAGCAATCAAATTCTGCTGTTTCTCTGGATAATGCACATCTGATGTTGCATTGTGTTTCTGAAACTCTCTGCAAAGATGACAAAATGTAGTATTTCACAAATAACTGAAATAAGTCAGGGGAGAAGGAGGATTTCTTTGGAATTTGCCCTTTATACCAAAGTTTTATGACCATGGTTTTGCAAAGAAAGAAAACACACACACAAAAAAAATCTGAGCACAATTTTGTCTCCTGTGAAACATGGCATGTGTTTCTGATGCAGGACTGTCATAAACTTTCTCTCTGCCTACACCACTAGTGAAACCACAAGGCATAGCTCAGAGAGACTGATCCTGGTTGTATCTAGGGCAGATAAGGAAAACAGCTGGTTTTGGGAATGTGGAGCTTACTGTTTATTGACATGGACAGCAGGTCTTTATAGTGTCACCCTATGTTTTGCCCCATATCCCCAAACTGGTTCTGGAAATTAATCCATCTGAGGCTGGGGAGAGAACATGACTTTTGGACTCCAGCAACACTAAGGTTTTCCTTGGAGATCTCTTATGCTGGTTCTTACTAACTTGCACCTTCCTCGAATTTTAAGACCTACTGAGACCATAGTTGTGGTGAAATTACTTCAGGCTGTGACAGAATGAATGATGGTAGTAAAAAATTGTAGGAAATTCAGCCCTACCTAATAGAATTTGAACTGACAGAGTACTGTTTTGACTACCAAAATGTCCTTTCTGTATTCCAAGGCTAAAACTTGTATAGCTAATGTTGAACTTTTTTTTACCTTACTGTAGCTTGGCTTGATACTTCCACATAATAAATGTCCTGTGCAGATTCTGTTCTCTCACCAGTTCCCAGCTCCCAGGCTCCAGTCTGTGTGAAGCAGTGGCCATCTGCTCTCTTCCCTGTCAGTTAACCATGTAACACCCACCTCAAGTAGCTGTTACTGCTGTCCGTTCTCTTTACATGCAGAATTGCTCATTTACTTTAGAAATTTCCTCAGACCTTCTCCTGTGTCCCTCATACATCTCAATTCTATCTGCTCCTACTTGGGCTGCCATTGCTTTTGTCTTAGTGAGCCTGACCACTGCTCATAAGCTAAGCTGTTTCATTACTGCAGTAGTTTTCTGTGCAGCTTCTCCACTCTTCGGGAACCTTTTCGTCTTCTCAGTTAACTCTCACATTGGTTTTTTCCCACATTGCCTCTGAGGACAGCTTACATCTCCCTTACCAGTTAATGTCCCTTTAGTACTATTAATTGTTTATTCTCTGAAGTATCTGGTGACAAATATTATACTGTGTTATGCAATTTTCTTCTTTATTACACCATCTACACAGATGGATGGTAGCATGCTGTTGTTTCCAGAATAAATTAAGATACAGTATATTGCTTGAGGTTTTAGAAACGATGGTTCATAAAGGACTAATTCATTTCAGTCCTTGTACTTTTCTCTTGGTAACAGAGTTGCTAAGTGCTGATACATTGTTTATTTTGTTCAATCAAGAACATTTCCTACAAAAATATTTTTCACTGATTTGTCACAATCCTTTCACCATCCTTCTCATGACCATCTTCCTTCTCATTTCTACCTTTTGTTTTTATTTTGTTTTCTTTAGGAATATTACACTCTTGCACTACTTAATTATGATCTTTGAAAAGAATTATCCAGACATCCTAGACATCCAGTCTGAGTTGCAGCATCTCCCAGAAGCAGCAAAAGTCAAGTAAGTTCAGTGCTGTTACTTGTTCTCAGAGCTGGAGTTCCCAGAGTTTTTTGTTAATTTAATTTTTATTTTTTTTTTCATTTCTGTCTTCTAAACTCATGGCCAGACTTACAATTATAATGCCTTTGTTGTAGATAACTAAATTGATAGCTTTACTAAGATATGCCTATATCTGCTTTATTTCTGAATCAGACATTGTAACTAGGCTGGCTGTTGTTTGTAATTCACTCACCATATTCTATGGTTGTTCATCTAAGTGTGCTATTTTTTCTGGGTAATTGCAGGTTTGTTTCTAAGACAGAGTCAATTAGGCACAGAGGCTACAGTAAATCTTTTTCAGGAAGATTGTTCAAACTTTTGCACAAATCAGTCTTGCACAGAAATGTGGAAAACATCATATTTTCTGCAAAAATTTGATGGTCCAATTCTGGAAGTGTTCATGAAAAATAAATACAGAAGCCATCCCCCAAAATACTAACACTTTTTCCTTCCAAAGCACTGGTGAAAAAATATTATGCATATTTACCCAGACATGATTCTTTGTGTAAGGAACTGTCCAACTAATGAAAGACAAGTGAAAAATAAATATATTTTCACACTTAAAGGCCTTTATTAAAGCTTTAATGGTGTTTTTGAGTTGTAAGCTACTACTTCCCAAATATTTAGAGGGGATGCCTGCTTACTCACAAATAGATGCTCACTGGTTATCTGGAAATTAAAGACTTTTTTTGCTCACAAGTCCTAGGAAAAAAGAGACTCCTGTTTGTATATGATGAGCAGAACTTCAGTGTAACATTTGTGTCTAGGGAAGCGTGTATGAACATTAAGTACATTCCTATGCTCAGTTATAGTGTAAGCTGGCCTGGACTACCATATGGTAGAAGTGCAGATGGAAAAAACAATGTTTGGACTGTGAGGGTGAAAAAAGAGCTCATGTAAATGTACTGCTAATGCGATGCTAGTGGTTCTGTGGTTCAAAAATCACATGTAGAGATGATCTGAGACTCCAGTGATGTGTGTGCTAAAGCTGTGCTCCTTGCTCGTGTGCCAGCTGATCACTGCAAGCTGGCCATGTGGCAAATGCTCCTTGTTGAAGGGTCAGGCTCAGCTCACAGGGCAGATGTTCTGAGGGCAACCCCCCTTGTCTTCCCAGGAAAATCCAAGTCTTCAGTGTGACCAGAGGCAAGCAGGGTCTGCCTCATCTTACATCTCGTACAAAAAGTAGCACAGAGCATTAACAGATCCCCTTCCCCTCGTTTCGAGTCATCTGGCGTGGCTGGTGCCAGAGGCCGGATACCAGACTTGATGGGCCAGTGATGTGTGCTGCTGCACAGTTCCTGTACCCCTGTGTAACACTGCTCTTTTTGTTTTATCTGCTCTGCATCCGTCTCCTGTGCAGTCTGGTAGAGCTGGAGAAGGAAGTCAACAACATAAAGACTGGATTGAAAGCTGTTGAAGCTGTAAGTATCTGAAGGTTTCCAAAGTGCCATACTTAAAATATCTCTCTCAGAATCAGGGGCACTATATATTTTATGATAAGATAAAGTGGGCTTTCTTTTTTCATTCCTTTCCATTCCATTCCAGAATGCATTAACCAAGAAAAAACAAATAAAAGCTTCTCATGTGGAGCTCCTGCTGATGATCTTAGCAGAGTTAAGGCTAATGAAAAGCTTGTTTGATCTCAACCTGGAAAGTAAAAGGACAGTCTGACAAATGGCATGGACTGAAAGAAGAAATAAAATTCTTGCTCTTTCTTACTGAGGGATGGATGGCTGCTGAGCAAGTGTTTCACATGGCTCATGGAGTAGTAGTAAGCAGGTAGTGCTCTATTACATGCAACCCTAACCTCTGTCCTACGCACTCCTTGGGAAGGCAAAGGGAAGGATAGAAACTAGTTAAAGATGAAGCAGCTGAGCTGGCAAGCAAAGCAACAATGGTGGGGTTTTTCCTGCTACTAATGAAAGCCAGTTGTTGGGAATTGCATTGGGTGGTTTCTGTGCGAGGATTACGTATTTACAGGGAGCTAACACAAGACCCTCCAGTCCTTCTCATTCACCATGAGACAGAGAGGGATGAGTTCTTTTTTCTTTCATGTGACCTGAGTTTGCTTTGTCTCTGGGAGTAGAGGAAGGGATCTTTGTCCTGTCAGCAGCCCCCAGGCTGCCTGGCTGTTGCCAGCAGTTCATCATGTAATTAACCAGTGATCCTCCTGTGAAAGAAAAAAAACTTTCTCAACCTTATTTCTGGGTTGTTTGGGTAAGGGAGAATGCAGCAGTGAGAAGAAATACTGCTGCATACATGGAGTACAGTGTTTGGGAATTAAAAGCACCTGTAAAGGCAAGGCTGACATGGAGTTCATGGCATGGAGAGGCCCAGGTTTTGGCTGGGACAGACAATTCCCCTGCTTTGAAATGTGAGTAGCTAATTCTGATTTGCTTTCTTTCATCAGATTATTTGTCCTTTTGCCTTTACAGCTGATTTTTCTTCTCTTTTCCGTGCATGGGTTCCATGGGCAGCCTGTCCTTCCCATACAATCACCATCTTGCTGCCTCAGTCCTCTCCCTGCCATGGTATTTTTCTTCCGAGGCTGCCAGCACCTCGCAGTCTGCTTGCTCAGTTCATGGTTTTCTGGCGTGTTAAAAGCAGCACTATAGCAACAATAGAAGATCACTGTCAGGTGGAAGGGGGAGGAGGGGAAGGTGTGATTCTTGATTCTGTTCCAGTGTGTTCTCACCACAGCCTTGGCTCCAGTGACTGGTGTTTCTTCAAGGCCCCTTAAGAATAGAAAGCTAAAAATAGTTTCACAGTCAGATGTTCTTAAAGGTACTACTAACCATTTGCTTTCCTGGACTTGCAGCTCAGTTCTTTGTAAAAATGAGATACATTCATACAGCTGTTGCCTTTGTGTAGGATGCTCCCAGAAGGACAGATAAGTAGTGGAAGGGAATTCTGTCAGCAGAGCCCTTCTCTCACACAGCAAGGAGATCATAACCACCGCTTAAAAAACGACTGCCACGGCTGAATCATTTCATCCCTCTGGAGAACCAGCAGCCCAGCCCACCAGCGCCAGTTCCAGCCTCTGTTGTGCTACTCTGATTAGTAGAGACCATTTCTAGAAGATACAGAGGAATTTGTTATTCTGTGGCATCGCTCTCTGGCTGATTACATAGTCATACTGGTTACTTGTGTGGGTTTTAAGTTTTTTTGCATTTTGGGATAATTATTCTGCAGGGAAGAACTGAACTTGAAATTGAAGAGCAGATCACCTAATCTTAATTTTACTTTGAAAAACACTGCTCTCTGGTAACAGTCCTAAATGCCATGGCTTTCAACAGTGAGTAAGATGACAGAGTTGTTATATTTACCTGCCAGAGGAAGGGGGAAGGGGAGAGTGGAGCAACTTCCAGCTAAAATAAGCCTAAACATTAGAATGGAAGAAAGCAGCTGAAAAAAATAGGCATAAATTCTGAGAAGCATGGAAGTGATATTTCTTGTATTTGTAAGGTCCATTTCAAAGTGGTTATAACATAGAAACAATTCACTGCAAAGTGATGTACTGAGCAGTGCTCCCAGGACTCCTTGTGATGTGTTAGGAAAACCAGTGGAGAAGAGGATGTAATATAAAACAGGGAAAGTTGCACTTCTTTAATGTGGGTTTTCTCTGGCCACCTCCTCATTGCTGTTCCTGCCCCTCTTCTGCCTTGTGGTCTTTCCTTGTGGTGTTTGCATTCTCTTTCCAGCTCACACCAGACCAGAAGATATATCACGTCTGATTTTAGAATGTTGATAGCCAAAGTAATCCTTGGCGTTCAGCAGCACTGTGTGGAGCAAATCCCAAGATGTTTCTCAGCATAGATGCTTATAAACCTACCCGTAGATGCTTATAAGCCTACCCATTTGGCAATGTGAACTACTATTTTGATGACCAATAACAGAGAGCACCCAACATGCAAGGAGCTAGAGCTGCAGCCAGCACAAAAATATTTTTTTCCAAAGGGAACAGAGGGTCAGATCATAACTTGACCTGCTGCTTCATGCTGCTTTTCCTACCAAGGAAGTCAGGCTTTATCATTCCCACTGATTATTCAGCTGAGAGTAAAGATGAGGCCCCGATTACAATTTCACTGTCCCCATGAGACTGTCAACAGCACACAAGCCAAGCAAAAGCATGTGAGACTTCCAGTCTCACTATAAATTACTCAGTTTGAGGAGCTCTATAGCTCTCTCTGTGCTTCAAGCATGGTGATTAAAGTAAGGGAAGTGATAGCTATGGGTAGTGTTGGCTTAAAACTGAAAAACTTGAGCCAGAAAGGAAGAATCTTACAATGTATTTTTTTTCATTTTGTAGGTAGCAGACAAATAGATCTTAGTTTCCTATGATTTTATGTATTCTTTTTTCTTTTACCATAACTCTTTTTAGTACGATAGCCCCAGTTTATAACTCTGTCACTTTTATGACATCCAAGCTAAGGCTTAGCAGGGTGCTAACAAATATTGCACCTGACATCTCTCTGCTTGTCCTTCAGTGGGAGAACCAATTTTGATGTCTTTTTCCTGTTCGCCTAGTGCTTATCAGAGAAATAAAGGGGACATCTAAAGCACATATCCCCTAGTATACAGCATTTTGATTCACCATGGGAAGAGATGATGGAGCAAAACTCACTATTAAAACTCCTAAATTCTCTTGCTCTGCTACACAGAGCTCTTCCTTATTTGTCATTTTGCATAGGAAAAGAAATACAGCACTTCATGTAGTTGATGCTTAAATTATAAAGTTGCTTTAGAAACTCAACATATTGATGGCTCTCTTGGGAATGGCTGTTGTTTGAGGATAAATGAAACTTTAACTAGGACCTTACTTCATCCCATCTTGACCTCCCGTCTACTGCCTAATAGGCAAAACTTCTGACTTAGAGCTCTGGATGAATGTGGGAGCAGAGCATGCTCTGCAGTGAATGAAGTAGGTGGGCTTCCCTGCTCTCTTCCTTATCAGCGAGGAATCTCTGACTCTTACCTGTCTCTATCTCTTACTTCTCTTTCAGGAACTGGATTATCAGAAGAGACGCATGCGAGAATCAGGGGACAGGTTTGTTCCCGTCATGAGCGATTTCATCACTGTGGCCAGTTTCAGCTTCTCAGAGTTAGAAGACCTTCTCAATGAGGCTAGGGACAAGGTAAGAATTCCTTTTGAAGTGTTTATAGAGTTTCACCAGATCAGTCAAAAGCGTGAATTAAAATAGAAACAGCAATTTAAGGAGCTGGGACTGAAGTGAAAATTTAATAGATACTGAAAATTGTTTAGGCTGAAGTTTCTTAATTTTTCTGATGTGGTCTGTATCCATTTATAACATATTTTAAGATTAAAAGAAGGATCAATGCTCTTACCCACTTCTTTTTAGTCTTCCTTAATATTATTATTGTGTGGCATAGAATTACAATGGCAGTATCCATAACAGGCTACCACACCTTGCCACGGTGTGGAAGGGAATGCCTTTTAAGCCCTTGCTGTAAAAGGGGTCCTTTGTTAGTGATAGTGATTTCATATCTTTTTACCTTCTGCTTCTAACTCGTTCCACGTTGCTCATTCAGCTGGGAACATCTGTGCTTTGTCTCTTTCCTTTAAAAATGTACCTCTGGGTACTTTGGCGTCCTGATTTCATCTGGGATAGAGTTAATTTTTCTTTTTAGTAGCTGGTATACTGCTATGCCAGATATGCCTGATCTTTTCCACTTACACTTCTTTGTTACTGGGTGTATTTCAGAACAAAGATATAAATCCCAAACCTGGGTGGTTTGTCTGATGGATTCTTCTTACACATCCAGAACCATGTGTGTGTTATTCTTCAGGTGCTGCTACAATCATTTTGTCATTTCATTGTCTGCATCTCCATTATCAGATTGGTGCAACTCAGGAGGTGCTTGCTCTTTGCTAGTGGCTGGAGTCTGGCACTAAGCCCTCTGTCTCTCAGCTGAATGAGGAAGAATTCATATGAAAAGATCATAAGCATATGAAAATGTTTAGAGAAGAGCAAGTTCTAAAGTAAATTATATGTAATGGCAAATCTGCCCTTGTTGGCTGGCATGTTAAAAGTGCTTGGCTTTATGAAGCAAATGTGTTATTTCTTTTGGATTGAATTGTTTCCACTCTGGTGTCAGTCCTTGTAGTGTTAAGGGACCTATTGCATTACTAATGAAAGCTATGCTGTTGGAAAAGTAGGCCTTAGATTTTGAAAATACAGGCTGAGGATCTGGACAGTGAAATTCCTCCCTCATCCGGTTCCTCTGCAGTAGTGTCATCTTGTGATTCGAAAACATTTCCTTGCTGTGGAGATAAACTTGGTAGCAGTGACTTGCAGCTGCAAACGCAGGAGCCACTGGCTGCCAGTGAGGGCTGCCCTGACAAACACCAGTGGGGCAGTGCTATTGCAACACTCAGAACGCAAAGCTGGGCAGACTAACAACATTAAGCTTGTAAAAAAATTCTGGGGAGAATAACGTGACTAATTTTTTCATAGAATCATAGAGTGGTTTGGGTTGGAAGGGACCTTAAAGATCATCTGGTTCCAACCTGCTCCCCTCAGCCATAGGCAAGGATACCTCCCACTAGGTCAGGTTGCTCAGAGCCCCCTCCAGCGGGGTCCTGAACACTTCCATTTTTCATTGCTGTCATGTTGCTTGAGAAGATTCAAGCTATTTTCAGTAAAATAATGTTTACACCCTACTGGCTTTCTAAGCACAAAAAAATATTTTACATTCTATGACCCCACTAGATTTACTGAGAAAAGCTTGGTTTTCTATGGTTTGGGGGCTTCCATATTATGACTAGGTAAATTTTTCAACTTCAGGATAGTTAGGCACACATTTCTGGAAGGAGATTTGCTCTGTCCATGGCTTAGACTGAACACTTCTGGTTTGGTGTTAAAGATGGTGGTGCTCCTTTCTTTTTGGCACACCAGGACAAAAACTCAGTGCAGATTCTTCGCAAGTTCAGTTGGGGTTTAAAAACCAGTGGTACATGTCCAGCACAGCAATGCAACTTTTCTTGATCAGGCACTTGCAGGAAAAATGCCTTTCTTTAGCTTTAAAAATAACCAAAGAAACTCCCTACAGACGGACCAGTATGTCTGGAAGTTGTTGCACGCTTTTTTAGACACAGCCAACATAAAGCACTCAGCATAAAGAGATGTTTTATATTAATGACTATAACATGCTTAGGAAACGTTACTCTACCTTCTCCTCACACACCCTTGCTATGTTTGAACACACACCATTCCAACTTTTGCTCAACCTATGGCTTTGGTTCTTCCACTGGCAAAAAGCTGCTTTTGGACTCCTCTAAGGGAACTGTCTGTCCTTACCAGTTTGAGCTATTTCTCATGTTTGCTTCATATTATTTTGGCCCTCTCTTCTTCCTCTTTTTCCTCTTTATTTCTTAAAAAAGAAAAAAAAAAAAAAAAAGGGAAAAAGAAAGCTGGAAATTTTCAACAAACCAGATGTGCTTTGCAAAGCTTATAACATCTTCCAACCTCAATGGGCTCTCTGTGCTTGTTGAATCACAAGCTTTTTTCTTACCATGGAAACATAATGGAACTAGCCAATTAAAGGAAAAGAGGGACCAAGACATCTGATTATCCTGTTCTTCTTTGATTTTCCAAAGCAAAGCAAATTGAGCAAAAAAGGTAGTGGGACAGGGAGGACTGAAAAATATCCCAGTGAGCCTAGGAAGAACTGGTCTGATTCACAGATTTATTAATAATGCTGAAGCCCTAGTTTTAACAGCTGGAGTTGGATATCCTAAATATAGATGTGGCTAATTGATTACCATGAGTTAATCAGAGCCATGTTTCCTCAGCTGGGATTTAAAACAATATAACTTATCTTTTCAAGCCGAGGAAGTTTTTTATTATTTTTTTTAAACTTCTTCAGTATTAGCAAAAGAAATTTCTTTAGTTAGGGAAGCAATCCATTACCAAGGTGTGGTGCTGACCTTCTCAGCAGACAATATTTTTTACAATCCCATGCAGTACTTTTTTGGCCTTTTTGCTTAAACAGAACCATTCAAAGTCAGTGGCCATGGGGAGGAAGTGATATTTTAAATTTAAAGGGCCAGGTTGTCAGATGCAGGCATCCATGTTTGCAGAGGAAGCCTTGTAACTGTACTTATCTTCATGCAGTAAACAGATGGCTTGGTTATGAACTGATTGAAAACTTAGACCAAGTCTCTAAACAGGCTTTCTAGCACAGCTGGTTCTTGTTCTTTTTGTGTTTTTCTCACTTTCAATACCACTTTATAAGGGAGTATACAGATTAGATCAAGGGATAATGTTTTCTGCCATTTCCCATAAACTGGAAGGTGGGGGCAGGAGAAAGTGAAACTCTGCCCTGGAATCCTTCACCAGTTTTTACGTGTTTAAACAGATGAAAAATTGATATTTTACATAAGAAAGAAGAAGTTGAATTTTCTTCATGAAAATGTTTCTCTGTGTTTCCTGTGGGGAAGCAATGAAAATGCCCAAGCAGAGGAAGAATAACCTCCCATGGTATGAGTTTTATTTTTCTACTTGAAAAAGGTGACATTTACCCCATATGAAGCTTTATTATGTACTTAAATATTGACAGCTATGAACTTAGATCACTAGACTTCCTCAGAACTGTTCTGGTTTGTGCTTGGTTTATAACAAACCTCTTTTTAAGACACTTTGGATCTTGTTAGGAGTACAAAGTCTGCTTGGTCAGATACTGCCATTCCTGTGCTGATTGTCAAACTTAAGCCTCTCTATAGAGACTATGGAGACCACTGCCTGGGCAAGGTGGGTAGGAAAAGTGTCCATTCTTGGTATTTCTGATGACAGTTCCTCTCAAGCAAGGTGTTTATCATGATGGAGAAAGGAGTTCAGAATCTGCACATACATTTAATAAGCTTAGCACCTATAGTAACTGTTTTGAAGAACAGCAAGGCAGTGAAAGCCAAAATCCTTTTAAGAAAATAGTCATTAATGGCAGAATGCTATGAAACACATAGAAATGCTGTAGTCCAAGTGCCAGTTACAGGCTGTGCACTTCAGTTGTGCATTTTGGGGACTGGTATTTTCTGTCAGGCACTGGGGGAAATGAATAAGGAATGTATCAGGACAGAGACTGAGGAAGTCAAGATGAGTTATCCTACAAAAGGCACTGCAGCCATTTGGTAAATAAATCACATAGCTGTTGTACAGTAACTTAGAACTTCAGATACTGCAGTTCAGGTCATCATCTGATGTATGAGAAATGTTTAGAGCACCTGTAACTCGATTTTGAGGCTGCCAGCATCACTGTTGAACTCCTGGGAGAATCCTTTGAGAGCATTTAGGCACAAGAAGAGCTGGACCCAGCCCTGCCTGAAACTGGCAAGGCTCTTTCCATTAACTGACCTGAATTTGTCCCATAAAGAGAACAGACATTTATTTGACCTGCCTCAGTACTGAATTGGTGTCTTCATAAGAGCAAACTCAAGATTACTTGTCTAGGGAATACAGGTCACGTTCCATGGCTACATGGTATAATTCATTTGTGTATTGGCTCCTGCCGCAACAGCAGACAGCACAGACAGCAGGAAATTTTTATCATGGCTGTTTTTCCTCCTCCTCATAGAGCCCCATTCCTGCCGTTTCCAGAGGTCTTCTGCCACTGTTTAACATTTCGTTGGCAAGCACAGCAGAGTTTGTGTGTGCTGCTGTCCCGCTTTCCCTCTCCTTGCTAAAATGGCTTTTTAAAATAAACAACTGTCTAAACGATTTGCTTTGGCAAGAGGATAAATTCAGTGGAAAGTTTGGCAGAGGAAGCAGAACTGGCACTGAGCTCGTGGACCTGTTATATCATGGAGCTTGGAGGCCCTTATAGTGTGGAAATGAATTTTTTAATGAAAAAAAGATATACCATTCTGTTTTACAGTGGAAAACCTGCTGAAATACAGTTTTCCAGTTTGCTTTTGCCCATGTCATCTGTCCCCAAATGACTTCGGGAATAAGCAAGTTTCAGCCCTTGTTCCACGATATTACAGCACATCACAAAGTTCTGGGAAGCGTTTTGCATGAGTGAGGACGTAGCTACAGATTTCACAATTGTGCACAAGAGCTGGTGTTGTTCAGCTGGGAATCTGCCCATGGAAAAGTCAAGTGTTTTATACAGGGTGACACAAACCCTGTGACAGAGAGAAGAAGAGAGGGCTGGGATCCCGGAGCACCTTGGTCTGTGCCTTGCTGCCTCTTAACGCCCTGAGTGAGGCAGGCAGTGTGACTTTAGCCACTGTGGGCAGGTGGAAGCCTGGGCTTCACAACAGCATTGGGGAGGCTGTCTCCAGCAGCTCACTGCCCCTCATCCCAGCACTGGTGCTTTGGGAAAGCACATGTGGTCGCAGAACCAGAATTACAGAGAAGTAGAAGTAATAAAGCCAGAGGAGTTTGTTGTAGTTTAAACAGGGAAATGACAGCATGTCTCTCTTTACAATAGTCCATTAAATTGATGCAGTGCCCTACAGATGTGAACAACTGATTTTTGCCATTTGCTCTATCAGATTAACGGGACGACACTTTCTGTTCTGTAACGAATGGAGGACACGAGGCTCAGAAAGGAAGCATGAGTTCCCAAGCCACATCATGGGCAGAGCTGGCAGCAGAAGCTGGATCTCCTGACTTGCCTTCCTCTGTTCAGTCAGCCTTTTTTCCAGAGGGGGTAGAGAAAGGAGAATGTTTATTTCAGTGAACTGCAGATTTTTCCTTTTGTAGTTACTTTAGCACATCTAGCTCACAAAGTTTTTGCTTTTCGTCTTTCACTGCTTTACAGTAAGTGATTGTGACCTCCTAAGCCCTGTGGTGCTGGGCACCAAAGACAGGCTGTTCTCAGCCTCCCTGCTGCTGCCTAGAGACCACAACACCTTAGACTCATGAGTGTCTCTCGAAGGCTCCCAAGCTGCTGGGTCTTTCCTCCTCTGAGCAGCAGTGGGGAGACAGAGGCAAAAGCTTCTCTTGCCAGTGTGACAAGATCTAGCTGGTGGTGGTAGCTGGGTGACAGGCTTTGTTTGTGCAGAATGTTTGCAGACAACACTACCCTCTAAAGGAGACTTACATGTATGTAGGATCCAAGAGCCCAGGCAATGAAATGCCTCCTTTTCAACCTCCAGCTTCCTTGTGACTAGGAAAGCCCTGTGGACATTGATGGACTCAACGAGCTCATTTCTGTGCCCCCTCACTCACTTTGCTGAGCACGGGAGGAACACGGGATGGAGGCAGTGCATTGCAAGGTGCAACAGCTGTCTCCTGTGGGCTGCCCCTTGACTTCGGGTTTTGCAGCGGTAGGACAGCCTTCCTTCCAGCTGACAGTTCTAGTCACTGCTCTTAATTTGTGCCTTATTTTCAGTTTTCACAGGAGTTAATGACTAATTAAGTAAGAAGAGATTCCAGGTAATACATCCCTTGTGAGCAGTGAGGTTCAGAGGCTCTGTGTGTTCAAGCAGTGATGACAATGCCTGTGCTGAAGTCTTTCTCTGGTACTTCCCTGTCTCTCTGGCTGATTGTCACACTGGAGCAAGCAAGACAAAAAAATAGAGCATATGGAGATGCTTTATCTCCCTCTGTGGTATTTACAGCCTGTATTGTCTCTGCCAAAGAGCTGGTGCTGATTCAGTGTGGGTTGCTGGAGACTGCTACACTTCCCTCATATTGGAAGAGCCTATGTGTACATTATATACAGATAAAATTACAGAGAGAGGTGGAGAGAGCGTGTAGGTGTGCATACTCGTGTGTATGTCTTCGGAGAAAAGGAGTTAAACAGAGAAGTAATCTGTTGCTGTTTCTATGTAGTGTTTCCTTCAACTCCTGCCATGTTTGGTAGCTCAAAGCAATTTGCATTTCTTCCAACACTTTTTTCCCCCTAGATTCTTTGGGTTTCTTTGTTTGTTTCTGGCTGAGAACACAGCCTTTTCAAAGAAAAAAAGAATCTATTGCTTCAAACTGTTTTGTGGGCCTGGCAGGGACAGCAGAGAAGGGGAGATGCTGAATCTCTCAGGCTGTGCCAGAAGGAAGTTACTTTCTTTGGAGATTTCTTCCCCCTGCAGTTGACTGGGAGACACTGTTCATGCTTTACCTGGTACGGGGCCAGAGGGATTTATAAGACCTGCTCCAAAATTCATTTTGTGCTTGGGATCAGAGCCTGAACTGTTCTTACTGTCTTTTCCATTCTGGAAGAGCACCCACATAAAGAAAAGGAAACTGGGCTGTGTTAGTATGAGCTGAATACATGCATGAGAAAGCTTGAAGAGAGTCCATAGCCTGGTTTGGTTGAGGTCTGTAAGGATGCTCTGCTACTCTGGGGTTGTGTGCTAAAGTGCAAGCAGCAAATTCTAGGGAAGCTGTGCTTCAGGGCACAAGAACCATCAGGAGTGTGTTTCTGGGGCTGCCTGTTGCAGTGCAGAGGTGTGCAGTGAGGGCAGCAGAGCAATGGATGTGTGTCCTTACCCAGCGCTCACTGTACGTGTGCACATGCAGGCTGCATGTGCTTGCATTGGAGTGCATTTTGGTGAGCAAAGAGGTGTGCTTGGGAGTGTGAGAGTGCAAAGGAGAGAGTACAACTACTGCAGGACTGATGTCCCAGAGCCAGGCGTTGCTGTGAATTTACCATATCCCAATCAGGACTGCTCTGTGACTGAAGTCCTGCCAGTTGGCTGCCTCCATATGTGTCCTGCAGCCTCAACATTTGCCTTTTAAAATAAAAACCACTTGTGATGTATTCACTGTCTTTTAAGTCTGCCCGGGAGCCCTGGCTGCTTTCCTTGCCCCTCTCTCATGCCTTGTCTGTCTATAGTTTTCTCTCCCAGGCAACACCCTGACTCAGAGGACTCCAGAGAGATGGATGACATGGCAAAAGGTTTCTGAGAGGACAGACTGTAACTTTATTGCAAAAAACTTTTACCTCCAGGCATTTTAAAAGTGGATTTGAAGGGAAGATGGAGGGGAAAGCATGGACTAAAACTACTTGTTTCCCCAGCTAGCTCACTGTCTTCCATGCCATGGCTGTCCCGCAGCTGAGATGTGGTCACAATGTCATCCTCTGAAATTACTCTATTGACCTCAGGAAATAAACATGGGTTTTTTGTATCAGTGGACAGTCACTGCTCTCCAGCACTACTGCTGCACGTTGTCCAAAGGATATCCAGGAGAGCGGACTCTTCAGGGATAGAGGCACCTGCCTTGAGGAGCAGCACTTCTGTTGCTGGGGGTAGTTTCTACTCATGCTGCATGAATACTCAGAGGGTATTGAATTACATGGTGTGGTTACTCATAAGCTATCCTTGCTGTCTTCACCAAACTGCCTGCCTAATTATGGCTCTTGTGTTTTCTGCCCCCTTGACAGTATGCCAAGGCACTGAAGCATTTTGGAGAAACCGAGGGCAAGATGCAGCCAGATGAATTTTTTGGCATCTTCGACACTTTCTTACAGTCATTTGCAGAGGCCAAGCAAGATCTGGAGAATATGAGGAAGAAAAAGGAAGAGGAGGAGCGCAGGGCACGCATGGAGGCCATGGTGAGGATTTGGGCACAGGAAGATGTTTCCTTTCCTCACCTTTTCATGTCTTGAGAGAAATTCCAATGCTTTATGTCCCATCACTGTTTTGCGTTCTTTTCCCTGACACCTCTCTTTGGCATCATTCTCTTCTCAAATGATGACATTTTTCCTGCTGTCTGTCTTGTCAGTTCCCAAGGACGTACTGCTTGGCTCCCAAATTGCCCTCTTTTGGATTCAGATACCAAATCTAGCCCAGGCATTTTTACCCTGGCACTTTGCAGGATGGGGTTGCCATCACCCCATGCCAGACTATCCTGCTTTTGGGCTGCAAGCAAAGAAGCTAGATTTCCCTCAGTGCTGCCAAGCTGGTCAGCTTCCAGTGAGATTCCATCATCATCTGCTGCATGCCTGTCATCTGACAGTGCACAGTGACACAGCAAATGCCCTGGCACCTGCTGCAGCCCACACCAGCAGCACTTCTCTCTGGCCAGCCTTAATGCCCTGATTACTGGGGCCACATCTGTGGCAGGTGAGCTTTTTGTGGATTTTGCTGCTGGGAGACAGACGTGTGTGTCCCCAGGGGTTTGTGTGAACCAGCCTCCCCCTCTAACCTCAGTCTCTGTGCTGCCTGAGAACTCGGCAGTCCCCTGCCTCCTGCCCCGCTGCTGGCACCTTAGCCCTGGCTGCTGCCATGGCCCCAGGCTGCACTGTGGGGAGTTGCTGATTTCAGTGTTTTCTGAGCCAAAAGCACTGGTTTGTGCCTTTCAGAAGAGGAGAGAGGTAAAACATCAGGATGCCAGCCACCTTACTGTTGGACACAGGGATAAAATGCCAGGACATAGGCTCAAGTTTCCTCTCAGCCGGCCTGGAAAGTGCAGGAGCCCACTGTTAAAGCACTCTAGAATGGTTTCATAGGCCTAATACGCCATGAGGGAGGTCGCAGTTTGCTTATGGGAAGTGTCTTTCTGCAATGTGGGGCTAGAATGTGCAAAGTGAGCGACCTGCTTCCTGACAGCCACCACCAGTCCTTGCCATTTCTACTGATTCTGGAGCTGAGAAATGGAAAGAGATAGCCAAGCTCCTTGGAGCTACCCTAGGGAGACCAAGGGCATCACATTGTCAGGTGGACCTATCCAGTGTTTCGTAAAATCAGCAGTTTTGTTTCATTGCTCTTTGTGTTTATAACCATTCTCTCTTTCCATAGTCAAGATAATGTGTCTTCATCCTCCCAACACTGTAACACTGTCTCCATGCAAACATGAGCTGTTTTGTCCATAGGGATTCTACTAATGTTTTGATACCTCACACAATTTTCATTCTCCGGTGTGTTGTGGCTTTCTGGACTTTTCCTTTCTTTTTTCACTCCTTCTACTTCAGGACTTCAGCCTTTCTACATGTAAATTTAGCTAGCTATGCCCCGAATGCAAAGTTGTTTGTGACTGTACTAGTGACTGCTTTGCACAGACACATCCAAACTAAATTGGGTCCAGTCAGCATGGTAGGTGCTGCTGCACTAAGGTCCCTGCAAGCCAGGTCCCAGAAGCTGGGAAATGACCTATGCCAGCCTCACTTGTAAACTGGCATTTGGCACAGCTACTGTGTTGGCACTATCCCGCTGTAAAATTAGTGCAAAACAGCAGCAGCATAGACAGATGCTGTGTGTCCTCTTGCTGCAGGCTGATAGTGCTTTGTGAGGCAGACATATGCTGCTACTCATTCCTCATTTCTCCTGCTTTCGGCTCGCCTGTGTAGAAGGGAAGCCCAGCATGGCTTCTCTTGTTGCTCTTGGCACAGGTGATGGCCTTGTGAATAAGCTCTTGCTCTTTGTTTCCTCCCTAATCTGTGCTGATGCATTTTAGCTGCTTCTTGGCAGTGTACCTAGTGATCTGGCATCTTGGTTAGCTAATCCTAAAACTCTGTGTCCTTCTCCACAGCTAAAAGAACAGAGGGAAAAAGAGAGGCGACAAAAGAAAGCAAAAGCTGGAAGCATCTCTGAAGAGAGTGGGGAGTTTGATGACCTAGTGTCAGCACTAAGGTCGGGTGAAGTCTTTGACAAAGACTTATCCAAGCTCAAGCGTAACCGCAAGCGTTCGGGGAACCAAGGCTTAGAGACGAGCCGGGAGCGGGTGGTGACAAAGCTAAATTATTAATTAGAAGAGGAAGAAAAATAATCAACCAAAAGAAGGTGATGAAAAAGTGCAAAACAAGGAAGATGAATGTGTGTGATAGCGCCTGGCTGACAGCTGCCCCAAAGGATTTCTTTGGTCTGCAGCTAGAGACGTTACCTTTCCATGATCAGCTTTCCTCTCATCCCTCTTCTGTGCTCCTAATTTGAACCATTATAAAAGTGCCTCTGTGGAGCCAGCAGGGCCTGTGACTGGGCCATGCACAGCTGACAGATTTGCTTCTGGGAGTTTGTTGTGTCATCAAAGGCCTCATGGTGATGACAGAAAGTACTTGGGCCTTGCAGATGGCCTCACAGCTGGAACAAGATAATTTTCCGTGTGCCAAAGTAAAAACTAGTCACTATCTCCATCTTGCTGATAACAAGGAAGACTAATTTCAGAGCAGCTCTGTAAACAACTATCACTTCTTCAGGATCTAGACTGGCCTTCAGGGGTTTGTTGAGATGTTCTTGAAGTTTCCAATTCCCTTCTAGAATTGGATTTTATAAGCCATTGATTAGCACCTGAAAAATGCATTTAAGCTCACGTCCTGTATAGTATTTTTGTGTGGCCTATACTGTCCAAAGAAAATGATGCTTAGAAGGAAGTCTTCAGTTTCTGTAACAAAGTGAAATTCAAGAATCAGGATCAACATACAATAATTTGCAAAAGTCTTTTGGATTCTGCTTTGTTAGAAGGAGTTTTCTGGAATTCCTCAGTGGTTGAGTCTCAAAACTATGAAATGCATCTTCTTGGAAAGAAACTCTGGCTTTCCTTTAGAAAACGAAGCCACTGCCCGGTTGGGATTACAAGTAGATGACTGTAGAGCCTGTTGTCATTGCTGGAGGCTGGGAGGGAGTTAATGGAAAATTTTTTATCTGTCTGTGCAAGATTGGAAACTGGGAGTTTCCTAGTCTCATGCTCAGGTCTCCAGTAGCAAACAGCAAACAGGTCCACTGCCTGCCAGAAGTGAGATTTCTTTTCCACTTGATGCTAGCTGTGATTGCTGTTGGCATGAACTGGTCTTTCTGTCTAACAGCCTGACCTCCACTGCATGCACCCTGCTCCTGCCCAGGGGAATCGTGTCTCAGTGAGGCCTGAATGGTGTCAAAGGAGAGCCTTGGAGCACACAGAATTTTTCATTTTGAAGAAATCACTGGGGATGAACCAAGGGAGAGCACCATAATGAAAACTGAGAGTTTTTCCAGGAGGACACAGAACTGTGTAAGCCAAGCAGGCTTTGGAGTTGGGTTAATTCAGAAGAAACAAATAAATTTGTAGTTAATTTACATGAATGAAATATATAAGTGGAAAAGCAAAGAACCCAAGAAGAGGCTTGAATTCTGTGTGTCTTCATGGTTCTGGGAAAGGGATTGGGTTGTGTGGTCTGTCATGGCCTTTTTTTTTTTACTTTTTTTTTTCCAAACTTTTCTTCTTTTTTCATCTTCCCTGGAGGAGAAGGAAAAGAGGAAAAGAAATAATTGTGATGGATTCTTCCTCCTAGACAGGAAGAAAAGACAGAACATTTGAGAAGAGGGAGCTACCATCTACAAACTGCTGCATTAGTCAACAACACAAAATGTCAAGGAATCCCAGGGAAGTGAAAAAAGCTCTATTTGTCACTTTAATAATTTGGTTTCATTTTTCTCTGAATGTCACTTAACCTCAGGCTCTGCACTGAGTCTGCAGAACAGAACTTCCTCTGCATTGCACGCTGCCTGATCAGTATTACACACTACAATATTGGAGAAGCAAACTGTGGTGGTTTTCTGAACACTTTGAGAGTTAAATAATTATGTAAACTATGGAGAGAAGCAAAAAAGTCAGAATTGTTAAACTCTGATGTTTCATTGTTTACTGAATTTTGAGTCTCCCACCCCAGAATTTCCCTATTTAGGACATTCCAGACTGCCGCGCCTCTGTATAATACTCATCGTAAAGAGCTGGTATCTTACAAGAGCTGGATGCATTCTCCTCCCTTACTATCCCACTCCCTTTCTGGGATTAGATATTAACAGCAATGCCTATTGCAGTGGACACAAGCACCTTGTAGAAGAAAGACTATTTCATAAAGGTTTTTGAAAGTTTAAGAAAAAATCTCACTTTTTAAAGCATTTTTATTTTAAATTACAAATGGATTTTTAGAAATATCTCTTGTAAATTATATTAACAAGCTCCTTGCTGCTCCCTGAAGTAGACTTGCTATATATCCCAGCCCTTTTGTTTGTGTTGTTTTAAAGCATGCCATGTAACCTATGCCATGTAAGCCATATGAGAGGTGGTAATATGTGCCAAATTGGTATACAGTTGAGTTCAGATTTGAATAATCCCTGAATTCCAAAGATTATGCTTTTAGGGATTAGAACATTGTAGGGTTTTTTTCCTCCCTCTTTGTTCTCCCTGGGTTTAGGACTCGCTCAGAACTTCAGGTGCAGTGCCAAGGTCAGTCCTGGTGCAAGATGATGTGACTCATAGCTCTGTGCAAGCACAGCTGCTTGCTTGCTCCCCAGGTACTCGTCTGATAAGGCAGACTGCCAGCGGCAGAGCCGTCAGAGAAGAAACACCTCAGGGCAAACCCTTTGAATATAAATACAGCATTTCCCCTGCCCCAGTATTTGTCAGACCAGGTTTGTGCTGTGCTTTCTGCAGCTGAAGTCACTTTGCCAGGCAACAAATGTAGCAAAAGCAGAGAGAGTGATAAGCCCTCTGTCCCTTTGTGTACACAGTTCAGCCCTGATTTAAAGAAATCCTGTGTGATGGTACACAACAGCACTCCAGCCACACCGAGAGTCAAAGAAAGCTGCTATAGTTTTGCCACCTCTTTGGCTCATACATAAATAATGAAAGATTGTGTAACTCCTCTAAATCAGCTGTGGGATCCTTAAGGGAATAGACAGAAAGCTCGGATTCGTGCCCCTGACACAATGCAGCTCGACTCTCAGCACTCTAGTGCCCCAGGCTCCTCCTGTTTTGAATCTGTGATGGTGGCCAAAAGCTTTGTTCAGTGTGTTGGACAGTCCCCTGGCTCTTGACTCTGTGGTGAAAGTTCGTAAAGAACGTTTTGGAAAACCTCCGTTTCACACTGAGGCAAACAGTATTTTCATACAAGTGGTGACAAGCAGAGAGGCCTATTAACTTATCTACTGCATGAGATGAGGTTACCCACATAGAACATAAGGAAAAAGTTGGCTCTACTGTAGGGCCTGGCATCAGACTCTTGGCTGAAGCCAAGTTTTCCATTTTTCTCATCTCTTGGGTACTGTGAGTGCATTTGATATTCTCATCTTCTTCAGCAGTTGTGGTTGAGTTGCCAGGTGCTGGTCTTATTCCTAGGTGTAGGAAGGCGTAGGTTTAGGAAGCAGTCCGAGGTCTAATATCACTGCAGAAGCTGGAGAAGAGCTTGGGTCTGCTGTTGTCCTTGCCCCTGTGCCTAGCACCAGCATTTTAAGAGAAGTCACTCTGTCTTTGGAAATAAGTGGAGAAGAAGATGTGAGAAAGACAGTTATAAATGAGGTCTTGTTCTGCTTCCTGCAGAAATATAATAATTTCTAACTTTATGATGAAGCTCCTCACATCTAGAAGAGGTACTTCCTAACTCTCCAGAATTTGTCCCTAGAGGTCTAGCACTCACACACCTCTGTGGTTCTCCATTGTTGCTACATAGGTTGCATTAGGATGATGCCAGAAAAGACTGAAGAAGACTCCATCCCCCTTCCACTTGCTTTGAATTGAGTCACTCTTCTCAGTCAATCGTGTCTCTAGAAACGCTACAAGGTAAAGTGACTTCAGGGCAGCAAGGCCCCTCCATGCTCTGTAGCACAGCCATTGACCAGACACCAGTTCCCTATGAGAGCAGAAGTAGGACTAGTGTTCAGGGCTGAGAGACTTCCTCACTAGGGAAATGACCTGGATGTCTTTCAGAAGCATTTCTGTAATGTGTTCACAATGTCTGAGGAAGGGAAAGGAATCGCAAGGGATCCTGGTGGGAGACCGTGGGGCAGATAATGATCAGCCCCACTGGCTAAATCTTTCCTCTTCTTTAGGGAAGATCACACTTTGAGCTGGGTTGCATGGGAGAAGCTTGTGTCAGGAGTTTCTGTGAGGGGAAAGGAGATCTGTTGTACAGTAGATGATGTACATGATATATGCAGTTTCATTTTGAGGTTGGTTGTTTTGGGTTTTGTTTGTCTGTTTGTTTGGGGGTTAAATGAATTTTTTTTAAAAAAAACGGTTTTAGGAATCTCTAAGGGGAACCTGTAAATCTGACACCTCTATTTATTTTGCCTTATTTTAGTTTGCTATGTTTGTATGTATACACTGCATTACAGCAAAGACTATTGAGACCGTGCCAGGGCATTACACCGGCTAGACAGCTGGCTTGGCTCCTGTACCAGCTGAGCCAGGCCAGGGGATGCATGTGAGCAGTCTTGATGTGGGAAGGGAGGGAACAAAAAACCCTTTTGGCTTTTGTCATAATTACTCTGCCCCTGGTGATCCTGGTTCAGGGAAAGCATGCATTTTAAAGCTTGTGGTGATGTTGGTTGATGGATGTTGGTTATTTTAGAACATTTTCTATAAAAGGTGTTTGTTCTTCATCATGAGTCACAGTAAGAAGATTGAGAAGAGTTAAGGTGCACAGTTGCTTGCTCAAACTTCACCTTTCGACATAAATTCTGTCCATAATGTCAGAGACGTTGGCTAGATGGCCAAAAGTGGTTCAAGCCCTGTAACTTCTCACCAGATTTAACACACTAGTGAGACAAAATGGGACAGTTCTCCTTCCTCAGAGCTAATATTCCTTCCTGTCTTCATGGCCAAAGAAAGATTTCGTCTACTTTCCCTCTTTCCTCCTCCACCCCACCTCCCCAGATTACCCTGGGTAAGCAAAATCTTTCTACTGGTTGGTTTTTCACCCACGGAGTCTCTGGCAATCACCAGGTGTTTGGCCATGGCTCCTTGACTTCTGTGCTTGACACAGGAGATTTCTGACTGCCTGCCATCCAAACAGGTAGTCTCCACTGGCCACCCTAGTTTCTGTTATAAAGGTAGAAGGGGCCAACCTGGATAATACAATTTGGCCAAATGAAAATATAGAATTCATATATTTACTTACCTAACGTATAAAAAAAAGCTATCTACTAATCTAAGTAGTAGTTCTGATGACCAGTATTCCCCAAAGTTGGCCAGATTTGATCACTGTGCCTGCTGAGAAGGATGCCATGAATCTAGCATGGTGTTTTGGCACCTCATTTCATGAAAGAGCCTGGATGGTTCCAAACTGGAGTCTTCTGTTATGGGTGGTAACATAGAATATATCCACAGTAACCAGTTCAAGTTTCTCTGGTTTTACATCAGCATAATTCAAAGTAGGATCTGGATTAGAACTCTCCATTACACAGTTTTGTCTATTTACAAGATGTTCTACAAAGGTCATGTAGGGCTTGGTCCTTTCGGCTTTCCCCACTAGGATCCAAGTGATCTAGAAGAGCCTCTGTGACAAGCCATTTCCCCCTTCCTGCTTGCCTTCTAACAGACTCTTTGAAGCTCTTTGCAGTTTTTAGAATTGTGAGGGAATGTTCGGTACCTGAGCCGCTCTGTGCTCAACGCCTCCCTTCCAAGCCACCCCCACCTGCAGTCGTTCTGCTCCCCTGCAAGCCTGCTCAGCTTGAAACTCACAGGTCACTTTGGGAGGTGTCCCCGCCTGCCAGACTAGAAAGTACAGTGCTGCTTACTGAAGTGGGAGGTTGTGTGCTGCTGTAATGCCTTGGCCTATCCTCATTTCTTAGTCAGTCTAAGACTATAAGTGAATTAAATGTACAAATCCTGTAGTGTCCTTTTTATCTGTATCTTTTTATAAGAATATACTGTAATACTAAAAAACAAAAGCAAAAAAAATTAAAGATATATTGCCCCCACTGTGTCTCTGTACATTTCTTTGCAGTTTTGTTTCCTGTGCATTTTACTGGAAAGTCTGAACGGTGAGTTGGGGTCTGGGTGCAGGTTTTTGTTAAGCTTTGGGCCTTTGATCAAGAGCATGCAGCACTTCAGGTGACACAGTCACTGCAGAGCTGGTGAGAAACTCCACAGGTTGTTCTGGGGGAACAAGCAACAGGTGGAACACAAGCACATCCACCCCAGGCTGTGCGAGGGTGAAGAGCTGATCATGGAGCCACCAGGTCACCATATCCAAGGGTGTCTTAAAAAGCTGTCTCTCATTCCTCTTTCAGAACTACATCCAAGGGTATGCAGGAGTTCACTTAAAGAAAAAGAAACAAATAGATGGCCCCGATATCTCAGAGTTCATAGTCCATGGCTGGAGATGAGTAGTCCAAGTGAAGAAGGGAGTGCAGCGCAGCAGCACTGGCCCTAAGCTCACTTACGCAACTGAACAACATCCTGACAGCAAGAGGGCAGGAGAGCATTGCTGCAAAGGAAGGAGTTAAATAAGGCCAGCTGAAAAGAAACCAGGAAAGCCAACATCAGGAGTTAAGACTTCAGAAAAGCAGAGTGGGGAGCCTGGAGAGAAGTTAGAACAGCAGGGTGAGCAACATGCACACAAGGGCTAGGGCAAATTTGTGGCGGAATTGCAGGATGTGCTGAGGCATTCCTTGGAGTTCAGGGGCAGAGCCTTATCCTCACCATCGATGTGATGTGTACAGCTGTTTCATTTATACATGGATCTCCCTGTTTCTGTTAGTGAAAAGAGCCCACTGACAAAATTTCCTTAAGCCACAACATTTTGTACTTATCTTCAACCCATCAAAGGGCATTGCTTTAACCTTGAGCTCCTGAGAAGTTCATGTCTAGCTTCCAGTGGGAGCCTTGCTGGCTGTGCACCACATTCACGCAGCACCAAAGTTCCCAGGGACCCCAGACAAAGCCCCAGCTCTTGGCCCTGGCTCTCAGGTGGGAAAAATTGTGGAAATGAGCAAAAGTAATCAAGGGGGTAATTGCTTGCACATGCTGAGGATCAACAGGCAGCAAATGGGAGTCTGAGTCCTCTGTGGGAAGGTTCCTGGCTTTTAGTTGTTGGAAAGGCTCTCAGTTTCTCTGTTTTGATCTATTTGGTTCGCACTTTGCTAAAATTCTGACTTTTAGGTTCTTTCTGTATAGATGCAAGGGCAGAGGCAAAGGGATGTTTCTGAAACATCTGCAGTGTGAGTGGTAGAGGCAGGATGAAAATGCAGGGACCTCCCTGAATTCTCTTTGCTGGCAGCTGGAGTTTGGCAGAGGAAGTCAAGCCATTGCTTTTCCTCTTGTTAGAGGTAAAACCCAGTGGCATTTGAAATCTGTCTGCTTTGAGCAAGAGAGATATCCTGCTTGGATTCTAAGAATACTTTTCTTTAATATTTTGTTGGGGCTGGAGCATACAGTGAGGAGCTGGTGTTCTGCCCTCAGCATGGATTCATCACAGAAGCCTCCTTCCATCTTCCTGGCTGACATCTTCCCCATGATCATGGACCTCCCTGTCCTTGTCATTGCTGCACAGAAGCAAGGTAAATATCTCATAGCTTTTTCTGAGCAAAACCAGCGCTGTAGTTTAGCTGCCCTGAATGACTGGGAGTGAAGAAGAGTGTAAGGGAAGCTCTCTGGTCTTGCTGGGAAGTGCTGAGGCTCCATTATTCATTGGTTTTCTCTGTCTTTAACCTTTGGCTTCTGTTTAAACAAAGGTGAATTTATATCTGCCATAGTGGACATGGAGCTTTCTGGGAGAAATCTTGGCCCTAGACTTCTACCTCTAGGAAATAAAATAATTAAAGCCTTTTTTTGTTTTTTCCCCTCTCTTTGAAAGCCCAAAGGTTTTGGTTTTCAACATTGTTGTGGTAGATTCTGTTTGTTTGATATTCTTGTAGCTAATGGGCTTCTTGCTGTTTTCTCTGAGGCATAGTTGCTATTTATCTCTACTTTGCTTAGAGTCATCAGGAGATAAGGTCCTTTTTTCCCTTTTAGTCTTTCCCCACTTTTTGCTGTTCTTTTTATCCCTTTTATGCATTTTAAATTTTTTTTCTTCCCATTTGCCTTTCTTTTTGTCCCTTTTGCCTTTTTTTTTCACCCCTTTTGCCTTTTTCCCTGATTTTTCCTAATTCTCCCCACTCCAGGCTCAGCAGGGTTTGCAGTGAGGTGGAGGCTTGCCTTGAGTGAGCTGCTGCATCTTTTCTCCCATGACAGCATTGAACCCCGGGGATCCAGAATTGTTCTGAATAGTGTAATGTGGGAATCCAGGAATTGTTCTTTGTCTACCACCTACCTTGTTTTGGATATATGGGGCATAGTTGTGTTGAGCCAATTTCTTGCAATGCTTACGGAAAGTGAACATGTCTCTAATTACATTAACTAAAAAAAAAAGAGAAATAACCAGAAAATGGGAGGGGGAAAGATTAGCTCAGCTTGTCAGAGCATGGTGCTAATTACACAGAGGTTGTGAGCTCAGTCTCTGTACAAGCCATTCACTAAAGAGTTGGACTTGATGATTCTTGTGGGTCCCTTCCAACTCAGAATATTCTGTGATTGGTGAAAAGACTTTCATAATTTATTGCACAGTGTGAGATGTGGAAAAAGGCTTTTGTTTGCCAGAAATGTCTATGACCAGTAGTGGCTGGCTCTGTGATGTTATAGCAAGACCTTTACCACACTCTCCCTTCATGGAAGGACTATTCAGAGCAGTTCCAGCAAGGACTGAGGCAGCTGATAACCAAGGAAAGCACAACAGTCATGCAGAGGCTGCAGAGACCTGGGGGTCAGGGCTGACATCAGCCCTGGACACCCCTTCCATGGGGTGGATGGGGAGGTGAGTGTGCTGGGTGCTGGGTGATGTTGCTCCTTGCCCCTGTAGAGAGGAGGGCTCCTGTCTCTCCATGTTCCTTGGGGGGGAGAACTGTGACTGTCTCAAGAAATCTGACAAATACTATTCGTCTGTTTGTAAGGAAAGACTCCCTTACCAGTATGTCTACAGGGGCAAAGCTTGTGTTTTATCATCCCCTAAAATATCATGAGTATTGTAAGAACTGGCCTGGATGCCCCATGAGAGACTGTGCAGGACTTGCCTGTGGTGAATCCATAGCTCATGCTCTGATTATCATACTTTGCCTCCATTTTGCCAGTGGTGGTTCCTGGAAAGCTAGTGGTCTGTGAAAGTATCAGAAGGGGCTCTGTGCACAGTGGCTGAGGAATGAAAAAAATATCAAAAGCTTGTACGTGCTGCATTGCCCACAGAGAGAAGCAGACAAAGCAGGAGGAAAATGAATGTCCGTCTACTTTAAGCTTAAGCCATTTTTCATTTGGTTATGGTATTGTGCCAATACTGTAAAAGAACAAAGATTGATTCACTCCCCAAGAAGGCTAGGTGGTCCCTGGATTCAAGAGGTAAGTAATGGTGTTCTACAGCATTTTATTGCTACTGCATATTCCTATGATCAGGCTGTGCCTGGCTGAGTGCTGTCTGGGTGTGATGGGAACTGCCATCTTAGCCCCAGCATAGTCAGGAGGTGTTTTCAGGGGCAGAAGTATGAATCAGCCTAGTGCTCGCCTGCCCTTGGGCTCACAGGAAGGTGTTATGACTGGGCAAGGGTTTCCTTGGGTAACACAGACTGTGTTTGTGCCCCTGAGCAAGTCTGGATCTGCTCTTACTTTGTAGAAGAAGCTGATTAACCCCAAAGTTCAGATTTTTCCCAGGGTCCAATCCAGTGTTTTCTTTGCTTTTGGGCTCCTAAGCAGGAAAATAACTCCTCAGAGCCAAGCCCCATTCTGCTGTAAAGGACCCCTTGCTTCTGCTCCCGATTTCCTTCAACATCTGAACTCTGTTCACTGTTGCCATGACCCTTTGCTTGTGCACCTCGGGATGATCTGCTGTCCTTCCTCTGTGGTGTTAACAGCTGCAGGAGCTTGAGCACATCAGGCTCCAGGTGAAGCCCCTGGCAGAGGACTGACCCTGGCACAAACAAATGTTTTCTCTGCACTCAGCTTGGCTTCGCATGGGGCAGGAATTGCCAGGCAGATCAGATGGTGTGTCCTACCTACCCACAGTCCCCTTTGTGGTTGTTCATGCAGGGAGCAAATGTCAAAGATGTTGTGTTGCCCTTCTGGAATGGAAGTGACACCTGCCCTTGCTCTGGTCCTTGAAATGAGAGCTTCTCTGTAAGTGGAGAGGAGGCCCTTTCTGCAGCTGGAGAGCTGGAGCTGCCTCTGGAGTCACAGGGCTGGGCAGCGTTTCACTGCTGAAGCATCTCCAGCACCAAGGCAACGTGACATTGGGACCAGAGCAAGTTGTGGCCTTGGGGGTGCTGATCTTGTGCCAGCTCCTGGGGTGTCAGTGCTGGGCTGCATGAGCAAGCATGTCTTGGACTTGTACCAGGGTCAAAACAAGAGATTCCAAATTGCAGCTTGTCCCATAGCCACGATCTTGTCCTTGTCAGGCAGCTGCCAGCTCTCTGTCTGTTCCTGATTAATCTTCTCCCTAGGGGATGCTGACCAGCACATCCCAAATCAAGATGGAAGGAAGAAAGGAGATAAATCAGATACTGAGGCAATCTTACTCTCTAATTTTTAACCCATGCTGGCGCCCTAATACAAACAGGAAGGCAGCAGGAGTCTGGACTGGGATCAGTAGACCTGACTTAGTGCTGTGCAGAGCAGAACCAGTATAATTATGGGAAAATGGGCATAGTCACAGAAATAGCTGAGCTTTGATGAGAAGCAGGCTCTTTCCTGAGATCTTCTCACTGGACTGGTAGCCAGCTCGCTTCTCTTCTTACTCGTCCTCACCCTTTCCCTCAGCTCTGCAATGAACCCCAAAAGTCTGCACTTCTCACAGTCATTAGAACAGGGTCTGGGCTGTCACCAACACATGTGAAGGTTTTCCCTTGGGAGGCAGCAAGGTGAAATGTACCTCTAATATTTGGGAGAAACCAAGGCACAAAAGCCCATCTGCTAAAAACAGACTTGTCAATCTGGTAGCAAGCATCATTTTCTCCAGTTGCACATCAGGCATGAGGAGCACTCAGGCTTGGAAATCTGTCTCCAGGTGCTCACTGCAGAGTGTGCAGAGCAATGAGAATGCCAGGTTAGTGTCCCCATCTGCAAACAGTAATTTGAGTCACTTGCCTAGCATGACCTGTTGGTCTGGCCCACATCCCTGTGGTCAGGTCCTCTTGGATCACAGTCCAGGCCTGTAATGGTGGGGCTGTCCTCTTCCTTCTGCCTTGGTTGAAACAAGCTCCATGTGGTGCCAGGGACTGTCTTTGCTCATACATGAAGGAGCAGCAGCTCCTGCCTGTGCTCAGCACAAGATATGGTCCTGAGGCCCCAGGAGAGCTGGTACATGCACCTGGAGGCAGCAGCTGCACAGGCACCCCAACCTCGCCAATGTTTTCACCATTTTTCCTGTTGCTCAGCCATTCCCATCAGCCATCATCCCTGTTTCTTTTGCTGTTTGTTCTGGGTCTGGCTCAGACTTCTTTGCCAGTGTTTCTTTTCCCACATTTGTGTGAGCCTTCTGGTGCAGAGCAGTGAGGTTTGCAGCTGTACCCCATTTTCCTTCCCATGGTCCTTGCAGAGCCACCTCTGTCATCTCTGGAGCTTTGCTTCCCAAGAGCCTCCAAGGCACTCCCAAGCCCTGATGGCTGCAGGGGGCTCCACCAGTGCCCAACGTGTCCTTTGGAAAGCTTCAGCTGCTTGTGTGAGGAGACATTTTGTCTGAGGGGTGAGGCTAAATGCAGGCCATGGTAAAGCCCCAGAACAGCAGCTCTGGCACAGCTGCTCCAATGAGCTGATGCCCTCATTTCTGAGCAGAGCCACTTGTGGGTGTAGAGACGGCCCCTGTGCACGTGTGGACAGGGGAACAGGTGTTGAGAGTGTGTCTGGGAGGGATTTCTTGCTGGTGCCATGCGAGGTTAGAGGAATACTTGGGTTTTCCCCTTCCCTTCTATAAATGGCTTTTGTGAGAACAGGTTTCTTAACTTAGGTTACAACAGCGAGGGCTAATTGAGCTTTACTGTGAGGAGGATGCTATCAGTGTCACACAAGCTAGAAGAAAACCTTTGCTAGGTTAGGTGGGAGATGAGCTTCAGAAATGGAGCCTTCCTCACAAATTCTGTGAAAGGACTTCTGGCCACACTCAAACCTGTGTCAGACACATGGTGAGCTGTCTGCTGTCCTGCAGCAGGGTGGGGGCTTTTGCAGAGCTGCCGGGGCAGGAAGTGCCATCACTGCCCTTAAACCCTGATCTCCTGCCTTGGGAAGCAGTGGCACTCCTGCTGTTGAGTAAGCCACTTGGTCTGACTTCCCAGAGAGCTGCCTCCCTCATGGCTGAGGACACAGGAGGCATTTTGCCAGGCTCTCCTGCTGCTCAGTGAGGGTGGGGGAGTCCAGGACACGGGGAACCCTGTTCCCGACGCTGGTGGGAGCACAGGAGTGCTCACTTGCTTGCTCCCCACTCCATCCAGCTGGGTTTAATTTTAGAAACACAGTGCTATCTTGGGGCATCTTTTTCCATGGAATGCAAGTCTTTAAGTAAATAAATAACAGCTTTGTGGAGGCGGAATGACAGCCCATAACCACACTGCAAAACACGCACCGAGCGAGTTGAGCCCCGTTTCACTTGCATATGGAAATACTTTGTACAGAAACAGTGGCTGCACCACCTCCCTTTCCTCGTCCAGCCCCCTCCAGAGCTGGCCATGTGCATTGATTAAAAAGAAATAAAAACACCTTGAAATACCAGCCTTGGAGAAGTGGAAATGAAAACCCCTCCAGCTGCTGGGGTTCAGCTGGAGTTCTCTGGCACAGGTTTGCAAAAGCTATGGTTTACTGGTGATGGGCTATACTGGCCATGCCTCTGCTGCATCTGGGACATCCCAGAGGGATGTGTTCTGAGGCATCCTCAGCAACCCGGGAAAGAAATAGCAGGCTATAAAGATGAAGGCAAGAAACTTGTGTTTAAATACCCCTCCCAGTCTGGCTGGCTGAGAGCCTTCTGCATGCAGTTGTGTTGCTGATGGCTGAATGTCCTGGGTGTGACCCTCAAAGCGTGTTTGCTGGCTGGAAAATCCCATTAAAGCCATTTTACCAGAGCAAGAGCCCATTTTCATTGCTCAGGTCCAGCAGCTCTGACATGGCATCTGTTGCATGAGCTGCTGGTCCCTCTGTTCTCCTGAGTCAGCAAGGGAAGCTTTTCTAAAGCTCCCAGTCTGAGCAAGACTTACCACAGTGGCCTTCCTCTGATGTAGGGACTTGGAGATGCACCTAAATATGCAAGGTGGAACAAATGGTGTAAAAATAACCCAGGCTGACGGCTACTTGCTCTGCTCCACTCCTGCTGTACATTGCTGCTGCTGGGACAAGACAGTGCTGAGATGACAGGGCTCTGTGCTTGTAAGGAAATTGGGTCAGGAGCACCCATCTTGGGTGCATTAGGAGTTGGCAGAGCTGCTTCTGGTTGCCTCCGCACAGCCAAAGGGGTGGCTAGACTGTGCCTAATCATGGAGGTATGAGTGAGTTCTGCCAGGGTCTTTGAAGGAAGTGGGCTTGAAGTCAGTAGCTGTGGCTTGGAAAAAGTGTCATGTAGCATCCTGGTGCCGCATGCAGATGAGATGCCTGAAGAGGCTTCTCTCTAGTCTGTCTTGTGACATGAAAAATTTACCTTGTCCTTCTTCCTGTAGCTCTTGGCAAGAGCAGTTCTGTGTGTAGCTGTGATCATTTTGTGTGTTTGTTCAGAGCTGGTTGTACTATTTGAATTCACTACAGGGCCTGGGGATTACTAGCTGTACCTCAGTCTTTGCTGGTGGCTTCCCTTCCTGCCAGGCTACAGGGACAGGAGGATTTTCCACGTGGTGTGGTTCTGCCTTGCTCCTCCTCTGCAAACTACCTGGCTAAGCCATCTTCCCTCCTTGGCCTCAGCCTGCTGCTTCCACTGATACTCTGGAGGGAATTTTATTTTTTGTAAATTCTAGTGACAGCCATCTCTTGTGGGGCTGGGCAAACTCTGCCCAGGCTCTCTATGAACCCCGGATCAGGGCGGCCCTGGCAGCAGCTTGTCTTTTCCACTGATCCCAATTAAGATTCAGTCTTGGCAGGATGGAGCCTTTTGAGCTGCCAGCTGCAATAGGAGAGATGAGGCTTCAGGGGCAGCAGAAATTATTCCCTTCCCTCAGCTCAGCTCATTTCTTGGATCTGGGCTGAGGATGGCCCCAAGGGTTGATCTGCAGAAGCCAAATGAGCCACACAGAGCTAAAACATTTCCATTCAACGTCAAGCCCAGGGTGGGGAAGTGCAGCTCTCTGAAGTGCAGAGACTGTGGGTGGCAGCTGGGGAGAGGATGGAGGGAGAAAGGGATTGATGGATGGTGTAACTCCAGGCACTGCCTCACACCCAGCAATTCCAGCCTTGCTGAAACTGTGCACGTGGGGAGCCTTGAGTGCTGAAATTATCCTGATAATGAAACCTAAGTTCATGAAGGCTGCAGTAGTGGCAGATCAGAGCTGTGCAGCTGAACCCCTGCTCTTCCAGCTCCCAGCAGCAGATGCTGCCTGGTGTGACACTGCACAGCTCTGCTGGTGTTGACAGAGCTTTGCCACAAACTGCACCAGCAGGTAACTGGCCTAGGGCACTACCTGTGGAGCAGCCTTGTATCTGATAGCCTTTGTTATCTTCCAAGCATAATATTAACACAACTTTACAGTTGCCTGGCTCCCCTGCTGTCTCCTCCTCTTCCTCCCCTTCCTCCTGTCCCACTGCAACCAAGCTGCCCTTGACTTTGCAAACACAAACTCTGCTTTTGCTGGCCCTGCATCCTTTCAGCTGTGCAGCCTGAAAGTGTCATATAGAAAAAGAGTGTTTCTGTTGAACTTAATTTTAAGGCTAAATTCATGCAGGAAGATCTCAGTGGTACTCAGAGTTTCTGGTTTTGAGCAGGCTGCTCAGAATTTGAGATTATGCAAGCTCTGTTGATGGAGTCATTGACGAAGCAATTGTCTCTGCTGCTAATTTGGGGTTCTGGAAGAACACGTCAAGGCATCATGAAGCATGAAGATTTGTTCCATGGAGCACGTGCTGTGTGGATGGCACCTCAGAGAGCTGTGGACAGTAGGCAGCTTGCCTGGGTGGCCATGGCCATGCCATTGCAGTTGGGTTGTGCACACGCAGCTGAGCAATGCCTGGTTTGTTGTGCTTCTCTGCTTGGAGGAAAGCTCAGCAATGTCTCAGGGCATCTGTCCCATCCCTTCCTGTGAACTTGCACTCGGCTGCACTTCACTGCTACTATTTTGGGTACCCTTTACTGCTCAAAGGAGCAAACAGGATAAGTACAAAAGCAGACATGCTAAACTGGAAGCTTTCTAAACGTGGCACTGGCAGCATTGGAGGGACAGGGGGAGGTAGAGACAGCTGGATTTATGTCTCAGCTACCACTGTTTAAGATTGCTGTGCCCAAAATGAGGATCTGCTCTTATGACAGAGTGCACTGAGTTCACCCAAAGTGCTTCAGGCCCAGTCTGTGGCAAAGGATTCGGCTCTTCATCCTGTTGTGCCTTTCTGGGCTCTGTGCCAGGCGTGTCAAGGGGTTGCTTGCCATTGTCATGACTTCGCAGTGCCCTCGTATCCACGGGTTTTGAGACCTAAGTTGAGGCTTTTACTTTGCATCTCAAAAACCTGAAAACCTGGTCAGCCCACTGCAGCCAGCAATTCCTCCAACTGATTTTTAGATTCCCTGAAACGCTGAGCTTCTCTTGGAGTGAGGTTCTGCTGCATGGAGGGAAGTGAACTGTGTTTCCATTTAACTAGTTAGCAGCTCTATCTTGGCCAAAGCACACACGATGCACCAGCCATTTTTCAGCTGTTCCAAGCCTGCCTGACTCTGCTGAGGCAGCCAGAGGGAGCCAAGAACCAGCAAAGTGCCAAGGAAGGGGTGGGACCAAGGGCCAGATTCTGTTCAGTCAAATCCCATGTAAAGCTGAGTAACAGGGAATTTACAGGGAATCACTGTAGGTCACCAGGGGCTTAGAATAGCTAGAAAACCTCATTCCTCTTTTTACTGCTCAGCTGTTGTTGCTTTTAGAATCTGATTTTAAGTGGTTCCCATTCAGAAAAAAAGAAGAGGTCCCTCCCTGAGGTATTTCAAGTTGTGTCTTCCCCCCCATGGCCCCTTCTTCTTCCTCCAGCAATTCTTGAATGCGCTGCTCTTTTGACATAGATTTAATCTCTTTAAGAATTCTTAATGACAAGCTTCTGCCAGCTTCTCCATTATATGCTGCATCCAGTTTTTAACAGGACAGTGTGAGGGTGGAGCAACTAGTGTCAGGATGTAGGCATGAAGGAAAGTAAGGCCGGGATTCCCCAAAGGACGTAGGCTGGATTAACACTGAACAGACTGTAACACACAAATGGGACATGAGCTGGGACAAGTGAGTTTCCAGCAGGCAAAAGCTCTACTGCGTGTGCATTTGTAAGGGTTGCCATGATCTGCAGTGTTTGTGTTTGACATGCATAGAAGAGCAACGTGCACTCTTACAGCACCTTTCAAGAGAAGGAGGTGGAGGGCTTGGTGCTTCACTCTGTTTCTGCTCCTAGAAAAATGATGTAAAGCTTTGTGCTTATTTCAGGATTAACAGCATTTTGAATCTTAGAATCATTTAGGTTGGAAAGGACCTCTAACACCACTGATGCCTTCTTAGTAGCAGGAGACCTGAGAGCTTTCCTGGAAGCTCAGATGGATCAGAAGATGAACTTCTCTTAAGGCTTATTCATGACAGAGGAGGGATGGACTTTTGTACAGGCACTTCCCTGAGCTGCGGACACCTGAAGACCTCTGGAGGCACCAGTTCTGTCACAAAAAGCAATGATGTTATATGCAGCCACTGGCTCAGAACAGGCATGTGGGAGAAGCTGGGATAACGGCAAGAGATGATTAATTATGATGTTAAGGCTACAGGACTACACAGTTTAAGAACAGCCAGATTAAAATGAGTTTCACTCAACAACAGTAAAAAAAATAGATTCTTTACAATAATAAGTTACTATGACTGATCCCTTGCTAATTGCTGCTAATCATGCAACTTGTAAAGTCTGTCTTGTTACCTGTCCTGAGGTAATTATTCACAGAAGTTTTTGGGTTGAAACATAGAAGATAAATAAAAAGGATATTCAAAGTAATGCAAAACACACTCCATTACAACTAGTGTTTATTAAAAATACAGTGGACAAAAAAAGCAAGCCTCCAAAAAGTAGTCAGTTCATCAACATATATTACACCATGGCCTACCCAGCACCACAGAAACACAGAGTGCTCTCAATCCATTTCTCTCATAAAATGTTCTGTTGACTTATGCTTGGTTCATTACCTATAAATGTGCATAGTTTAAAGACTTGATAATGTAATATGAGCATAAAATGGCACCAAAGTCAGTTTGCCCTGCACTTCCAGCCACTCTCAAACCAAGGAAGTAGTGAAATGTGCGTAAGTAGCGAGATGTGTGCTGTGGTCGTGTGTGTGCTCAGCAGTCCCTGGTATGGCCCGAGTCCTTTGTGTGAGCCTTATAGGATGACTGCAAACTTCTCAGAAGCCAAAGAATCATATGTCCAAGCACTGTTTTATTACAACTGAGTACATTGAGTTTCCTTGTCATTTTCAAAATTAGCTGGAGCCTGGGGGAAGGCCAGGAGGGAAGGGTGTGTTGTGCGTGGTGAGGGAAGGTAAGTGCTTGGGTAAGTCAAGTTAACTCAGCAGGTTACTTGTGTGCTTTCTTTTCCTGTCACTTTGTTTCCTTGCTGAGCTAAGGAAATTTTTGTGCTATGGGCACAGCAGTTCCACACATGAACACAGTCTCCTGTATTTGCCGGACTGGGGGCATTGTTGGTGTCAGTATGGCAGTGCTAGGTGCACTCCTGGGAATGACAAGGAGTCAAGACTGTAACAATGAATGTAGATTGTCCTGGTTCTGCCCAAGACATGGTTAATTTTTGCAGGAGCCGGGTGGGAGCATGGCTAGCAGCATGGGGGTGTTATTCTGGGGAGTAGGGAAGAGGTCTCCTCCAGTAAGGGAGAGGGCAGGTAGTGTCTCTTCCCTCTGTTACTGGAGCTGTTACTGTTCATTTTCTTATTGCATTGCTGTTTCCAGTAAATTGTTCTTATCTGATGCCATAATCTTTATTCACTTTGCCTCCAATTCCCCTCTCCAGCCTCCCTCAGGGAGGGAGGAGTGAGCGTGTGGCAGAACACTAAATTGGGGAACGCCAGTCCTAAACAACAACATTGATGCACAAAATGCTGCTGGAGCTTGGGCACCAAGCTTTCCAGATTCCTTTCCCTTTCAGCTTGAGAAGCTATGTCTGTCACTGTATGTACCTTATCTCACAGTGACAACAAATAAATAATCAAATCAATTCCCCTGCAAGGGAAAGAATACCTTTTGTGGTAGCTGGTGTATGAGATTTGCAAAGGATCTGTAGTAAAGCCTATTGCCTCCTCATCTTAGACCTGTGCTTACTTTTAAGTGAGCAGGATGTGCATGGCAGTGTGCTGTGCTCACAGTACTTCAACCTTATTTCATGAGAAGCAGCTACTTGCAAAGCTTCAGATGCTTTTTTCATAGCATCTTTGATCTTATTAGAGTTGTCTTCAACCCTGTGCGTATGAAGGGAGCACCCTGAATCATGTGTAACTTCACATTAGCCATAAGCAGTAGGAAACCAGTAACACCCTGTTTAGAGCACTTAAATTAACATTTGAAAAACATCCATCAATATTAACAAGAATGTTGAGTAATTTCTTATCTAGGACAGTTAAATACCATTGCTAATTAATACTACATGACTGTGGCCACTGCTAGATTGATGGGGACACTTAAGTGCTCCACGGCCAGAAGACTTCATGAAAAGCAAATTAGAGAAACATGCAGGAAAACACTCTGGCAGAGGCAACAGCAACTACCTTAATTTTCCAAGTGGCCACTAATATTAAAGTCTGTTTTATCTGTCAGGACTATGCAGGTTGATGGTTACCAGGAGCTGCACCGTAGCATTAAAAATTTGGAGTCGTCTAGGGCTTGGTGTGACATCTCTTTCTAAACTCAGGGAGAGCTTAATCCTTTACTTCTGTGCATGGCAAAATTAATCCCTTAAGCATGCAGACAGGGCATCCATGTATTTCAGTGCTAAGGTCAAAATGCTGGAACATGCTTCTAACACTGTAAAACATATCTTTCAGATCAGCAAAATAATTCTTCCAAATCCAGAAATCCTGTTTCTGCATCATGTTTTACAGAGCACCCAAGGCAGAAAACTGGGCAGCTGCCCATTTTTTTCCTTTTTCCTTTGAAACTGGTAAGTGAATATTTCCCACTTGCAGGTGCCTCTCTTATGAGGAAAAGCTGAGGGAGCTGAGCCTGTTCAGTATCCAGAAGAGACAACTGAGAGGGGACCTCACCAATGTGTATCAGTGTCTGAGGGGGAGATGCCAAGAATATGGAGCCAGGCTCTTCTTGGTGGTACTGAGCAAAAGGACAAGAGGCAACTGGCAGAAACTGATGCACTGGAAGTTCCACCTGAACTTTTTTACTCTGCATATGACTGAGCACTGGAACAGATTGCCCAGAGAACTTGTGGAGGCTCCCTCATGGGAGATATTGCAGTCTGGATGCAATCCTGTGCCATGTGCTCTAGGTTCCTGAGCAGGGAGGTTGGACCAGATGACCCACTGTTGTCCTTTCCACCCTTACCCATTCTGAGATTCTTTGATTCTGTGAAGGGAAGAAGTAGCACTGCAAAGGGATGAGAGCTGCCCCTTGACCCTGACTGTTCCATGTTTATAATCTCTGCTGTATGGTGAGGTTCCCCAGCTGTGTTCTTCTCACTGTCATCCTCTAAATTCAACGAAGGAGGTCAGGAGAAAGATGGACAGACACAATTCTGAAATCTTAATCCTTAACTAAAAAATAATTGCCAAGTAACAGCACTTTCAGCAGTTGCTTCATTTCCAGAGCTCACAGTTGCATGGTATGATGACAGCAGGTATATTTCACAGCACAAAGAAAACAAAAACAAAACTCAAAAACCTCTGTGCTATAAGCAGGAATCTTTTCTCAGTCTCACCATGAGGACACTGAGATGGAGGTACTGGCAGAGTGAAGAAGTCTGTCCTTTAGAAAACACACATGGTTTTCAACAGGGATAAGTGGCTCCACTGTTCACCCAGCAGTGAGCTGACAGAGTAAGGCAATGCTGGAGGCATAGGCTTGCTGCAATGTATACACCTGCTGAGGTCTCCAAGCCCACCAGCTGAGCAGGACTTCTGTAGGAGGCTGAACAGGAGCAGTAGTCACTTGGAAAGCTTGAGGTATCTGGATATTATCTAGACCCTTGAGAAATCTCCCCTCTGCCCGCCTGTCTTACTAAGCAATGTCACCTCTTGGATGACGATGTCATGAGTGACTGCTTTGCACATGTCGTACACTGTCAGCGCAGCCAGGCTGGCAGCTGTGAGAGCCTCCATCTCCACACCTGTCCTCCCCCAGGTGTGACAGGAGCTGCGAATCACCACCGCATGTCTGGCCTCATCCAGGCTCAGAGACACCTCAACGTGGTACAGGGGGATGTTGTGACACAACGGGATCAACTGGCTGGTCAGCTTGGCTCCCTGAATTCCTGCAATTTGGGCTACTGCCAGCACATCCCCTTTCTTCATCTGGTTTTGCCTCACCATCCCAAATGCCTTCTCACCCAGGAAGACCACAGCACCAGCAACAGCACTTCTTCTGGAATCTGGCTTCCCTCCAACATCAACCATTGTGGCCCGTCCTTCCTCATCAGTGTGAGTCAAGTTGTCAGAGACATGAGGAACCTTGGTGCAAGATCCCAAATCCCTGCTATTGTATTCAGATCCTGAATGTGCCTCCTTGGACTGACAGTCCACAGAAACTTGGCCAACAGAAGCATCAAGGCACTTTGTATCAAATGTGGAGCTTGGGTCCTTCTGGAAGACACAGTAGCCTCGGAGCTGGGTTTGTAGAGTTCCTGTCATTATGTTCCCCTGTTTCTCTGGGTGAGATCCTGGCAGGAAAAGTTGTCCTGTAAGTTTATTTTTCATTGATGCTTTTCCCTTTTGTTCGGGTAAACATGTTCTCAAAGTCAGCCAATGGCTAAATGTGTGGCCCCACTGTTTTGAATTTGGGGGATTCTGTAGGGCATCTTGGCATAGTGGGAATGACATCAATGCAGGCTCTGGGGAAAAAAACCCAAAGAGTAACATGAGAAGAACATCTTACTAACTGGAAAGCTAAGCTGCCTGTAGCAGCTGAGAACCCTATCAGAGCACTGCTTGGGATTTCCTGTGTTGCTAAAACCTCAATAAGCCTGCAAACATACACTTTTTTTCCTGAAGCTCTTTCTTTTCTCTCTGATCAGTTCCCTGCATCTCCTGGTTTGTTATTACAAACCTCAAGATTCAGAACATTCATTTCAAGGTCCCTGACAAAAAGAAACATCTTGCTTTCAAAAAGTATGAACACCTTTTAAGAAACAGCAGCCAAGAAAGCTTATAGGAGCATCAGTTCTGAAGAAAAGTGAGTCACAGCATGTCAGCATCCACCTGGGACCATCCCAGCACCAGCCTTCTTTCAAAAGCCTGGCAGGGTTAATAGGAAATTCTTACATTCAGATTCTCAACTCTGCCTTTCCAAACACCTCCCTCCCAGCAAAGGCGGCTGCACTTCCTCCTTTCATCTCCTTCTGCAGGGAAGGGTCATGCCAGCACTTGAGGACAGCACGGACCAGAAGCACTGCAACTGCACTGTCTACAAGCTCAGAGGGTGCTGGGAACCTCGCATATCATTGCCAGCTCTTAACATGTTAATGACAGCTGAAGTTTAAGCACTGGAAAAACCACAGTCCCCTCACTGACAGATAGATTTTAAATCTACTCAGAAGCATGTTCCAAGTCGAGCTGGCAGAGCTCCCAGCTGGCAGAGAGGTAGTAAGTCCTCCTGCCCCTTTTCACCATTTAATCCTTTGGTTTTGGCATTTGCACTGGGCTAAATGCCAAGTGTGAAGACAGAAGGAGTCTCTTTCACATAAAAATGAATAAAATGTCCTGTAAGTAAAGAAAACAGTATCGAGGTAAGTGGCTAAGCCCTGGTTTAACAGCACCATTGATAAGCATGTTTCTCTTTTTGAAGCTCCTCCTCTCTCTGCTCTGAGAAATGTGGAATTAGGTTGTGCTCCATAACCTCCTTTGGTAGCTCTGGTATTCGAGGACTCCCTTTTCAGCCCATCCACAGGTGCATCAAAGCAGCTTCCTGCGCCTCTGCGCATTGCTGAGCTACCTCTGCTGCCCAGACCTACAGGAATTGCCTTAGACTGTCCACATGACAATGACAGACACAGTGTGGACAAAGACTTGGTTGTGCTCCCCACTCTTTTCTTACAAAAGAACCCACCAAACTCATCCTTGTTAGTCCCAGTCTCTACTAGAACAAGACTGATGCACTTAGCACCTTTTTCATTCAGCATACCCTCCAAACACTGGTCTGAAAGTACCCATTCCTGAAGCTTAAATCAACCAGAGATTTCATTACTTCAATCACTGCAATAACCTAAATTCAGGCAAAGGCCTTTTTTGATCTACAGATAGTGGCCTATCCACTAAAATTAAGATTCCTACAAATTTGAAGGCATGTGTTTACCTCAGAGGAAAGGGATTAAATGGACATAAATGTACTGCGAGCAACATGGCTCTGCTTTAGAAGAGAACACAAAGTTATTTTTCTTATTCCTCTTCTCTTACTCTCTCTTTTCATAGTGGGACCTAACCTGAATATTCCTTTTAAAATCCAGGAACTAAGAGTACTCTGTTCTTCTGGATTCCTTGATTAGCTTTAAAGCTGAAGCTAAACCCCTGTAAAAGTGTCTTATTTTCAGGAGAAGCCAGATTGCAAAGTACTTCCTTTCACAGGGTAAACACATGTGGGTGGGAGCAGGGAGAAAAGTTTGCTCAAGTAGAGTGGGAAGTAAACAGCAAGAGACAGTAATGAGTGCAAAGCATCTTTGCTTTTCTGAACAACCTACACTTCTTGAAGTTGTACCTAGTTATCTTTATTTGCACCCAAATTGTTCATATACCTACAAAAAGATAATTGCTTTCTACTGCACCATATATTGAAACCATCAAATTCCACAAATTCCATCTCCTTATATCCTATTACTGCACCTCAAGTTTAATTGTGTCAGCTTCCAACTAGCACAATCTCAGGGGGAGAAGAGAAGGCAGGAGATACTTAAATTAATGAGGAAATTCCCATAACTGAAGTGAACCCAGGAGAAGAAGAACCTGCCAAAAAGAATATTTTGATTAAGGGGAATAAGATACAAATCATATAGCAAAGGATTGGACAACAGCAGTGCAGGGAAGACGCCAGGTTTGGCTTACTGGGTCTAGCAAAACCAATTAGTGATTTCCACAGCATTCATTAAATTTCATTAAATTAATTCCATACACACACTCCCCCACTGACAGCTTGCATGCCAGCATTATTTGAAGTTTGTAAGTAATTCAAAACACAATTAGGAAATCTCCTAATGATTCCTCATGTGTCACAGTGGGATACTCTCCACTCATCTCCAGTCTCTCCATTGATGTGGTGACTGCCAGGAGTCAGTCTCAAAGGGAGATGGAGCAGCTGAAGGAGGAGGACCTGGACAAGCTGCCTCTTTCACTGCATGTCAGACAATGTTAAAGCACTTTTCAAAAAGAAATTTAATTGATCTGATCTGCAGACATCCAAACATTGCTATGAGTACTAACTTTGGAGTATGGGAACTCTTTCAAAGGCAACTTGAAAAATTATGTAGGTCCCAGGGAGCTGTCAAGAGTTTAATATAGTATTTTTCATCTTAAAAAAGAAACAAATCCAACAAAATTTTTTCCTCATGCAGCAACTCAATACACACTTTAAATAAAGGGTCCTCCTTACCCTTTTTCTGGAACAAAATGCAGCAGTGGCCAAATACAAGACAGCAAAAGCCAACTCAAAAAGACGATCTTGCACCAGTCAACATGGAAAATGATGGCCCTTTAAAGTGGGCACCAAGTGAAAAACATCCCCAGTGAAGACCTATGTTAGAGACCTCTGTGAATCCTATTTCCTAATAAAGGCAACAAAAGTACAAGCCCTAGGGGCTTGATTTAAAAATAGAGTAGTTGTTATTATACCACCTATTGCAAAAACCTGCAAATTAATTCATGTTCCTCTCCCCAAGGGTATTTGTTTTAAAACCTGTGTTTTAAGCTGCCCAGCAGCTAACATGCTCCAAAACAATAATGGGAGGATAAAAGTTTGGATTAGAAGCATAATGTTCAAGTCTTCCACCCTTGGTTTTTTTTTCCCACCCCCTGTTGATAAGGAACAACAAAACATCCTGCAATTAATCTCACAAAGCTAATTCTTGTAACCATTTCTTAAGGTCTTTATAAAGATAGCTGTCTTACAGAACAGGGAAACATAGGCATGGAGGAGGTAAAATCACACTGAAGGAGATGTTAAAAACCCGTAAGAGAACTCCAGAAGTGCTACATCACTCAGGAACAGAGCTTCAGGCAGAAGGGAAAGTTAGCAAACATCTTCAATAGACACTAGAAGGAAAGGAAAGGCTCTTGGTTCATACATCTCTCATGATTCTGAGACTTCGCAGCAATAAGTGGCAGTTTCAAAAGAATGAAGCCCCACGTCTCAGATTCTGAAGAAATAGTGAGGTAGGAACACCTGCATTTCTGTCAGGTTGCTGGCTCTATATATATTATAAACAAGGCTGAATTTCTTAATCCATGGATAAAAGTCCATTCTGCATCCTTTTTATATATATGGCAATATGGTCAAAACTCACCCCAAACTGTCTTACAAGTAACTATACTTTTCTTCTTAAGTACAAAAGAAGCTGATGGGAAGCAAGGTATGAAAGTTGATTATCCCTTTGGAAAATGTAATGAACTGCCATAATTAGAGAAAACAAAACCAGTGCTGTCAATTGGAAAACTGGGTAAGGCTTTGTAGGGACATTAAACCTTTTTTTCCCCTTCCACTTCAGCATATTAATTATAACTGGTTAATTAAGAAGCCCATTTCTTTGCCTAAACCTAAGGCAGAACCACAAGCTAATCTTAAAAGCCCAATCTACTCTGCTCCCCCAAAGACAGAAACGGAACAAAATCATTGCATGTTTTTTACGTACTGATTTGTCACCCACCAATCAGGATCATCGGCCGGTTTTTCATCTGGGAAATGTTAAACATGCCTAGAAATAAAATAAGGAACACATAAAAATCCTGGCTTTTTAGGCTTTAAGTTATGCATCTGGTTTACATATTTAGTTTTCTGCTCTTCACAGTGTGCAACCTGAATGCTAGGAAAAACAAAGCTCAGTAAAGACTGAGGGAACTGGAGGAGGGGCAATGTAGCATGGTATTACTTTAAACTATGGGTGCCCGAGTGTCCAGGCATCCAGCTGCTATGGGTCTGTCACACTGTAGAACCCTTTCCCAGAAAGCTTGCCATAATGTGAATTACAGTCTATCTACTACAGAATTCAAACCGTTTGAGACTATTTTGTCTCTAACAATGGTGTTTGACCGTACTAGTTCTACAGATAAGCTGTTAGTAAGTGTTCCAGTTCAAAGAAGTTCAATCACAGAAAGCCCCAGGGATAATACGGAGATTAACACAAATTGGGAGACCACAGACAAGACAGACAACGTCAGGTAAATGCTGCTGATGGCCAGATGCCTTTAGTAGACTCTTCCCCATCTGCTGCCTGCTTTCCCAAACCAGGAATTCATAAACAAATGGTCTATAAATAAAGGAACCAATCTGTCCACCCTTTCCCTTAGGATTACAAGGCACTATTTTATCTGAGTCAGACCAAAGTATTTTGCAAGTTTATGTACACTCAGATTTAAAAGCTACCTTTAAATTTGTTTCACACATTAGGAAAAGAGGGGAAAACCTACTGTTATTAATCTGTCAGAACTCACAAGAAAACAAAAGGGCCAGAGCATATTTTTAGTGTATATGGGACTAATCCATGATCATTAAGCCAGTTCATGTACAAGAGGTCAGCATTCCCAGCTGGAGCCAGATTACAAAAATACAGTTAGGTTCAGATGTGAATGTTTATATCAATATAAATTCAGAAAAGACGAATACAGCCTGAGGATGTGACTGCATCATTGTGGACATTGTGTCATGACCTTATCCAGAGCACTAGATGAGTGCCTACAAATTCCTGCATACCAAAAAAGAGATTTGTCACTTCTAGAAACATGTTAATGCAGTACTTGGATCAACAGCTCAGTTTAGTCTGAGTACTTCTTTTACAGCAAACTAATTAAAAAAAAAAAAAGGGATCCAGTACAACTACTTAGCTTTACACTTTGCTTTTGTTGTCCTGAGCAGTGGTATTCGCATCTATCTGAGAACAAAAGGCAGCCTGAAAGTCTTTCAGACAGTCTGGATTCTAACTTTCATGGAAGGTTACAAGTATCAGGATACTGTTTTCCCTAACACTGCTGTTATTTCTCAACTACAATGAACATACCAGCATGCTGTTTCTTTTTTCTGCCCACTGCTGCTCCAATGATTTGAATCAACTCTTCCTCTGAGGCACCCGACCGTAGGTGATCCCTCAAGGACACTTCTGAATTCCCAAAAAGGCACACCTGCAGCCAACACCGGGAAGCATAAGAGGAGAAATGAGAAAGAATAAAATAAATTACTTTTATGAGTATTTCGTGCTAACCTCAGAGTGAAGAGCTTTGGAGAGGCCTACCCTATTGAAGGGAACATTTATGGAGATTATTTTCTTTATCTCTCCTCATGTACACACAGACAGCCTGGGATGTTTATGCAGCCTAAGCTCTTTGGGCCTTCAGGCTGCCTCGGTCATCTGACATTAGGCAGCAGAACAGCTGTTGTCAATATCAGGTGACAATGCGTAAGTGCCAATTTCTAATTGAAAACTTTAATTTTCCCCCAGAAACTGCCAGTTTCAACATGGCAGGAAATGGTTATCCCTCCTTGTTCTACAGTCATTGAGCAAACGTACAGGCTGCTCTTGAAGGAGAAGAGTTACAAGTTGTTTGGGAAACAAGACAGGATCCTTGTGGAATGCACAAGTCAAGCCCTCACAGCTGCTTGGATACTTTTTTAATGGGAAATCATCTGCTTCTCACATGTTTAAGATGACTTTGAATCAAAGATTAGAATAAATGTTTGTATTTACTGGCCTTGCAACCATGTTTTACAACTGAAGTTAACTATGGTAGCAAAACAAAGAAACCGAAAAAAGGTGATGTAACAGCTCCCTAACAGCCTGACAAGATGGAACAAGAATACATACAGGATAAATAAGCAGGAATTAGCTGTTAATAATTACACATCTTTACATCCCAGTTACTTTTATGGGCTGAATTTCAACACTATTTTCACTGCATGAAAGCAAAGAGAGTTCTCTTTCACTACCAACCTTTAGGTTCCCATCTGCTGTTATCCTCAGCCGATTGCACGATCCACAGAAGTGCTCTGACATCGAGGTGATAAAGCTGATTTGTCCCTGGAAATGTGGTACCTTATAACTCTAAAGAAATGCAGAGGAGAAAAAAAAGAGTCAAATACAGACTCCTAATTTTTACAGCTCTACTTTCCTAAAGACCAGAAGACATTTTAACACAGAATTCTTCAGCCCTCAGGTCATATCAAAGAAAAAAAATAAAACAAAACAGACTAAAATCAGTTTTATCAGGTGTTCCAGTCTATTCTGCCCTGTTTCTGGAAACTCCCAAACTTGTTAAATGCTTGCTCTTGTAGTTGTCAACTAACAGGTGATGCTAGTAGGCAGCATGAAACTCAGGCATCCATGAGCTAGAAATCCCCCATGTGACGTTGTACTCCAAAGCAATAGCTTTTTCACTGAACAACTGTTCCATCAGAATTATTAATGTGGAGACATAGATTGACAAAAGTTTCAAAAGCTGTAAATATAGGATACAGGCCTGGTATTATTTACATCTGACTGAAAACACATCTAGAAAACACATTGCATTTGTAAAGGTAAAGACTATGACTAGCACTTAATAAGCATTAGATCTCATTCAAGCAGCTTGACCAAAACCCAAGATTTACTACACTGACTATTTTTTACTTTGGATGTCAAATATCAATGCTGAACTTAGGAGAATTTGGGGCAGGGAAGGAATGGGGGCATGTTTCACATGTTCTTTGCCCAACCCCACCTTGGCTGTGCTGGAAGTTTCACAGGGTAATTTCTCCAATTCAGGCCATCGTTGTTTAATTGAATCAAGCATTTCTTTGTAGCTCACCATCTTCTTGAAGTTCCATTTATTACCTAAAATTAACAAAACCAGCCTAACTTTAGACTGTGGATTTTATTTTCTTAATTAGCAGAGAACCACCTTCACATTCTCCATAAATCTCACTTTAGCCATAGGTATCCCAGCCCCAACTAATCCTTCTACAGCTTATCTAGGGAAGAAGATAAGCTGCAAAAGATACAACATAAAACTTCAGGCAATTCCTAGTTCCCTAAAAGAGCTTAGCAAACCCTCCAGAGACAAGTCTATGGGGTGAATATCCACCGACCAGCTGACTTCTGTCCAGGAAGAATCTCAGAGCAGGAGTACTTACCATCAAAGGGCATGTATTCTATGAACCGCACATCAAGGGGCAGATCTTTTGTGAAATCCACAAAGTCCAGCACCTCATCCTCATTGAAGCCTCGCATCACCACACAGTTCACCTGCAGGTAAAGCAGACACCTGATATTAGTGAGCAGAGTAAGACTTTCTTCCCACTTACACAAAGTTTCGCAGTCCTTGCAGAAAGCAACATAGATAGAAATATTTTTTTTTTTTTTTTAAAGAAAAGATTATGACAGAAGTTATCAGGATTGCAGTGGTAGGGATGATCATTCCTGCCTAAGTTGTCTAAGTTTTTACATCCAATTTAAGTAAAGTTGTTAAAGTTGTCTTGCTACATGGAAAACCAATACAAAAGCTAGGTAACACAGACATTGTCTTACCCATCTACAGTATGGCTGCTTTCACTGTTTAAAATGTCAACTCCACTCCCCAGTTCTACATTGTGTGGCTTCTGTAAACGTACTGGCAAGTTACCTTCCACAGCACTCTCTATGGCAGATCATAGGCAAATTCCCTGGACCAGGAAGTGTTCACAGCACACTCCATAACCACAGGCTACAGGATAACTAGCTCTACCTTCCTCCAAAAGAGAGGTTAACACTGAGTTTTCCACACACTCTTCATAAGCAATATTTACATTGGAGCCTCACGTCCTCTCTGAAGAACAACAGAGAGCTGAGGAGTCGCTAAAACACTTCTGTTAGCAAGGCAGCCTTGTATGTCCAAACATCACGTATCACAGCTCTTAAGAGCTTTTAGGAAAGCCTAAAACCTAATTTAATTTCAGATGTTTTTCACAGATCTATAGCTGAAGCCACTTATGCACAACAGAACTTCCAAAGCACTGGTGAAACTGAAGGAAACTACAGCAGCAGAACTGCAAACAGCTGAGTTAGGGTGAAGTTTCATGTTGAAGTGAAGCTGGTCTACCTGCACCTTCCAACTTGCTTTCCCTCTCACACTGGCACTCAAATAGTCTGCTGTAAGAAGCAAAAGGAGAAAAACCAAGAGAAAATGAAAGTCTTTTTGCAGGGTAGTTCCTGCCTGTTAACTGCCTTGGCTGGGTCAGACAAGTGCCAATTCAGTAGAGAGGGCAGGGGGAGCCAAATACAGAGCAGGGCCATCCTGTAGTGACACAATCAACAGGCTGAGGCAGTATGAACCTGCACCCTCACTTGCACAAGGAGATGATATGAATTCTCCTTGTTACTTCTTGATGTGATCTTCAATTATTTCTCCAGTTTTACTAAAAATTATTCATGGGGTGGGAGGTGACATCAAATATAATAAATTCCTTATCAGGTGATCTGGATGTATGGTAAAACACAACAGATTCTGAGTAAATAAACACTGGTTTTACCTTAACAGGACGGTAGCCAAGTTCAGTGGCTTTGTGGATTCCTTCCATTACCTTGTGAAAGCCTAAGATACAAAAAGAGTGAAAAATAATCTTTATTGTTTAAAAGCAGAGTGCAAAAGAACAAGACAAAGTACAGGACAAAAAGATGACAAATTAAACCAATCTGATTCAGTAGACAGGGATGCAAGTAAGAAGGGCTGCAAATAATGGGATTTTAATTATACTCTCCCCTCGCAACCCCCTAAGACTACCAGTGTTACTGTGCTCAAGTCATTGAGATCAATATTTATCTGGTATTTGAGTAATCAACAATACTGGTATGGTTTTTTACATCTTTGTATATCCATGTATTATTAGTATATGATTCTCCACTTTCCTGTAAGTCAGCTTTCCTTGTGTTACATTCTTCTTAGAGGGAGTGGAAAGAATTTATGAACTGCCTCCAGATGCAATGAAGACAGAATAATAAATTAATGTTTATTTTACAGTAAAGGCTCATGTCTTTGCTACAATGGCAGAATTTCACTGTTCTGAATCAGAGAGCAACGTTGCTAAGCAAATTTTAAAAGGATTTTTCTAAAGCACATTTGAGGTGGAGTGGGTTTAGGCACAAACAAAAGGCCCTTGATTCCCTGTTCAACCCTGGCTACAGATGTAATTAGCTTCCCAAAGCTACTGACTCTCCATTAGTCAGATCAGAGGCAGCATTTTACAGGTCATTATTTTTATGACTCAACATGGGAAATTAGTGAACAAAATGTGGCAGGGATTAGAGCATTCAGGAAAGCAATTCAGCTGGTCTTTGACCCTCAAAAACAAATGAAAGATACCAAAAACTACAGTGACTTTAAGGAATGAAGTGCCCAGTTTCATCCTACCATTTAGTGTAGCCTACACCTGCCAGATGCTCTCAAACACAAATATATATTTAATTTAGGGCAAGTATCTTTGCCTCTACACATACCTCTTAAAGCTGGAAGAAAAATAAAGCAACAATACAGTTTTAGAATTCCAAAGTCACTCAGGAAAGTCTGTTAATGATCTCATTCAAATCACCCATTCTGTCAACTTTGTTTAAAGTTAAGACCTTTCATCAAGACATCAATTTCATACTTGGCATATTATTACCCTCCCTGCCACACTCAGCAGCTGGCAGAGAACAAAGGTGAGCAAGAATGAGACGGCAAACTCCCAAGCTCCGGGCACACATTTCTGGGAAGTGGGGGTGCTCAGCTGCTCACCTCGTGTTTGTGAATGCCTCTTCTACCCTGGCAGGTTATAGACTAAGTTCCATTCCTGTTCTGCACATGAAACTCAGGTATGAGAGACCAAACACTGTGTGAGACTCAGCTCCTTCCTCCAAAGCTGTAGTCTTCAATAGCAAATACTTTGCACATGCCAGTGAAAGTGCAGTATGTTTCAGAAGTTTGTGCTGACAATCCCCATGCTGCTCCTAGTCATGTTTTTCTGCATAGGTCCATCACCCTCTTTCCACTATGATCTACTGGAAACTCAGCTTCTCTAGTGAAGAGATCCTACCTTCATTACTCTGTAGGTGCTTTAGAAGAAAAAAGCAGTAACTCAATAGTATTCTGTGCATACTTAATATTAGCTGCATTCAAAATCAGAAAAAAAGAAAAGGAAGGAGATTAAAATTTCACTTCACTGCTCTCTGGCTAGTAAAGACACCATAAAGCATGGACACAGTAAAGCAGAAGATACAATATTTAATAAGCCAATTCTAATACTGGTTCTGGCTGCAAAAAGAGTAGTGAAGAGCAGAGAAGACAGTAAAATAGCTTTTGCAAGCAACTGTTTGAAGTTATGGCTTGTCACCCTTCTCAGTCACCACCTACTGGTGCATATGCCCAGGAAGTTTGCAGCACCTGTGGTAGATCTCATTCCAGTTAAGCAAGATTGCAGGTGGGAACAGAGATGATATACTGCTGTAAGCACAACCCAGAGCCACAAAGAGGATCAAAAATTCTGCAACTGCTCATAAAATCTTATGTGTGACCTCGGGATTACAGAAAGGAGAAACTCAATGTAAGTAAAAAGGCCAGGAAGCAACCACTTCTGCTCTTTCACCCAAGGAAAAATTTCAATATCTTCATCATATTTGATTTCTTCTGAATTCAGAACTTTAGCCAGCTTTATAGTACACAGAACCTTAGAGCAATCCAGAAAAATCCTATGTGGAACGAAACTTCCCAGCATTTAATCCTTACAGGAAGAAAGGCTTCAGGCCTATATTTAATGATACAATTACTGTACATCATTACCTCATTTTCCTTGTATGAAACAAAAAAAAAAAAAAAAAAAGGACAGGCCATGAAACAGGTTAGACTGACTACCTGCATGAAAGCATTTTTCATTTGTTCATCCCTTAGAACATGGTAGATTGGGAAAAGCAGAAATATTATGGTACTCTGAAGTGCTTTCACACATCAGTGAAACCTCTGATGATCTCACAGTCATTTTGTCGATCCCAGCCCTTTGCAAGGAGCAGATGCGATGCAGAGTGCCTGCACCAATGATACCTATTTGCTGCATCTTCTTAAAACCCTTGACTTTCCAGCAAAAGAGAAAAATTGATTCCAAATTGCTCAAGTTCCTGGTAAGCTCCATAATCAAATGCCACCTTTACTTTCCAGAGAAGTTACCAGCCTGTAGGAGTCCAAGACCAGGAATCCCTCTCACCTTAACAGAGCTATATCTTGTTGCCTCTGGAACTGCCACAGGAGACAGGGTAGCTCAGTAGGGCAGGCACTCTATTCTTTGCTCATTCCATACTTGGAAACTTCCTAATAAATAAAAACCCTCAAAAAAAA
>VZRN01000344.1:1515853-1531151 GCA_013397935.1 Dasyornis broadbenti | reverse complement strand
AAAAAAAAAAAAAAAAAAAAAAAAAAAAAAAAAAAAAGTAGAAGTATTTTTACATAATTTCAGCCTTTAACCTTAACAAAAGAAAGAAAAAAAAAACCTAAACCAACAGAACTCAATATTACTATTTTTACCTGATTTCTGCTTAGAAAAGTATCTATGATTTGGAGACTTTTTTCTCCTCTTTAAAAATATTGAGTAATAGAAACTTCACTGTCTATGCTGTTCAGTTGAGCAATTTCTCTGTTCGTTGTTCAAGACCTTTTTTCTTTAAAAGAAAAATATCTTTTATCTTTTTTCTTCATTTATATAAAAAAATTACATTCATCCCTTAGTAACTTTTAGTTTACTATATAAGCAGTACATTTCTAACAGCTTCTAATCAGATATGAAGATCTGCAGCCTTTTAATTCAGGAAGCTAGAGGCTCAGGTTTGCCCCTTCAGTAGTAAAAGAAGGGCTTATTCCTAATGAATGTCACAAACCAGGTAATATTCAACACAGAGAGCAGAAGGAAAGAGCACAGTCAACACCTGTTTGTGATTAGATACTCCCAGATACCACTCTTGGAGCCAGCTGTGCCATGACACAACCAGATTAATGCAATAGCCTACACTGGAGGGGTAAGGCTCCAGTCAGATTTATGACAGGAACTAATTTCTGCACCATGACACCTGAAGTAGTGCTCTCACAGAGTCTGTTGACAAGGACACCTTTCCACACCTGCCAGCAGAACTTTGGTTTGATAGCAGTGATTCAAACGCTGATATTACTTCTCACAGCATGCCAGATTTCTACAATCCTTTTCCTACATCTGTCTGAGGCTGTTGCACCATCTGGTGGCTACTTAGAGGTTTTGTCAGAATTAGAAGTTTGCAAACTACAGATGTTACATTGCTGGACAGAAAGAGAATGATACAACATCAAATCAGTTTTAGTTTGGAAGGAAGCCCAACCATGAAGCTGAGCTCCATGACCAGCTTTAGGATTAATTTAAACAAAAATCTGTAATGTTGGGCATATCCACGCATTTTTGAAATTTTATTTGGAATTACTTGCTCAGTAGGAGAGAAGTTCCAAAGCCAACACCCCTCCTCAAATTACCTCAGGCATGGTTTATGTTTATTCCTATTATAAAGCAGTGGATATGGAACATCACTAACCACAAGTGAGACCACTGCTAGCACACCCCAAACATAACTTCCAGAAACTGGCACTATTCACAACAAGAAGTTCAGTTCTTGCAGCGTCTTTGTCCCCAGATACTATAGCAGGAAGATTGGGGTTTTTTGAGCAGTACTGAAGAAGAGCAGCACACAAGACCAACAAAAGATTTGGAGAGTCCTCTTGAGATCTATGACTAACCTTTCATAGACTATATGACTAACCACGTGACTAACTAAGGTGAGTTGAGCATCTTCCACCAGCTCCTATGAAAGGGGCTCTACCTGCCTAAGCATTGTGGAAAGAAGGAAAACGAGTCACTACTGAATAAGCTAGTATAGACTACTTTTCTTACCCTCAAAAGGATAGCAATTCACTTCCCTCCCAAAGTAACTGAGTGTGAAGATATAGCAAACATCTCACAATATTCCTGCAAGTATTAACACAGTCGCCTTAGAAGACAAGTTCGTACCTTTCCTTCGGACAATGAACTCAAATTTTGCTGGCACCAGAGTATCCAGGCTAATGTTAATGGCATTCAGTCCTGCCTCTTTCAGTCGGGGCAGCAGTCTGCTTAAGTTGATCCCATTGGTTGTGACAGCAATGGTTTTCAGCCCTTCTAGCTTGTACAGTTGACCTAGGAAATAAAAAGTAAAAAGAACACTTTAATGAAGTAGTTAAACTGTAAGTTACACAGAAGACCCAAAAGATTTGTGAAACAAAGAAAAAAGTATCACCAATGCTGTGAGGAAAATGTGGACACTACAGTGCTTCAGCCTTCTTCCAGCTGTATTGGTTTAAGAGACCAATTTTAGCACAAATCCATTTCAAAAGGTATGAGAGACAGCAGTTTATTGCAAGCAAAACTGGTGATAGTTTTGTTTTATTAAAATGGACACTAATTTTGTTCTTTATTTCTTAGAGTAAATACCTACTTTACTGTTGAATGGCAGCCCCTGATTTTTGTGTATTTTCTATTCCTCATCTACCTTTGCAAACTGAATTTTATGTTCTGCAATAATAATAAGCAGTAAGCCATCGCTTTCACAACTGACACCTGACCTAAGAGTTTTTTCAGCAACATTTATCCTACAATGCTTTACGAAAAACCAGTTCTAACCCAGAGGTAGCAGCCAGCAGCAGTGACTTTACACTTCAGAAAGAAATACCACATGCAGTCCTAACTAAACAGAAAAAGGTCAACATACTAGACTATTACAGAGAATCCAAGGCAACAACATCCAAAGGGACAAAACACTTGCATTTGACAACTGAAATATTTCCATTACCAGTGGTAGCCCAACCAAACGGAGAGTGCTTACGTAAGACACTAAAAAACAGCTAACAAAAGAAAACAGCATAACAAACAGTTAATATCGTGAAATTAAGATTTAGAAAAGAGCTGCCTCTTCAGATGTCAAATGCAGAAATCCTCACATACCAGATCTCCAAAGAGCAGGCTTTCAAACCTCCCGTTATCAGTACAATAACAAATAAGAAAAAACCCTCATAAACAACTTGCAGAAACAGAGCCACAGCAAAGTAATTTACTTTGGTTTTTCCTCCCTCCCTCATAACCTCCACCCCACCTCCACCCTAATTATTTAAGAATTATTTGAAGAACCCTTACTCTTGAGGCAGCGGTAATTACAGCACAAATATTTCATAGTCCCTTCTTACCTCACTGTTTTACCTCTATTTGCTCATGTTGATATGGGCTTTATTTCTGCTTTATCTCATTTCCCAGCTCCTTTCAAAATATTCGTCCTAAGCTGAGTCCAGAATTCTGGAATGGGTCAAGCTCGGTCACAGCAAAGATGCTGAAGTTTACAGCAGCAGCATTTTGGAACATGATTAAGAGCTCCATAAAGACATGAGGTTGTAGGGAAAGAGCAATCTTTACTAACAGAGATTTCTTTCCTGGTCTTCACCTCTCAAAATCCTCCCAAATGACCAAGAAAAACCTCTTCCTAGAGGATAAGTGCTACTGGCTCAATTTTGCCAAAGATTATTTAATGCTAGCTATCACTAGGAGCCCAATCTTTGTGAGAGTAAAAGAATACACGCTGCAGCCATAAAAGGATACACACTGCAGCCAGAGGGTAATCTGGGAACATCACTACTTTTATTTATAGCCTCAGAATGCACAAGATGCTAAGTCTCAGAGCAACTGAGAAAAAAAGTCTAGGTGCCATGAAGGCTTCATTGCTAGAAATGTAAAATGCGTAGAGGTATTGAATAAAACTAATGTCATTCTGCAGGCTAAAATGGAAAAATTGAAAAAATGTAGCATCAGCTGATTAGGTCAGTGCTGGCAGCAGCTGATGTCCATGCATCTTCTTCCTTATCAGACAGGGCAAGATACAGGATGAGGCACTGGAAATACAGTAATACGTGGAATCACCCGTATTAACAAATTGGACAGTAGACAACTGTGAGAAATTAGAGATGGAGGCTTAACACCAACGCCAACAAATTTAAAAGGACCAGTCAGAACACTCTACCAAGCATAACCTTCACAGTGCCTTGGTTTCTTGGCGTGTTGACTTCTAAATTCAAAAGGGATTTCGTAACTCTCCTTGTAGGTGTATTAAATCTGTTTGCTGACTTTTGGTCACTGCTTTAGCACCAATCAGCACAAGCAAAGGCAACTGACAAAGACTACCAAGTAGAAAAGGAAACAGAACAGATGCTATAAGTCCATAGCATGAAGCTAAAACTTGTATGTCAAGTTCAAGCCATCAAGTAAACCATTTTACATTTCCTTTTTCCTTTAGGATCAGGAGCATCTTCTTAAATAGACAAGTTTCTTATATATTCTCCTCCAATCACTTCCTTAACTGCACTCTTCTCCTGATTGAGTCCAGAAAAGGTATGTGTATCTCCTAACACATGAACTAACAAGTCTACCCTATGCCACTTCGCTTTTGAAATGGGTATGTTGCTATAAAAAGTCATCCAATAGTCCATCCTCTACCCCATGGAAAATTATTTTGTCAGTGCAGATGTGTACTCCTCAGACTATTAATAATAAACAGCTATCACAGAGTTAATATCCAGTGCTTATTTAAACTTTGAGTATCTCAAAGGAGATGGATTCTACATTCCACTATCAGCTGCTTCAGAAAAGTCTCAAAAATATGTTTTCAGCAGTCCCCAGGACATAACTTAGCTTTCAGCAAGTGTTAGATGCTGACTCATAGTTTATGTATGTACATCCTTTAAAAGATTTCAAATAATATAAAGACCTGTAGTAAGTCTCTGAATAGCATGGCCTCCTACAGTAGCTTCAAATTACATTTGTTCATTGAAACAACTAAAAACCATGAATTTGAGTATTAAAAGAATTTGGTAATAGAAATCCAGCATTAACATTTTTGTGCTTTACTGTTATTTCACTGATCATTTATAGTGTGGAGAAAGGCTTGCTCAAAATAAACCTAAATTGAACCTCAACCTCATTCAGCGCCTGGGATATTGTAGCCAGCTTCTCTAAAATCCTCTAGAAAACCAGGCTTTATTCCAGACCAAACCAGTACATTGTGCTAAGATGGCTTCAATAAAGATGCTTTACTCAAATTCTGCAGAAGACATTTTTGGGCTTGATTTTCCTTCAATGTGTTTTCCCATAGTTTCTACATTGATCTATTTTTTGAGACTTTTATTTTGATCCCAGACTGAGGCACTATAGAGTACCACAAAAGTCTGAGAAGACAGGAAGTGTTTGTAGACCTAATTCAACAATTTTCAACAGGCCTTAAAAAAAGCCCAGCCAGACTAATACAAATCCATGACAGAATGAACTAATGCAACAGGACAAGCATCTTAGCATCCCTTACCTTTACCCCAAGATCACTATGGTCATCCATTAAAATGACCACTATGAATCTGTCAAAGTTCAGCTGTAAACAGGAACACAGGTAGAATAATGAAAACCCAGTAGCTCAAAAAGATCCATTTCTCTCTTTCAAGCACAAAGATAAATCTTTGAGAATTCTATCATCGGAGTAAAGCAAAACAAAAGGATGTCTATCCTTCCAGTACCAGTAAGTCTGGATTGCGGCAATACAACAATTATTTTGCAGTGGTCTGACTACTCCACTTGGACTGTCAACATAAGAACAGCTGTGTTGAGTATAAGGCATCAGCTACCACTGATAAAAAAAGAAGGTGCCTACAATACACCAGGAAAGAAAGTTCTGCTCTGAATGGATGAAATTGTTAATTTCAACTGGTTTTCTTGCCAACACTACATGCTGAACTGCAAAGCTTTATAGTATTTTAAATTGCAAGCCATTTTATAAACCTGCTTCCCTTTTATAGGAGCCAATAATTATACCTAATATCCTTGGAAAGAATCTACTATCTTGAAAGAAACATGTCTCTCGAAAGGCACACAGCTCCCTCAATACTAAAAAACCTCAAATCCATCACATATGGACAAAATGTCCTAGACAATGGTATTTCAGAGTTCCAAAACGTTAGAGACGTTTCAGAACTCCTCACAAGCCAGCTCACTCCAGTCACAACTTTTCCAGTTATAAACAGTTTTACAAACTACATTGCTCTGCTGCTTCCTTTGGAAGGTCATCCTTTTTGGAAAAGGTCTTCCAAACCATGAACAAAATAGAGCAGAGGCAGAGACCAACTGCTTTCTGCACAAAAGCTCACTGTATTGGTAGGCAATTTCTCTTCTTTCAAGACCTTCATCTTCCACATAAACCCTTTCTCCATTACTTAGAATTACTGGAGTACTCTCCAGTACATAAACCCTAAATCTCCACTACTTAGAAGACTATGTCCAGAAAAAGACACTTCAGTTGTCTACAATACACCAAACTGCACCCACCTACACAGCTTTAATCTAATACATTGCCACTACACAAATCTACTGCAATTTTTTTAACATACGAGACTTTGGACAAAAGAAAAAAGCACCTGACTCAAGAAAAAAGATCCAGGCAGTCATTTAACACAATACCAATCAAAGCAGACAGACTTCTACAATTTACCCAGTAATTTACTTTCCATTGAAGTAATAGTCTTCATCAATAAATGTAAAAACAGCTATTTCCACCATTCCTTAATAATAAACACAAACAAATGACATCTGTTATCAAGGTAAAAAACCAAAATCACAAAAAACCCTGTTCCTAAAAAATCAAAGGGAAAACTTGTTTTGTTTGTAAGCACATACCAGTTGTTCCTCCTCAGTGAGGACCTGGTCAAATGAATTCTTGATTTTTCACCCTCAGGCTACTCCATTGCAATCTACTTTAGATGTTGAATATGAAAAACACTGCTAAGTTCAGCTAGTGTAATATAAAGAGACATAAGTCCCATCCAAGCAGAAGAGCAGAACTGGAAGTTTTCTGAAAGGTATCTTGCATTCACAATATTGGGAAAAAGCACCACAAGTAATGTGTAATTATTCCTCAGGTTGTCAGACTGTGTTAATAGATAGCTGTAAGCGCAATTCTTGGATCGACGTTCAGCAAGTCCCTCTGGAACACTCTGCACTGATTTGGAACTCACCCACAATATCCACCACATCGGGACGGATAAGTGGCTCTCCACCTGTCAGTCGGATCTTCTCCACACCTTCTTTCACAAACAGTCGGGCTAGGGTGATTATCTCCTGGGCAGTTAGTAGCTCTGATTTCGGAGTCAGTGGAACACCTTCCTCAGGCATACAGTACTGACCTGAAACAAAGATTACAGAAATACATGGGGCAAAAAATAACCAGCAACAATTAATCTCATATTGATGGGCAAAATGCACCAAGGGCTTCTGTCTTTAATGGATGTCAAATGACACCAATTGTGCAAAAATTTCACAAACAACCTCCTTACAATTTCCTGCTTTCCTTCAGAGGAAAACCCAAGACTAATTTGATGTGTCTCAAAATTACAGTGGATTCACTTTGAAGGAAAAGATGATCTTATTTCTATCTAACCTGCATTCAGAGACACCAAGTTCAACCGGCAAGCACTAGGGCATCACCACAGTCTTTGTTAAATATAATTGTGGGAGTGCCTTAGTATGAGCTCTCCTGCTTACGGAGACTTTGGGAACACAAGCATCATTATCCAAACCACACCAAAAAATTGCCTGATAAAAGACCTGTCACTTCCACCTGTCTCTGGTAGATCCATAGGTTTGCTTCTGGTTCCCCATCCCATCAACAGCTCAGCCCCAATTAGTCTCTATCTGTCCTTTACCATTACCTTGTGAAGACAAGAAACAGCACAGGACCAACACAGAAATAATACCCTAACCCAAACCTTGGCCTTTGCACGGTATATGCAGAAGAGCTTTGTGCAAGGAACCAGCAGACACTTACACCTGAGGTTGCACTTCTCAGTCAAAGAAATCCGCAAGTAATTGTGCTGCCGCCCAAAGCTATCTGTCAAAAAAGCAGAGAAGGGAGCAGCATGTTCCAGTACAAAGCGTCCTCTTCCTGAGCTCTGTAACGCCTGTAACAAAAACAAGCAAGTGTTAAATATTTGAATAGTTACCCTGTCAACTTGCTGTATAAATATCAACTTCGAACTCAACTGATAATTATTAGTCCGTTCTTCCCCACATAGACAGCTGCCCAAGAAAAACCACTGTCAAAATTGGCCATATTAAGTTTCACACCCTACTTAATTCCATTTCTACAACTTTCTCTGTGCATTTTAAGACACCTGTCTTTGCCACAGGTGCTTCAGGTTTTTTGTGCAGAATAGAAGGTGTTTTAGTTCAACTGCCTGTCTCTTCACTTCCCAGAAACCAATGATCTATGATCACCTACTCTCAGCACAGCCCATTTACAGAGTAAATGAAATCATAAAGAAGGGCCCCCTCCTACCCTTCAGTACAAGAGAATCAGAAACTGATGAAACACTGCATCTCTGCTTGTGTTCCTACCATATTCCATGTGCAAGACATAACATCTTGTTAATAGCAAGTTTGTGGTAAATACAATTATGTTTCATGATGTCTGTTTCAAAAAGATTTCCAACAAGGTCTTCCTGCCTAAACCCCTATAACAGAATACTTCCAAAAGGCTTCTCTCCGCTAAAAGATGACAAATAATGAAGGGCATGGTGCAACTGGAAGAGAAACATATGATTCTGAACACCTGTTCGAATTGCATAAAAAAATCATAATTTTAAAAATGTCTTTATCAACTGTCATGAAGTGAATATTACAAATGATTTCTACTTACAAATTTGGGGGTTTTTTAAAGCACAATGCAATATATTCTAGAGCAACACAATTTTTATGAAGTATGAGTATTTGTCCTCTAGAATGAGGGCACAGGAAGGATATGGACCTGCTAGACCAAGTCTAGATGAGGCCACAAAGATGCTTAGATGGCTGGAGCACCTCTCCTAAGGAAACAGGCTGAGAGAGCTGGGTTTGGTCAGTCTGGGGAGGAGATGGCTTTGGGGAGATATTATAGCACCTTCAGTACCTAAAAGGGACTGACTACAGGAAAGCTGGAGAGGGACTTCTTACAAGGGCTTGTAGTAATAGGACAAAGGGGAATGGTTTTAAACTGAAAAAGAGTAGGTTTACTATTTAGGAAGAAATTCTTTACTGTGAGGGTGGTGAGGCACTGAAACAGGTTTCCCAGAGAAGTTGTGGATGCCCGATCCCTCGAAGTGTTAGATGAACTTTGAGCAAGCTGGTCTAGTGGAAGGTGTCCCTGCCCATGGCAAAGGGGTGGAACTAGATGATCTTTAGTGTCCCTTACAACCCAAACTATTCTATGCTTCTATGATCATGTTAGGTATAAAAATAAATATCCTAAATAGTAGCTGTAAACAAAGACAGTTCAAGTCTACACCAAGTAACTTATAAGTATCAGTACCATCAATGCCAGAACTGTTGATTATAGCAAGGCCTAAATGCAGGGAGTGCCATTGCCTTTAGCCTGTGACTTTCAAATTACAATGTTATAGCTCTATTTTTCTACACCTGTAAAATACAGCTGAAACCATTCTGCTATTTTTGGAAAGTATTTGATACCTCAAGTGAAACTTACAGTAACTGAATCACCTCTTATCACAGTACTGCAGAAAAGTGAGTTTACCAACATACTTTTATCAGCTGGTGAATACTTGGTTCAGGCACTATGTACAAATATCCACAAACAACAGAATTCAAACTCTGCTAAGTATTTTCATCTACTACATCAGAGTTAAATTAACATTTTATAGGAGGTCAACTTGGTAACTCATGAATAAGGCCAGCTGCCTAGCATGACCAAAAAAAAACAGAGAAAACAAAATAATTAAGGGAACCACCTTCACTGGCTGGTGAAGGTTAACCTTGTTAGTCAGCCACATACAGACATTTAACAGTCAGCCATGGAAACTAGAAGAAAGCTAAAGGATTCCTGGACCTACAGAGAATTTCATCTCTTGTGAAAAGGGACGTACAAAACCATTTCTGTATCTGTAGTGCTGACTAGTCTTGATAGGCTGCAGTAGGCAAAGGATTAAATAAAGTTTTGACATAAATTTAAGATCTAGAATGAGGAACCAGACAAAATAACACATTAGTGAGTACTTAAACTGGTTACCTAAGCAAAAGTCATGACTCACTTTTAGTGAAAAACAGACCCATGAAATCTCCAGACACACTAAAACCAGCACATATGGGACCATGCCAAGGGACTGGGCAGGAATATACATAGCCACAGCCATCAGCTCCCTGTTTCTGGTCATCACTAATAACCACAGGAGCTAATCCTGCACAGGATTTCCACACACCCCTTGCAAGAAATCTAGAAATGTCAGCTAAAATGTTGAACCACCCAGGTATGCTTCCTCAAAATATTTTATTCTGAAAACATTTGTAAGAAAGATTTGTGGGTGGATGGAAGCCATAGAGGACCCTCAGTGATCAAATCAGCCAGACAGCAAAGGTTATCTGGGGAGAGACCCAACTTCAGCCACCAGCAGCTGCAGCAATTTTGTTTCCAGCTGTGCTAACACTACGCTGTTGCTAAACTTACAAACAGGAGCAGTCGTTCTTGGCAGCACAATCTTTTTACTAATCTTTAAACAATCCACTACGCTTGATCCAAACAGCTTTTGTGGTAAGATCTCTAAGCCCATGCAGAGCAGTGAGGAGCTAGAGAAGATAAAGGAGATACAAAGCGGCTGTTTCAAAGCCCAGAAAGCATCTGTTTACCCCTGATAAAACTGCAGTAGTAGCTACCACGGAACTGCTTTTCTCTGGGAAGAAAAAAATCCCTTTCAGTTTCAGAGGCCGCAACAGCAGCGGCAACAGCAGCGGTGTAGGTGGTGCAAGGCCAGCCCTCCCGAGACCTGGCCTTCCCTCCCCGCAGCACCCGAAGTGTCATCGGCAACCACTCTGCAGCCACTCCCGCTGCTCACACACATGTTCGCTCACCTCCCCTTTCTCCAGCACGCAGAACAACTCATCTGGTTTTTAAACAATCCGGGGAAATGCTCCAGCCTAGCCGTGTGCGGGTTGCTGCTGAGCTCTGCGTAGCTTTAGTTTCCAAAAAAACCCACAAGTTGGGAATCCCTTGCTTTGATAGAAATGCTGGCTCTATTCCGCTTACTGTGTTTCTCTGAATACAAGCCAGGTTAATTCAAAGAGCCCAGGTAAATATCCTTCATTTATTTCATAAATAGACTTCATTTCTGCTTCTTCCCCAGTTAGAAAACTCACCCCTGAACAGACTAAACCTAATGATATTTTAAAACTGCCAAATTCAGAAAAAGCACAACACAAAAGTGCTTTTTTTCCTTGAAAACTATGCTGCTTTCTGGCCTGGTTGATTTTCTCCTTCCTATTATTTTGGAAAGGTGCTCACATTTGCGAGGGAAAGCATTCCCCAGGTTTATTAAAATTATCTGAGCTCCTCTTGTGGGAGCCCTCCTCTCTTGTTTCTTACTCAGTAACTCTTTTTTGCATATTTTTCAGGATCAGGCTTTCTTACCACTCAAAGACAGAACAGTACAAAGCTCCTCCTTCCTGGTTTTAGAGTGTGCATTACAGGGAGAGAAAGAAGGAAAAATTGTCCTCCCTGACAGAAAGGAGGGGGCAAGTGAGGGAGACATTAATGTTTTTATGTAATGGAAGACAAAATTGCATACTTTCAAAGACAGCAATATGCTTAAAATGATTTCCTGTTTTAAGTAAGGAGCTGCCACTGGAGTGGGACAGCAGACCAGTTAAGTGTCGGTTCTGTCATCCTTCTGTGTGGCTGCTACAGGCAAGGTAACTAAAATAAGTGAAGTAACACTGCCCTTCATTAATTACTCTTAAGTGAACTGTCGAGAAGCAGCATTAAAAGAATAGACACTCAGCAAGCAGTTGGTGTCAATAAACTTTAAAGTTTCTATTGGAAGTAACTAACTCCTGCTGCAAAGTAGTGGGGTTTAGAAAAGCAAAAAGAAAAACGTTTTCCGCGGCTACTAGAACTTCTTTCCATCATTTTCTTGTTGTGTACAGAAATAGGTTTGTCTGGGAGGGAAGAATGTCAGGAGATGGAATTTTTAAGCTATTCAGTTTCTGACCAATTAGATTTCAGCACAGAGGAACTACAAGATACCCATAAGCCAGTACCACCAGCTTGAACTCCAGCAGAGGTGGATTCTGTACTACCAAAATTGCCACTGCACTCAGGACTGACTCATATTTTTATCAATACCACAGGAAAGGGCAATTATCAGAGATAGAAACTCAGCTGCCTTCCTGGTAACTCGGGGCAAGGATGAAGCATTCTCTCAGGTTGTCATGTAAGTAGGATTTTCTGAAGGGGAAGAATAGGTTGAGGTTGCACCTTGTCACTTGCAGCCTTTGTGAACAGGAAGAAAGCAAAAGCTGCCTGCTATAGTTCCCAGGTTACAGGGAAACAGTTATTCAGTTCCCTGAAGTAGGAAAAGGTGCATGGTTGCTGGCATTTTAACATATCAATGCCCAATCACATAACTTTTTCACTCAAAAGGGATGGTTAAACCCCCAAGTCCCCACTCCCCTCCCTCCATAGTCGACAGGAGACACTTCTGCACACTGGAGGAGTATGCCCTGTCACAGCGTGTTTTAACAGATCCATAAAAAAAACAGGTTCATTCTCTGGGCTGTCAATCACATGTTTCATACTAGTACTGAAAGAATGAGAGCTTAAATGACTGCACCTAGAAGTTATATTTTGATAAGCTGTCAACCCTTCAGACCTGACAATTCACCTATGATTTTGAGGAGAACTCTTCTAACAATGCAGCAAAATTGGAAGCTGTCAGCAGAGGTATCAATAACCACCAGGAACACCACAAACTGACAGATACTAGAAAGGCTCAGTTAAACACAAGGGGGCAGAAAACAGAACTCTTATCTACTAATCAAGCTGAAGATCAAGTACTATCCTTGCTCTACTCTTCCACCTTCACTTCATCCCCAAGTGATACTTACTATGAAACAGTAAAGCTTGCAAAGACTTCTGCACAGGCCTCAGGGACTACCACAACCTGCACAACCATGACACTGTTAGTGTTGCTCCTGCACCCACTGGCTCTTCAAGTTCCTGCAATTCTGCTGGGTTTGTGTACCAGCACTGCCGTCTCAGTGTAGTACCTAATGCTGCTGCAGCGTCACAGACACAACTCAGCAAAAGCTCTTCTCTTTCATGCCTCATACCTTTAGTATCTTAGTCTGTAGGGAAGCGGTGACATAATGTCCTTGGTTCAACCTGGAAATCAGACAACCGCAGAGGCTGAAATGGGTCTAAGTAGGCCAAGTGCCAGAATGAGGTCTGAGCTGAGAAGTCCAAGACAAATGTTTTTGTGAGGGCTCAGCAGCTGCTGCCCAACAGCTGACCCCAAACTGCAGGGTACATTTGTGGGTACTGGCACAGAGAGCACTGTCCAGGGACTGCCACCAGCCACCCACAAAACAGAGCGGCAGCACACAGAGTTTCAGACGTGACTGGCCAAGAATTAGGGCCATATGAGGTCTTTCTGGGCAAGCTGGGCTCTCCACTTTATCCCAGCAGTGAAGACTTCATTGTGGCCACATTTTCAGATGGTTGTGTTTGGATAACAGGATCTACAAGAGCAAACGGAGAAAGCTGAAGTGGAACTTTGTATCAAGACCTTTACTGGACATGATACATCTAGAGCAGAATTTAAAAGAAAATATGCTGATTTCCAGTTTGGTAGTAGAAATATGTCATCCTACATGATAATTTTAATTCAAGAATACAATCTGTACATATATTATCATGGGTAAAAGATGGCAGGATGGTGTCAGACTTTGTTACCCATGAATTAGTAAAAAAAAAAAAAACCAAAGGAGTGCTTGCACGCAACCAAACAACTGTGAAAATGCTGCTTTCAGAGTGCCTGTTGCTACCTGCTGCCCTGTTCTAGTCTTAGGAAAAGGAACTCCACTCTGGGAACATCTCTGAGACTGACAACAGTATCTTAAAAACCAAAATACAAACAAGTTAATTGTTCACCACACAATACCAGTACAGCAGCTGTACTGATCCCACTGTTTGCATCCTAACCTAAAGACTAATAATTGGACACAGCCTCCCAGTCGTTTCTTGAAGCTCCTGAGTTCTTCCTTCCATAGCTGGAACGACCATTTTAAAGGGGACTGAAATATAGTCTAGTGCCCTCTTCTACCCTTTGCACACCGCCCCTCCCCGGTATCTCATGAAACCAGAGCCCATGAATACTTTCAGCTCCAGCACAGAAGGCAGTCAAGCAGTATTCACAACTGTTTTGAATGTTTGAATGTTCTCTCATTTGAAAGCACATTTCATTTAGCTGTAACACTAGTTGCTCTTTTCTACAGATGAATCCCAGGAGAGACTGAGAACACAAAGGAGCAATGACTATATTATCACCGTATGGTTGCTAAGTTTGCAGTGCCTTTGTTTATACACTAACTTGTTTCTCAAGCCCTGCACGAAATGAACCAGTGCCATGGCACACTTCTTATATTTACTATTCCACAAATGTGTATCTCCCATCCCATTCTTCCAGCTACCGTAGCTTTTTGCCCCTAAGGGAGTAGGGCTTTCAAAATGATGTTATAATCAGGCTCTCTCAAAAGTATTCCTCAGTTAGAGCTACCCGATGTACAGAAAGCAGTGAAAAGTAGTTCTGATCAGAATTTATAAAAATGTTCATAGTTTAGGAAAACAAACAAACAAAACAAATCCAATAACCTTTCTAGTTTTCTGAGTCAAGTAAGCATTCAATAAAGCAATGCACGAATCTAGTTGGTTTCCTGTAAATAAGTAAGCGGCAGCAAATGCATTCAATTCTGGCGACACTAAGTCTGCCACTAGTAGTTTTAGCTTATTTTCTGCTTGTTAAAGCCAGCCATGCAATTGCAAGTAACTCAATAAATCATGTCCCAGCTGGGATTGCTCTGTGTGTCATGTCCTATTTCTACTAGACAGTTACAGAACCTTCGCCTTTCCGCGCAGCTTTTTCTCCTGCATTTGGACACCAAGTCCACCTGGGGGACCGAAAGTTAAACAGAGAAAAGCTGTATCAGGGCAACACCTGTGTTGACTTGGCGCCAGCAGCAGAACAAACAGGTTCAGTGCGAAGCTTGCCAGACCATCAGAGCACAACCACCGAAAGCTGCCAAACCACTCGGGTTTTGACCCAGGCTGATCAAAAAGCGTTGTGTAATCTCTCCTTTGGCCGGGCAGGAGCACAGCACCGGCTCGGCCCATGAGACTGAGTGTCCCAAGCACTTCCAAAGTAAGGGTGACATTTCAACAAAGGAAGGGCACAAAAATATGTATTACTACATGTTCTGTTGACTCTTACCACACCCCACCCCCCCATATACAACCAGGTCGTATTCACCGCACAAAGCACCGGTCCGTCCGGGACAGGCTGCAAAATTCTATGGACAGGTTGCATTTCCGCGGAACGCCCGCGGAGCCCAAGCCCCCTGGTCACCCTGTCAGACACAGCCACGGCTAACACAGCGCCCCGGCACGAAACACACCTTCTTAAGGACGAGGCACGGGCCCGGCACTCAAACTCCCACACACGACTTCCGCCAGCACAGCACGGCACGGCTCGCCTCGCCTCCCAAGCGCCCCCCGCCCGCTGCCGGCCCCGAACCCTCCCTGCCC
>VZRN01000344.1:1484090-1510849 GCA_013397935.1 Dasyornis broadbenti | reverse complement strand
TTTTTTTTCCTTTTATCAGGGAGTTCTGTGCTGGACAGCTGCAAAACTTCTGTTTATCTGGAGCAGGATTGCACAGGTCCACCCTTACACAACATTCTCTGTAAACAGGTTGTTCATGGGCTGATAACACTTTTGCTAGTCTAACTGTGTGCTTCTTGCATTTACTGCCTGAGAACTGTGAGAAGAATGAATGTAGTGTCACAGAACAACCCCATCTGTCCAGATTGATACAGACATATCCAAAGGAAAGTTTAGACAAAGTTGTACACTGTCTTAGCCTAACTCTGGGTGGGCTTCTTCTGCCCCAGGCACCTTGAGATGTGGGTTTGGGCCTACATTTTTTTGTATTTGACTGAATTTAAAGGTATAGTAAAAGGAGGTACCTGATTGTTAGAAAACACCAGGAGACTTCTTTTTCCTTTCCTACAGATGACCTCTACTCCTGATGCTCCACCCTTTCCTCACAAGAGTAACTTCCTTTGCTCCCTTCCATGTGAAAGAAATCCTGCTTTAACTTTATGGACTGAAGTTAACCCTACTGGTTATATGTAATGGTCCCTTGTGTAGCAGCACAACTGACACTCCAGGAGTCAGGCACAGGGTCAGAGAGGTGATTCTCAAGACGAGAATTCTACTGTGTTTTGGACAAAACAAACCATGGTCCTCCATTTTCCCTGAAGTGCAGATCCAGGTTTTGGTCTTCATCTGCTCTAAGAGAAGGTTATATGCCTTCACTGTTCCAAGAGAAACATATTGGTCCTTAAAGATTATGGAAAAAAAAAGCCTTCATTTCCAGTACTGGTACTAGCTTGTTATCTTGACCCTAGTCCCTGTATTTGGAACAGCAGTTAAGTTAATTAAACAGCTGTACATATGATCTGATGAAATATGATTAGCATTTCTCATTTAATTTGCATCGAGGCAAGAAGTTTCATCAATAACAACAAAAATACCTTCTCCAAATCCCAACAAAACAATAAGCAAGATCATAGACCTTCAAGACTTCTTTGTGCTGGAAAACTTTTATGTGACTTTGAAATCAATTAAGCTCCATTGAGGCTCTAAAGTATACCTGCCTTGTTCTGTGCCTTCAAAAGTAGGTGGTAGTGTTTACAGCCAGGTTTTTAGTCCACCTAGGAGTCAACTTATTTTCTGGGGTTTTTTTGGCTTATATTGCTGGAAAAAAAGCCAGTTTCCAGTCTGCAAAGCATCTGATCAAGGTAAGTGAATCTGTAACAAAAATCACTCTGAGAAAGTTAATTTTTATCCAAAAAGCTTTACCATGTTAAAAATCAGAAGGCAGAAAACTGGAACAAAAGAAAATTTAGAAAAAGCACCAAAAACTCCAACAAAACAAATAACATCAGGGCATCTTTGTGGGCTGTTAGCATTTCTTTCCAGATGCTTATATCAAAGACTTTATTTTTCCAGATACTGTTAAGTCACTTCCAGATTTAGCATCACACAGTTATTTCTCTTTGTCATTTCAGATCCCTTTGGCACTTCATTTCTTTTGAGTTCTTGCAAATCACAATGAATTGTGATTCTATAAACCAAATCTCACTGAATATTTCCCTCTTTTACATCTTTGGCTATGACATTGTAAAGGAAAGATAAAAAGGAGCTGTTTGCATATTCACTCTATTCTCTCTCTCATCTCCTCTTCCCAGTGTTTTCAGTATTGCCAGATTCTAAGCTGTGTTTCCAAAAAAAAAAGGTGAAAATGTGACAATGCCTTGAAAGAATTTAATTCAGGTTTTTGGACAGAGGATCATTACTTTGTTATGCAGTGTTTAGTCACTTTAGGAGGTGGAAAAGTAGGCCTAGTGAAGAAGAGAATTCTGCTCTCCTGATTCCTGCCACTCACTTTCACATCAGTGATTACAAATAACCTGCAAGAGAACAGAAAATAAAGCCCTTGAGAGTTAGTGTCTGAATAATGGCCCTCAAACCCACCTCAGAGAAGCTATTAGGCAGGAGGTTTCAGAGGTTATGACAGCTAGGCTTTATTTTCTGTAGTAGTTGTTCTTCTAAAGCTTTTCTCTCACTACAGTGGTAATTGCTCAGCCCTTGTGGCTGGCTGATCACTCACTGGGCCTCTGAAAGACTTTGTTGTGGGGAAATGAGAATGGGTTATTTATTTCATGGGAAAAAAGCACATAAGACCTTGTCTTTCCTCATGGATACTGAAGTACTCCTTGCAATCCCAGCCTTGGAAATCTGGTCTGCCAGACCCAGTTATTTCAACTTCAAATGCTGTGTGTGTAAAGAAAATTAATTATAAAACAAAGCACAAAAGTGGAACAGGCTGATTTGTTGCTAACCTGAATGGGCTCTTTTTTTGCTGAAAATCTTTCCATCTTAGCTGGTGGAACACTTTTACTTTTTTTTTAAGCTTGACACTTAGAGTCAAGGGGGTTTATGTTACTGTTCTTTGCAAGTTTGTTTCTCCCTCAAAAAGAAGAAAATAGCTTTTTCTTGATGAAATCTTCCTGTTCCAAAAAGCATTGAACATTTGGCAGTACTGGCCTGACAGTCTACATCTTGCTGTTGTGCGAGTCCTTCATCTCCGCATGCAGCACTCTTGTGATACCCATGAGGAAAGCTGAGCACTCTGATCAAACACAGAATGGCAGAAAATGAAGAGAAAAAAGAGTAAGCAAGGCCAAGGCAGTGAAGTTGTATTGAGATATCTGATTTTCATATTTACCTTAAATTTCAGATATAGTTGAAAAAGACAACTACAATCAAGCCTGGAGCCAAACACTCCTAAACCTGACCTTTAAGTTTCTAAAATGATTTTGCACCTTTTCAATTAATTGTAATTGGTCTGTTAAACTTCCAGTGTGCTTTAACAAGAGATCGATTTCTCCACAAGAGATTGTTTTCTCCACATAACTTCAGCTGTCTCTGCAGTGCAACATAGCACTTTCTGAAAAACAGTGAGAGTGCTTAAGACAGGAAGGAAAGATGTGCAAGGAAGACCATCAGTCCCAAGGTACAGAGTGAATTAGCTGAAATTCCCAACACTGGACATCTGAATTTATGCTCTTGAATAATAGTATTCCCCTTTATTTAATTTTTAATAACAGAGTTACAGGGTATTCCCCTCAACAGCCAATCCCTATGTTAAAGTTGCAAAATCAAGTACTTGGAGACAAAACAAATAACACTAGTTTTGGCATCCATCTCTGCACACTCTTAAATCATTCCCTTCCATACATATCTTTCTCAATGTTTATGTGTCTTCTTATCTTTTCCATTCTCTTAAAATCCTCTCTGGATTTCTTGCCCACCTGTCCTACTGTCCATCTCCTTTTCTAGTCTCCTTATTTCTAATTTTCTAATTCCCTTCCTTTAAATTCTTTCCCTCACATCTACTTGCTTTGCATCAGAAATGGGGGAATGAGAGAAACAAGTTATCATGTGAAGATCTACTAGTGAGCAGAAACAGATAGTCATAGTCACAGAAAAAAATTAAAACCCGCTGCAAATATCTGCAGGACAGCCTTGCTGTCTGAAAGATTCACGCATTTCACTGGTTAAGACCTCTGATTGCAATCCTCTGATGTCCCACTACTGTCACCTGAACAAGTGATGTCTCTTCTAACTGGATTTTTGCCTTGTGTGCAACCCTGCCTCTGGTAAAAGGGATTGTTTATAACTTCATTACCAGTAATTTCAGAAGACTGCACTTGGAACATTAATTCCAGTCTGGAAATTTGAGTCTCCTTGCATATCTTTTGTTAGAATATGTACACCACTCCCAATGACAGTTTATAACAGCGACGAGGACTGCTAGCTAAACAAAATATCTTTCTTACTTGTTCCCTTCTTTATGCTAAATTTTCTAGGGAATGATGATTTAAACAGTCTGATCAAATTCTCACATTTCATCATAGTAACCTAATTTCTTTTACATTCACTCACTTTTATGAGCTTCATTATATTTTTTTTTGATATTTGACAAAGTTATGAAGAATATGAAATCTATGTAGTTCAGATTACTTCTCCAGTACTGTGTTTTGAACAATGTGTGTCTTTGAGACAAATATAAAAGCAACGCTGTGTATCATTTCTCAGCAGTCCAGAGAAACTCCTTTTTAAGTTTACAAATCTTTAGAAAGATAACTGGCTTGAAAAGCAGCTTATGGTGTCAGCAGGGTTTCCAAGCAGTGAGTCTGTTCTTTACAAGCTAGAGAACTATCTATACTGCACAACACAGCAGGGCCAGGACCCTGCTAAGCTGAAGCTAATGGAGCAGATACAATCACAGGGTACACTGCCTGGATCTGCAGAGCTACCAGATCAGATCAGATCAGATTAGATCAAGAGAAGCACAGACATAATGCCACAGCACCTGCATCCTAACAAACATAATTTGTGTGCATGCAGAAAAACACTGATTAAATTGTTCTGCTTCTGGAGCTACCACTTGATGCTAGCCCAGTAATCTTTGAATTGTGCTTATACACTGCCAATGTAGTTTTGGAAGAAGTGACAAGGTAGCTGTAACACAGACCAAACAGTCCTCATGAAGAACATGAACTAAGAATACTTGCTTAATTTTACTGCCTGTGCTTGCTGCTGCCTTCTCTCATCATTATGACCTGGCATGTGGGATCCTCCAGTCCCTGGCCCACTTGTTAAGTGTGCTATTCATTTATTTAGCTCTCAGGGGTGATGAATAAGTAATGTTGAAGAGAAACTGCCAAAGCATTGTCACAGAGCCAAGGTGTATCCTAACGCTTCACTGCTCCAACACCTAGATGTGCGTGAGTCCAGGGTAGGGAGCAGAATGTCCATGTCTGAATCTTTCACTTGCTGCATTAGGAAAGTGATCTAATGACCTTGCAGGCTAGACCTGCTATGGTTCATCAGCCTGCAGGACCTTAGTCTGTGGGCTTGTACTTAAAGTAGCTATCTGGACATATTCTGGGGAAGCAGAGATTGACCTCCGTGGTTGGTGGTAGCAGCACATAGAAGCCCCACATAAGCAGAAGGATCCAAGCAAGAGCAGAACAAGTCCTGCTGTAACCCTGTCATAGGGAAAGTCATACTCAAGTCTTTGCACTACAGCACTCTATGCTCATAGGGACCTGGGCTCTACACCCATATGAGAGGAGTCAGATCCCCTCCTGAAGAACTTAGCAGTGACTTAGCGAGATGTGTGACGGGAGAAAGGCAAGGGAGGTGGGGGAGAGACATAAATGAAAAAAAAAAAAAAAAAAAAAAAAAAAAAAAAAAAAAAAAAGAGTGACCCTCAAACCCACAGGATCAGGTGGTAATCCCTGAATTTCTGCCCAACTGGAGTGGCACCGCCTTCTGTAATCACTAACTAGTAGTGAGTCATGACTATTACTTCCATGTAGTGTGTTTGTGCTGTCAAAACACTTGACTGGCAGAGAAAATTCGAATCTAGAACATATCCTTAATAAAGCACTCCCTTTAAGGTAATTAATAGGCAAGCGAAATCAAAATCAACTGAAGCCTCTGTTACTTTAACAGAACAAAACTGAAGCTGTGGGATTAAATGAAACGTTCTGATCTTTGTCTCATTCTAATATGTTCTCTTTGGTCTGTAGACTTGGGTGCCTTGAGAGAGTATTTGGTCTGTTCATTTCTGTAGTGACATTTTAAATGTGAGTTTTTCCTGCCAAATATTTCCCCTTCTTTTTTTTTTTTTTTTTTTTTTTTTATTTCCCCTTTTTATTCCTNTTTTTTTAAATCATATTTTTGACAGTGATTCCTGAATACTCAGCTGCAGAACAGGGCTGTAAACTTGCAATGCCATTAGACGTGGCACATATTTTGGTCAACTTTCTACATGACCCAATAATTTTCTTGCACATTTTTCAGTATTAAGAAAGAAGAAAATCATCTTCTTCACCTGGCTAACTGGTTAGAAATACTTTCTAAGACACTTCCTTCCAAAAACTTAAGTCCAAATTTTGCTTTACATATATAAAATCATGCTTTCTCAGTACATTGGCTTCTGGAAACATCTATTCTGATATGATCCCAAAAAGTATTTTTCCTTTTGAAGACCATATCATGTTGCTAGTATTAGACAGGCTATGAATAACTAGTTAACACAGGATCTTCTGTCATTTCATCACTACAGAATGTATGATGATGTATGATGTAAAAGTATGACCTTCTGTTTTCTGTAATTTAATTTAATCTAATCCCATTTCTATTACTAATGGGCCCATGCTAATCCAGTTTTTCCTCTTTCTTATCTATTATTCAATATCTCCCATGATTTCTTGATCATTGCAAAGTGTATGCAACAAATTTCATCAGAGCACCAGTTTACAGAGCCAACATAATTGGTGAAAATATTTGACCAGAGAAGTTGGAAGACTGATCGAGGAAAACTTCACTAACCATCTCTTTCTATGCCTTTTCTTTCAGCAAAATATGCTTTGTTGTTTTTAGATAGTGCTTAATGAGCTGAATCACACCACTACCCCCTTTTTATATAGAAAATATAATAACCTATTCTCAAGTCTACCATTTAAGACTAGAAGGGATAGCTTTTAAAATAACTTTGCCACCAGGCTGGGGTCAATTATTTCCCTCTTGAATGTGCAGTTTCCATATCTATGCACTCCTTCATATTAAAAGTTTTGCCCCTCCTGAACTTTTAATAGGAATGTATGTGCAGAACAGAGAGCAACATATTACTTTCTGTTTGCTCATATATCAGTTATCTTGAGTCCGTACCATCCTTATACATAACAGCACCACTTGTTTCATGTATTAGTTTTTCTTTTTACAAATCAGCAATGTTTTACCATTTATTTTTGTAAACACTGCACATTAATGTTTTCCAACTAATTTTGTGCTTCCATTTTTGGGTTTCCAAAGCATAACTTTCTTTTCTGGTCAAAGCTTTTTTCCTCACAAAATTCTCATTCTCAATATTCTTGTGATTCTTATCTTCAGAGGTCATTCTTACAGATTTTTTCCCTTGACTAGGATGTAAATGACCCAGTTTAGATAAGGACTACCCAAACTCATCAAAAGCAACTGTGTCATGTAAGATACCACAGGTGTAGGTACAGAAGGGAAATAACAGTTGTCTTACTTCCATGAGTAAATCACCTTCTCATTTTTTTTAAATAGAAAAAAATTCTTTCTATTCAGTATCTTATATGCCTGTCTTCAGCAAATTTATCTCTCAAAATTGTCCTGTTTAAATAATGCAGGACTTTAATTTTAGATAATTCCACTAATTATCAGAATAAGTAGTTATTTGATTCTTTTATAATATCCTTACCAAAATGAAGTCTAACCAGCAGCAATTGCTATTTGTGTAGGGACTTGTGTTTAAAAAAAAAAATCATCTCTTGTTCATCAGATTAAAAAAAATTCTAGAACAAACCTTTAGGTCCTGTTGTGCTTTTCCATGGGGGGTTTACTCTGGCTTGTTGGGCAGTGCCTGCATCTAACCAAGATTCAAAATTACAGAATCTCTTTTCAACTCTCATGGCCAAGGATCTATTTTGAAAGCTTTTGCTTTGTTTGTTTGGGTTGGTTTTGTTTCTTTGGATTTATTTTTGTTTTAATTAATGGAGATGCTGGTAAAGCAGTGTGGAAGAAAAGAAATACCAAGATACTTTCTGACAACATGGAGTGCAAGGACAAGAAAGGAGGGACTTGGCATGTTTTCCCTTACCCTTTTTCTTGACTACAGTGTTTTTTAGGGTGCTCTGGCACCTTGCTTTTCCTGGCTGAGAAAGCAGGAGTCCACCTCTCTGGCTATGCTGGCCAGAGCTGTCAGAATGCAACCTTGCATTGAGAAGGATGCAGTAACTTCAGTAACTTTGGAAAAGCCTTTTTGTACAGTGCAGTTAAGGGAAATCAGCACCTAAGTTTCCAATTCATTGGAAAAACAGAAATGCTGAGTAGTGTTACCTCTCTGGTTCAAACAGCTCACCTTGCTGTACTGAAGAAACATCTGTGTGCTTAATAAAAGTTTTATAGCACTCTGGTTAATTTCTAATATAAAACTTTCTGGAGGAGAAAGTTTGCATCTTGTTCATGTTTGTGGTAGCATTCTTTGAGGCCTGGAGCATGAGATTGAAAGTACTGGTCCTATGATCCCCTTTTCACCTGCTTTTCTTCCGCTTTTGAAATAAATCCTCTCAAGTACCAACCAGAGGACATGTGTAGGAGATAACTGCATGCAGAGAGAGCATGTCTGACTGTGCTGTATCTGTCATTTTGACTTTTCTACAAGACTTTTGATAATAGTACAGAAAGAAGCAGCTGTACAGTTTATAAGGCCAAGTAATTCTGTGCAGTGGCATAAGCAAATCTTCTGTGTGTATTGCAAAGATTCAAGGAAGCTGACATGTCTAAAATGCCATCTCTAAGAAAAAAAAAACAAACCACACCAAGCCATTCTCTGTTCTCTAAAGCATGTACTGCATTTTCCTCAAAGGCATTTTTCTAAACTCTGCCTGAGATGAACATCAACAAAGGAAAACATCAACTTGCTGTTCTTTCACCAAATATAATAGCTATTAGTGGTATAAAGATCACTCAGTCATGAAGACCTTTCCATTATAACTCAACCATCTTTTCTGAATATAAGTGTATCAAAGGCCACCAAGTTCATAAAAGACCCATTTTATAAATGTCAAATTCTACTTCTTTTATGCCAAGGTTTGTGGGAAACATATAAAGAAATTAAGATATTGATACATTTAATGTGTCTCCAGCCTGCTCTGTGGAGCTGACCAAATTACATGGTATTTGATTTTGTTCAATGGCTGTAAGAAATGTCCTAGGAAACAAAATGAAGACATATGGGCTGAGATTAACATAGAAATGACAATCTTTTTAAACAAAATACCCTTCTGTATAGAGTAAGAATGTTCCTTTTGACACCTATATTGAGGATATTGTGTAATTTCTGTGTTTAATTTTTCATATCAACTTGAAAAAAGGGTGTTTGTTTTGATAGAAAAATATATTTTTCATGTTTTTGAGAAGCTACAGAAAAGAAGAGACAGGCACACTAATTTTTGAACATTCTTTTTGTTTTTCAAAGTGCATCTGTAATTCCTACTGTAATTCCTGTAAATTCCTGTACATTCTGTAATTCCCGTAAAACAGGTATCTTTTATTTTGTGGTTAAATTTTACATTCCTAATTATTTTTTTCTGTTTAGGGTGATAACACAATTTTGCAACTTAACAAACTAGTAACTTGAGGAAGTGTTCTGGCTCAGAAGAAGAAAATACCAGTTAGGATCTTGGCTCAGTCCTTGTACTTAGACATGAGCCCAAGATAGCTGAGTTCTTTTCACCAAGTCAGTGCCTGTAGATGAGCACTAAGGCACCATCCTATAACAAACCAGTGAAGTAATCCAGAACCTGCAGAAGACTTGGAACAGGTCTGGGGAACCCTAGATCAGGTGACAAGTACATTTGTAGTAAATACTTATCCCACTTCTTAATTAAGTGCTAGTGGAATTAAAAAGGTGGGGTTTGAAGTGAAAAAGCAATAAACCCAAAGAGTTTGCAGCTAGATGGTGCCATAGGCTTATGCAATCCCAATCAAAATAGGGATGCTTTATAAGAGGACTTCCATTCTACACATGATGTTTTATGAAAGCAGACTGTGATCTAGGAGTCAGAAACTGCTTCAGAGAATGGGTTTTGCTGCCTCTAATACTGCAGGAAAAGTACTCACTTAGAATTGTTTCCTGTCCCCTGACACCCCTAAATCCAACAGAAGTTACTATAAATACCCTTTTGTGGAGCACCAGAACTTAGGTGGTAATGTGTTTCCTGACAAATACTGAAATTCTGTACGAGCTTTTCATCAAATTCAGGCAAACAGGTGCTAAATATGAAATAAGACCTATCAAAACCACATGGTACCAGGTCTTGTTTGAACTGGAGTTGAGCAATGCAAAATTCTAGGAGAAAATAGACAGTGATAATTTAGTTTAACGCTCAGTGTCTTCAGCTAGTAGTGTACACATGGAAGTGCACGCTCCAGTGATCCCCTCCTGAATACTGTATTCAAATTTTATTATTGATCCTTAATAGTAATCAAGTTGTTTCCATTACTTTTCCTTAACTCCTCTAAGCACCTAAAAACCAGTAAGTATTTTATTATGAAACTCCCACAGAAACCTTACATAGCTAGGGGAAATGGCAAGCTAAGTACATTTATAAGGTTTATTTTCCAGATGGCATATTTTCAGACCACTCTTGAGCTTCACAGAACTAATTTAGATGAATCTTTCCTGTGCTTCCTGACAATTTAGAGTTTGAGGTCAACTTCTAATTTTTCCGTTACTATGTGGCACATTATAAATGATACAAGATTACAAGTGCGTTATCACTTCATGAATGCATTTAGCGGAGCATTAGAGCTGTGTGCTCGCTCACTTGGACCCAATAGCACACAATTATTGAAGGCAGAGTTCACCTGAAGTAGGCAATGTGGTTTTCTTGAATCCCTTTCCATAACACTTGCATATGTCTAGAAGCCTGGTTCATTTTGCCTGTTGCTCCAGTGCTTACTGCAGTTCACATGGTCACAGCGCCTTTGGAAGTTGTGTAGTAACAGACTAGGAAAGGGGACTCCTTCCTCTCAAGACTGAGACTTGTCTGCAATTTAGGTGCCTAAAGATTAAGTGATCTATTGAGACCATCTGACTTCACATGTTACCTGAAGATTATGCCCCTGTTTAGTGCCACAAGCAGGATCTTTATAGTGTCTAACCTGAAATCACTGAATGGATTAAAATCTTCGAGTTCCCCGTGCACTTAAGTGTCTAACAACCGAATTTCTTGGCTGAGGTGCCTTTCCTCTACTTACGCATTTCATTCTCTTCCTATGATGGAGAGCTGTGTTTTTTCCTCCTCTTTCTACTTCTTTTACCATCCTCTTTCCCCTTGAATCACCACACCATGTGGAACTGTATCATCAGCAGAAAAACAATTTAGCTTACTGCAGGCGATCTGTTCTTTAGTGTTGAGTGCACTCTTTACAGTTCAATACGTATGAGTCGTATAAGTTACAGTTAGGGGGCTGTTCTATTTATTCTGTGCTCTTTGCTTATTTATGCCTTGATTATATAGTTCTTGTAGTGACATTTTCAGTGAAAATGTGAACAGAGGAATTGTATGGAAAATTGTTACCTACCACTTCTCTGTATTGTGTCTTGTTTATTTTTATGCCTTTACCGGTCAAAACTCACTGAATGTAAAGAAATGACTGATGCTATTAGAAATTCCATTATTATTATCATCACAGAGAGCCTGAGCCAGACGGGTTAGCAGTAGGAATGAGGAAGGTTTCCATTAATACTTCTCCTAATCACATTTGCAAACTAATGTGTGGCAATCAGATACCCTAATGCCTTACTCTATGAAGGCTAAATCCAGTGCTTTTTACTCAGCCTCTGGAGATATAGCACATACAAACCTGGGAATGCAGCCCTTGTTGTGTCTCAGTAGGATGGGATATGTGTTTGTGGGCTGTGACAGGCTGCCCTACCCCTCTTTTCTGTAGCAACTCTGCAAAAATGATCTCAGCAACAGCCAGAACACACAGTTCAGGGCTGTGCTAACATCCTGCTGGGCATTCTTATACAAACATCCATCTTTGAGGTGGCAGGCTGATGAAGTGTCAAGCAGAGCATGTATTGAGCCCTTCTCGGAGCCTCTTTGTCACTGTGTAGCCATCAGAGGATGATTCTCTAGTTCTCAGCAGGACTGTTTTTCCACTGTCATCACACAGCCAGGCTGGTCAGTTGGCAGGGTCATTGGTTACACCAGGTCTTTCATAAGGCAGTGCTTGGCACCAGCTTTTGCCAGCTGATTTGAAGGAGTTAATTGTACATGTACAGCTGTTGGTACAGAGTAAGTCAGTTCAAGGTGCTCAAGAACAAATGGAAAATAAGGGCTATGTTCTTTTGGTTTTTCTTGTGAAGAAAAGAAAGGAAAAAGAAGGCGAAAAAAACCATCAGGGAAGTCTGCTAGCAATGTGCTTTGTAAATGACCTTCCTTGCTTCTCTAAGTATGATATTAGATTAATTTTAGCTTGTTTTAATGGACGTGGCCAAATGCACTGAGCCATTTCAGCATAAAAGTAGGCAATTTCCCTATGTAGTGCGGATGTCTGGGGTATCTGTAAATATTAGTAAGCCTTCAGAGCTAACTTGCAGATGCCTAACAGTACATACACTGTTGCTACAAATGATAATCCAAAGGCTGGTTGGAAAGTACATCCCTTAAATAAATAAAAAGCAGTCCATATATCTGAATTCCAAATACTGTTTTCTTTCAGTATAAAAACTTCAAGACATGGCAAACATAACTTGCCTTGCTCCATCCAGAATTTGGGAGTAATACACACTGTGCAGCGTAAGAGAATTCAGACTCAAGAGTTCCTTTGTATCACAGCGTTCCTGCAATACAGAAGTGTCTGTCTTCAGTTACTTTTACCTTTTCTGTGAAAAGGTAAAAGTAACTCAAGGCAGAACTCCTGTATTTCTAGGCAGCAGGAATACAGTAATAGGCAGCAACAAGGTATTGCACAGTGTATCATGTGTGTTGTGTCCTCCTTGGCCTTCAAGGACAAATACTAGAAGTCAGCAGTAATGGAGTCATTGAAAGAGTTTCAGTGAGTGACTACTAAGAAGGGAGAATCAATTTCACATCTATAGTCCTTTGAAGACTGACAAAACTCTAGAAAAGGCAGTTCTTGCTTGAAGGAGGGTATGTAAATTCACAAAAACAAACCAGAAAAACTACCCCGAAGAAACAGGTATGGAAAAAACTAACAGTTGCTTACATGATAGGATTCATTAAAAAGCCACAGCTGTTTAATCTGTACAGAGAGCCAATTTTTCTGCCTCCTCTAGAATATTTCTGGAGCAGCAAATGTTCTTCTGCCTTTCTGGCACACCTCTTGAGAGGCTATGAAGTTATTTCTCTTAAAAAAATCTTTTGTATTTTCTCCCTACTAAAGCTCTGGGTTTCCAATGGACTGTGCAAAAACTTCAGGGAATTTTAAACACACATTTTGTAAACACATTTGGAAGTTCCCTCCATATGTATTTAATTAATTTTAACTTTCTCTCTGCAAGAATTTTCTCTACCATCATGTGAGAGCTGAAAACTGGTCTTTATCTTTCCATTTCATCAGGTGAAAAAAAATTCTCCTAATTGCCTTGTCTTCCTGGCTTTTAATTTCTGCATCCTTCTACCCAATTTAAATTCCATAAAGCACTTGAAATCACATTTACATCAAAGACACTCCACAGGATACCTCTGAATTGTGTTCGTGTTCTGTTCATTCATCAAATACTCGCCCACTCCATTTGGAACATACACTGTTTAGTTTCTCCTTCCTTTCAAAACATTAGGAGTTAAAGAAAGAGAACCTCCTTTTTAAAGTCCAAATGTTTGTGTGTTTTCAACAAGGCGCTTCACATTACTTGGATGGTTTCTTCTGTTTACCAGGAAGGTTTGCATCAACTGGAAATGAAAAGAACATCATGCTCCAATGGCTTGAGATGGTGACAAAAATTGAAGGAGATATAGAAGCTTCTCAAAGACAGTAATAAATGAAGGGACGCTTCTACGGCTATAATTTGAATGACTCTGTTAGAAGTCTAACGTCTTTTCTGTGCCCAAGCACAGATTAGAATTTTGCTTTAAAGGGATAAACAATAATCAGGATTTGAGCAGTCCTTGCTCTTTTTCCCTCCTTTCCTCCCCCTTCTACAGACTCCATGAAAGTAATTTTCAGCATCACATATTTGTTTATGACCTTTCCTTCTGCCCCCACATTTACATCATGCTATGTTAAATTCCCTGGGAGCTGTACACCCTAGATGTGCAATAGTAAGTCAATGTTTTATTTATAAGTGTGGCAAATGTGTATACCATTCTATTATCTCAGTTGGGCTTGTTCCTTTCATTTCACCTCATTTCCTATGTAACTCTGAAGTTTTGTTTCCATGTACCCTCCAATTTTAGCAGCTGCCTCTAATCACATTCTTTTTTGCTCTAAATTTCATGTGGATACATAGGAGTCCATAAGGAGCTTATCAGAAGCAGTTGTTTGTGTTCCTATAAACATTAATTTTTTGATGGCTTTTTACTTTTAAAAAAAGAGGACAGGTCAGTGTGGCTTCATCTTTGCACTTCTTGGAAGTTTGCAAGTTACCTTGTAGTGTATCTTCCATCCTTGTCTTTCAGCACTTTATTATTCAAGTCCAGGGATTTCTCTCCACTTCAGTTGTGATTTGCATTTTTCTGTTACATATGCAATACTGTTATAACTCCTATCATCTGACTGAAACAATCCATAAACTGTTTTAACCTTCCCCTCCTGTAGATTGCAATTATCATCTCCGTTTTAGTGGTGGAAAATATCAATAGAGTGGAGAGCAGAGGATTTTCCCTATAAACCCTTGGGAGGAGGCTCATGTGACCAAATGCATTGATCCTCATCCTGCTTCTTCATAGTGGAAACATGGACCACCAAGAAGACAGTACATAGAATTTGCTGACTTTTTAATAAAATATTTTCAGTGAGCTGCTGTCAGTAATGAGATGATCAACAAAAGAGGCAGCAGAAATGAAAACTGCAAGCAAGGGAAAGGGAAAGCCTGCTAATAGCCAGGCTTTCCAGTTTAATAGAAGAATGGCGCAAGAAGTGACTAGCTGACACGACAGAATAGGATGAAAGTATTCCAGTTTTACACAAAAAACAAGAAGTGCAAAAGAGAGTACAATAGTTTAAATATTATTTATCTGTAAGTTAATAATCAGAAGGAAGAGAAAATACTCAGCTTTAATGGTCAAAAATGGGATATATTATAGCATTTTACATAAATTTATAAATGCAGATAATTTCCTTATTTCTATATTAATACACTTGACCTTTTCCTTATTGTTTGTCTCTAGGTAAATGGCTGACACTTACAAAGACATAAAACAGAGAATGTATTTCACTTTTGAGTATTCTAGGAGTCACCATCAGCTGACTTAAAATTCCCCTGTCAAAGCACATCCTCACCCAACACAACTTGAAATGAGTCTCTGTAGAGTCACTTGTTGCATATTTAACTAACACTGTTATCTGTTACCACAATATTCAGGCTGGAACTGTTTAATGAAATATCAGTCTGGTATCCCTAATCCATGTAATTCAAAGTAAAAAATAAATTGAAAGAATGGAGCAGGGGAAAATATTTTTAGCTGAGTACCATTTATTCTGTTCTATACTAATCACTCCCTGGCTTTGTTAAGTGACTCATTTTTGACACTGTGTTGTTAACAGTCATGCTGCTTAATGCTGTGTGTGGCCAGGATCTCGCTTGTGTTAGTCATGGAATCCCACAGAGTGGAAGTGACTGAAATCCAACAATGTTCTCCCCCTAAAATAAATATTTATTAATGTATCCAAATATGCAATAAGGGAGGGAACAAGCTTGATTCTGATGCAAATTCAATGAAGTCAAGAAATTACTCCTGTGCAAAACCAGCGTGCAGCCAGAACAGGACCTGAGTACTAACTGATTATTTCCTCAGCAGATCAAAGTACAAGGGTACACTGCACTGCCATTTGGCGACCTCTTGTGTCAGATTCCATTTCAGGGTAACTTTAGGGATGTTAGTAGGATTTCACACAAATTGCAATGATAGGAATGCAGATTTACTGACTAATATGCATCCTAAATCAGGTTGAGCTGCTTATTGATGTTGAAAATAACCCTTAGGACTCATTAATGCGTCACGTGTGTGCCCACTCATGTGTTACGTGTTACAATGTTACATGTGTGTGTGTAACAAATCAAAAACATTCCAACCACCAATTCTCATACAAGTCCAATGAGCAGCAAACCATCCTCAGATTGTTTGGCTTCTCCTTTAAGCTACTGATGAAGCAGACTTCACATTTCTAAACTACCCAGTCCAGCATATTATTAGTCTGCATCATAATATGCAACTCCTTGTATTCAATCTAAATCTCTGCCAAAATAAAATAAACCTTTTCTCAATTTCCCATGGTATAGAGAGCTTTTATTCATTAGAAAGCTAATATCTCTCTTTATATTTTTCTAACGGATGAAAGCAAATGCAAATTTTTAAAGATTTCGTAATAGTTATTTTCTCAGCCTGAGATTGTTTTACTTTGCCTCCTTTAGTCTCTTTGTCACAACTATCTTTTTTAAGATTAGCAGTGTTTTCGTGATTGCATGTAACATGTTGGATGAATATAATATTTGTTATGAAAAACAAAAAAAGGACTTGATTCACTTCCTCTGCCTGTGGTCGGCAGGATTACAAACAGAACGGTGTAATTTTTGTAAGAAAGGAAGAAGGGAGCAGAAGAATTTCAACAGGGATGAAAACATTTTGCTATACTTAAAAGCTGTTTTCCAAAATTGTCTGTTATGAAGAGTAATACAAGACACATGTAAAGGATAACCTGGTTTTAATCTCAGTGGCTTTCTCTTCCCTCAAAGTATGGGGAATGCGTAAATTGGTATGGACAATGCAGTATCCACCTGTTTTTGCAGTTGTGTGATCTGATGTGTGCTGAAGACCTTGGCTGTGCTATTTACATATTTGACTTGCTGGTGGTCTCCGTTACACACTGGAGAGATTTTATGAAGGAAGGCCTCTCCTATTTACTGTACAGCAGACAAAACCTACATACAAACAAGAAACTAGAATTAATAATTAGAATTCTAGCTTTTTGTTTGTATGTGGGTTTTTCTATTGTCTCTAAAGTGTACAAGCCCTTGCTGTTAGAACTAAGGGACAACTTTAATAGCCAGAGTTAAAAGTTATCTTGGTGCCAGGGACTAGGAACGGGGCATGACCTGCAGTTAGAAAGATTGACATCATTCTACAGCCATGGGAAAAACATCTGATAAAGATTTTTTTCTCTTAGCTTGTTCATGGCATGAATGAAAAATACATATTTGTTCTGGATTCTGACCAGGATATGCTTTATTTTCAACACCTATCATGGAATTTCAAAAAACCATGCCTTTGTGTCATAGGTACCAGCTACCCTTACATGCACTGGGATTTTGAGGCTAATATATAAGCAGTGATATTGAAGACAGGATGATGTTATTACATGCACAGGCAAGCCAGCTGGCTTTGTTTTATCTGAATGATGATGATGATGTATCTATGCTCACAGTTTGTTGTCTTTCACATAAAGCAGGATTGGCCTTGAGAAACGCCTGTTTATCCCACAAGATCACAATGCTTTGAATTTCCATACAGACCCACATCTGAGGCTTTCAAAGAGCTTTACAAACGTTAATCCATTAAGTATCAATGTAAGACATTCTCTGACGCAGGTGTTAATTACCTCCATTTCACAGAGCACAATCAAGAGCGGCAAGGGGAGATCCAACCACCTTATTTGTAAGGTAACACAGCAAATGGGAGCACAATCAGAGACAGAATAAAAGAGTTTTGACATTCAGATCTGCTGCAAAGCTCTCTCCCTTTCACCAATTTCAATTATTTTTGTCTTAAAAAAGGTGAATGGGATGAACTGGTTAGATTTTGGCATGAGGTTACAGCGAAGAACTGGAGAGAGTCTGGTCTCATGGATTGTCAGACTGCTACCCTAAATATCATTGAGGCTCTGGGGGTAAACAGAAAAAAAAAAAAAGGGAAGGAAAAAAAAATTTAAAAATCCTTACCTTCAGGATTTCCCTAATGGGTGATGTAGGAGTAAGCTTCTATTCCTCACCTGAAGTAAGTAGCACGTATGTTTGGAGTCAGTCCTTTCACCTCACAACAAGACTGCCATCAGGAAACAATGGCATCCATCTAACCTCTGCTGTGGGGGCCTTCTAAAGCCATCTCTTTTGATGCGGTTAAAGAACAACATTATGACCCCTTTCCTACAATTCCACTTTCTCCATGCTGTTATCAGGAGTTTCATATACTCCTGAGGAGGAAAAAAGAAGCTGACACATTGTGGTGGTTTGACCCTGGCTAAATGCCAGGTACCCACAAATTAACACAAACACACACACACAGGGCTCATGACTTGAGATAAGGAACCAGGAGAAGATGCACTCAATGGGCAAAATAGGACAAAACTTAAGTTGCACAAAGTGATTTTATTTATTGCTAACAGAGTCAGAGGAGTAAATGAGAAGTAAAATAAACCCTTCAAAGACACCATTTCTCCGCTCACTCCTCTCCGTCCTTCCCAGCAGCTGCACAGGGGAACGAGGCACGGGGAAGGGGGAGTGTGTTGATCAGTTCATCACCGAGATCTTCTTCCACTGCCCGGGGAGAGGCTCTTTTCCTCTGCGTAGCCATGGGTCTCACATTCAGCAGCCTGCCCAACACTGCTGCAATGTGACCTGGCCCCATGGGCAGACAGTCTTCCCAAAACTACTGTGGCATGGGGTCCCTCATCCATGGGGTACAGACCTCCGAAGCCAGGCTGTGTCCATCTGGGAGCAAAGCTTTTTTCTCTTTACTGGACTACTGCTGGACCACTCTCTCTCTCTCTCTCTCAGGCACCCACCCACCCCAGTGTGGGGCAGTCAGTTCAGTCTCAGGGTGCAAGTCAAGGCCTATTTCTTCACTAGGAATCCCTCGGGACCACAGCCTGCTCCAGGCATCCACTCGCTCCGGCATGGGCAAGTGGATCTCAGCATCCTCCGTGGGCCCCATGGGCACCACCTGCTCCACCATGGGCCTCACCATGGCCTGCAGAGGATTCTCAGCTCTGGCACCAGGACTTTCCCCTCCCTCACCTTCTCCACTGACCTTGGTCTCTCCATGTTGTTTTCCCTCACATATTCTCACCTCCTCCTCCTCTGGCTAAAAAGAAGTGCATACACCCATTGTTTTGATTTCTTCTTAAATATGTTTTTCACAGAGGCTTAACCAACATCTCCAATTGGCCCAGCCTTGGCCAGCAGCATGTCCATCATCTTCAGAGCCATCAAGGATTGGCTCTGCTGGACGTGGTGAAGGCTTTGAGAAGCTTCACACAGGAGCCATCTTTGTGGCCCTCCCACTACAAAAAACTGCACATAAGCAAAACCAGCGCACACATAATGCAGTTTCTCCTTTTACAAAAAAGAAAACAAAACAGTTTTAATGAAGGAATGAGCTCTTGATTATCCTTTTCTATCAGAGCCATTGTAGGGTTCTTTTTCTCCAGTGTCTGCTTCCATAATCTTATGGAAAACTAGATATACACGTGTACAGCATCTTTCCTTTTTCATCCAAGGAGTAAGAAATTGCCCTACAGAGCACCGATTTGAACCTTCACAGACACATTTTCCAGAACTCCTCACACATCTGTGTCAGAGATAAGAAGATGCTGCTTCTTATCTGAAATTATTGGAAATTGATCAACCGAGTATTCAAGTTGGAGTTATAAGTAGAAGGCAATAAAATACATCAGTACTAAGGATATGTACAAGTCTTCCTCAGATAGCCGCTAAATAGGCATGAAGGGTTGTGGGTAGGACAGGTAGGAGTACTCATATGTGAATATTCCTGTTCAGTGATCTTATAAGAGCTTTTTTTAAAAACTGTTTTGCTAAGTGTTCTGGAGCAAGAACAAAAACCTTTTTCTCAGTTTTAATCCTGGCAGGGACATTCAGCATTAAAACACACCTCTTAATAGTGCTATTCTTCATAATCATTCTGAATGATCTTATTCTCTATTACGTCTAACATTATTTTAAATCTCTTTGTTTTCCTCAGGTAGCTTTCCTGTGATTGTATCACTAAACCCTACATAGCTAGAACAACCTTTTTCTTTTAGGTCTATGTCAGTATTTATCTTTCTCCATCCTTTTAAGCATTTCTACTGCCTAGACTACTTTCACTTTGAAATTAAGTCAAGAACTCTGGTTCACACTGCACTGTGTCTCTTTGAGGTATTTGCTGTCTTCAGTATCATCATTTGCCATTCACCTGGACTCTGTAGTCTGAATGAGATAGATACATCTCATCTCCCACGTGCTGGTTTTGAACATGCGAAGACCAATCTACTGAGAGAGACATTTAAATTGAAATAGCATTTGTTGAAATTACCTGCTGAAAATTCGAATCTACAATCACTTGGGAATTCAAGGATGCCTCTCCTGTTGTGTATTAGTTTACAGAAGTATCACATCACTGATTTTTTCTGCTCCAAGAACAAATTGGTCTCAACAGAAGTTGTACTAATTGCTTTTAATAAAGTGGCTCTGGCAGAATTAGCTATCACTACTCACCTTTAATCTGCTTATGTTTTTCAGGCTATTCATCTTTGATATACCTTTTCCCAGAACCACCATTTAGATATTTTTACTTTGGCAACCACCAAATAGCACAGTATTTGCATGTTGCTGGAAAAGCAATGGCCAGCAGCCTTCTATCTGGTAGCTGGAACCCATAGTACATCAGCCATGACTTCCTTTACCTGGAAATGTGTTCTGTCACTGCATGATGCATTTGCAAAGGGGCTTCAAAAATATTTACATATTAAGCTATTCACTGTCTGATAAGCACATTGACCATATACTTGTCTTTCCTGTTAGTTTTAGAGGACTTTTGATACACAAATGAAGTTTTGGAAAATTCTGCATACACATAGATTGGGACTCTAACCTTGTTCAGGTGAACTACAGGCATCTAATTTTTGCTGGTGTTACTGAATTCATTGTAAATCTCTCCAGTAGCTGACAGCTTCCCTACTAGTTGCTATGCATTATTTGATGATCAGTTCAGCCCAGGTCTGCAATGTGTGTCAGGGGGCTGCTGAGAAAAGCAGCATATAATCAAGAAACTGAAGTGTGCTGTAATAGAGACACAAGAGGACTGAACCAAGATTCTGCATACTACAACCATTTTGCCACTTTCTAATTTTGTACTGTGAACTTGCAATTTTAATAAATGCTTTGCACTTCTTATAGTGTGGAGATCTAATTTACAATCAAGAGAAAAGTGTACTTGTTGCTTTCTCAGCTATGACTTTTAAATCTGAGAGCTTGTGCTTTATTTACTACATTAAAACATAAGCCCACATTTCAAGGATGGGGAGAGGCCTTTACAGGAGGTGATGGACATAGATGTGACAATTGGTTTCCATTTATTTGTCCTCCATGCTCATTTCTGTCCTGTTTTGTTTTCTTGCACTAAAATGTCTGTTTCTACACATGAATTGCCTTTCCCTTCACCTCAGTTTCTTTCAGAATTTTAATTTGTACCCAGGGCTCTCTTTCATGTATTTACTCAGTGCTTGGCACAAAGCTCTGATCTCAGCTGGGCCCTCTGGAAATTTGATTTTAACTGTTGCCTGCAAGATGCAGAGTTTAGGAAGAGACCCCTTGTAGTCTAGCTCTAGGCCATACAAACATTACCCTTAAAAAAGGTGGATAATAGTCTGCAAAATGGTCATGGTTAGCCAAGCTATTTTCACTTACATGAACAAAAATAAGGATTTGAATGATATGTATGTGACTGTGGCAGCCACACTGAATCTCCTGTGCTGTTGTACTCAGAGGAACAGTTCTTGTGGGAGTGAGCAGCATTTTCATATTGTTAACACTCAATTTTTAATATGTGCCATTAATAATTCAAGGAAAATGAAGGCATGTCTTTGTATCCCATTCATGGCTTTGTATTCCATTAATCACAAGGGTAATCCTCATTTTTGCTGTTCCATTAGGAAGGGTCTGATTTATCACAGACTGTGAATGGATGCAGAGAACAAACGATCACATCCCTGCATTCCCCCAGCCTGCTTGCTTCCTATCACTGTCATTTGATGGTGATAATGAGGGTTGGCCAGCGACACATGCAGAGAGACTGAACTTTTGTGCCTGAGTCGCAAGCTCGCTGCTGGCCAGGCTCAGAATAGGTGGCAGTGTTCCCCTGCAGCATTCCTCATCGCCTTCTCCCTTGCTCTTAGTTCATCCCCAAACCGCTGGCATGCAGATGCAGTTTTCCTGGTGAACCACTAGATGCCCGGAGATCTCTTTGGTTCAACATTTCTTTCAACAAGCAAAGCTGTTACTAGGGAGAAGAAAGGAACGGCATCCCAGCTAAGCTATCAGAACAATAGCATGTTCACTGGTGGGGAATATTTTCCAGATTAAAGTAATATCTGCCTTATAAATCTATTCAGTTCAAACACTGAAAAGGAAAGCAGTATACGTCTTAGGGAATTTATCAATATCTCTGTTGAAAGAAGTTAGATAGTTCCCTAGGGCCATGCTGAAAGAAGCCAAGAAATTAGTATTACATAGATGGAAATCTCTCAACTGCCCCAAATAATAGGGAGTTCAGGAGAAATTTAGCATTTCTGGCAAAAGTATCCTCAGAAGAGCCGAGCACAGTAAGAAAGAGTTAATAGAGTAAAATTCTGGTATTATTGCACAGTGGTATAAGCTAAAGTAACGCCACTAATCTCAGTGAAGTTACTCATGCTTACATCAGTGCCAATTGAAAGCAGAATATAACTCTTGAAATAGTAGACTTGTGCTGGATAAGAGCTCAAGCCCCCATGGCATGGAGCACTTGAGCACACGCTGGCCTTTAATTCTGCGCAAGGGAGAGCCTTGCTGACTAAGGCGGGGCACCCATCTCCTTAAGCACAGATCAGCTTTGCTCTGGCACAGCCAAGCCCTTCATCACACAGCAGCACAGAGGGTGGAAGGGCTGTGATTCAGTAAGCCTGCCTTGCCAAACTAAGCTGATCAGTAGCTACCATAGCAAGCATGCTTGTCCTTCTGCTGAGACATAACAGAGTGATACAGCTACTTTTTTAAAGCATTAATTCATCCTCAATCTACACAATGGGCACTTTGGGATAGATTTTAGTGTGGTAAAGATCTGACGTCTGCAATTTCTCAAGACATTTAAAGATAGTAGGTATTTGTCACATGCCCCCTCATTCTGGGTTAGAGGGCTCTGTCTGAAGTAGTGTAAGTTGACAGAGCTTCCTTGACTTCCCTTAGCTTTCTCATTATCTTGGCACTCCGTTTAATGAGGGAGCATTTAATCTTTCGTAATATAAGGTGCTTCTACCCAACCCACTTCAACAGTTTTCATGTAGTAAAAGAACGTTGAGTGACCCATTTTTCAAAAAGTAGGTCTTACAGTGATCAATTCTGTTCAAAGATACCCAACAAATTAATACTAGAGGTGGAAAAGCAGCAAAACTCTTAGGAGTCCTAAACCTTTTGCTTTGAGTGCTACATGACCCTCCAAAATTAGTGCTCCTGCAAAAGATTGCCTTGTTTCATTCTCTGAGTTCTCTGAAGAGCTCTGTGAAACAGCTTGGGGGATCTTCAGTACTCAAGAAGACTCCAATAAAATAGGTAAAACTGTTCTTAACAAAACAGTTGTTTCTCATTTCTACAAAAGCAATCATCATATTATAGGACGCAACTTTGTCTCCAATTTCAAACAAGAATGTTGAAATAGGCTTATGTGCGCCAAGCTTTAAGGCACCACCTCTCCTTCTCTCTCTTTTTTTTATATTAGAATGCATTTGCTCCAGGCTGCAGCTTCAGGGGCTTGTAACACCTCACTTTTCTAGGAAACTTCAACAACAAAACCCAAGTGGATTTCAGAATTAGCTAAAAGAGAAAAAACTCAACTAAGTACAACATCATCACATAATCACTGTAATCAGGTTTATATTGTGAGCTTTTACATTAGGCTTCCACCCACCTGGATTCTTTTCAAAATCTGACCTTTCTGAGGGCAAGGGTGAAAGCAGCTTAGTGACCTGAAGAGTGTGTTTTTTCTGTCAGAATGTACTGTCTCTTTGAAAAGTGGTACATTGAAACGGAACTTTCCAGAGAGTGATCACCTAATTTAGAAGTTGCTTTGGGTGCACAGATACTATTTCCTAAAGAATTCCTCATTCTGCATTCTGAGTGTGAATGCACAGAAAATCTGGCTAAGCTGAGGCTTTCTACTTGTAACACACAGAGATTGGATAAACTCTATTTCATAGAATTGTTTAGGTTGGAAAAGACCCTCAAGATAATTGAGTCCAACCATAAACCTGACCCCGCCAAGACCACCTTTCAGATAGTTGTAGAGAGTGACAAGGTGTCTCCTGAATCTTCTTCAGACTAAATCACTCCAGTTCTCTCAGCTATTTCTTATAAATCCTATTTTCTAGAGCTTTCACTGACTTTGCTACTCTTTGGACATGCACATTTCCTCACACTCAGAATGCAAACCTTCCTCTCATCCTCTCCAATCTACCCCCAGTCCTACTGGTCTGTTCACTTTTTTTTTTTGTTTTCTTTCTTTCCGAATTAATCACCTCCCATAGACGTTTAAGGGAGCTACAAGGCAGAGCAACTTTATTCTCAAATATCATCATCCTATAGAAGACACTGTTCTGTAAGTAGAACCATCAGCTAGAGCCACAAATAGAGTCTGAAGTCCCAAACACCTGCTACCTTTTAGCTAAAAGATTACATCTTGTTAGAATCACTGCAGTGAGATCTCAGCAGTTCTAGCCAAAAAAATGAAATAAAGACTCACCTTTCTCCTGCCCCCTTCACCCACCTGGCACTGTATGAAATCACATTGCCACTCTCAAACAAACCACTTTGCAAAATCTGTTGCTCATTGTGGGGGACCCCATAGACTATCTAATGGCTCTGATGAGCAGAGACCCTGTTAACTCAGATATTCCTTCTCTGGGATTTCATTTGACTATGGACACCGGATTTTATGAGAGCAAAAGTAAAGAAGGGACTTATTTCAGAGAAAGAGGGCTCTTCCTATATCAGAAAACAAAGCTCCTAGAAGCAAAAAGAGGCAAATTTGGTTTTATACTCCTTACCACTAGGAAGGAAAGGTTTGTTTTTTTCATTATAGCTCTTTCCTTATGAAATGAGTGGTCAATATTTATAGATTATCGTGTTCAGAGAAGGAGATGAATCCTTAGACACTCATAGGTATTAATATCAAAATGAGCCATAATAGTTACTCTGTGTGGCTTTCTGTGCCCCAGAAGGTTTGGGTTTCTGCTCCAGTATGAGGCAATACTGGAATCAGAGTAAGCTGTCATCCTCTGATATGATTTTCTTCTCAAGGGCTTCACTTAGGCTTCAGCCACTGGCATTTAACTCCTCCTAGAGTGTGCTGCATTGTGTTCCCTGCTTGAAGTCTGGTCAGGCAGGAGCCTTTCTCAGCTGCATTTTTTTCACGTATCTATGCTTCCTTAAGGATGCCTTGGTAAGCCTGATATCAATAAATATGAGGACAGAGTCCAAGCTTTAATGTTGGTTGGGGATCAGTGAGTAGGACTCCTTATCTGGGTAAAGGTTGGAATAGGCACTGCTCTTATGCGCTTTTAATGGCCACACTAACATACACTGCATAAAGCATCTTATCCATGCCTGTTCCTTAGCCAAGCATAGCACAGCCATGATCCCTTCTGGATAGCAAAGGCACAAAGGAGACAGCATTGCTGCCTCTCTTTCTAGTGTTCCTACAAGAGGGAAACAATTAAACTTTAAACAAAAGTAAGAAAAGTAATCTTGGAGTATCTAGAAGTGCAGGTCCCAAATAGTCTCACAAAATGATTTTAAAGTGAGTACAAGAGGATAGGATGAGGATAAATATATTAAGAGGGAACAGTTTAGCAGAAGAGCAAGAAAAGAAAGCTGTGAGGTTGTGGGATGGTTACCAAGGACTGTGATGGAGGCTCTGCTGCACATGCCATCTGAAAAAGCAGACTAGACAGAGTGTTAATGAGTATATTCCAAGGAACCATCCTGTCTCTGAAGCCTGGCTATTACCTGGTTTATGGTCTGATTTCCTAAATGCATCACATGGCTATTTCTATCACTGACTTTAGCAAGACTTCTGGGTTTTAAATTATTTGAGAAAATAATAGGTTATTGCTCATCAATGATCTCTTCCCATTTTTGTGTCCATGAAATGTGTGTTGGATTGTTTTAGTCATGCAACATGCAAGAGATTCATGGCTTTACCTGGCTGCAGTAGACTATGGCACTCTGTGTGAAGGGCTGCGGTCCCACTGGCTTTTGCTCGTATCTGATGTAAAGTGCACCAACAGAAGCACCTGGTACCTCCTGGCTCATGTGCATGGCATTTGAGCCACCCCCTGCAGCTGCCTGGGGGATAGGAGAGCTGCCATGAGTGGAAGAGGTGGGTGCACTGCAGAGCCAAGCAGCCCCATGGAGCAGATAGCAGCAGGGCTGCTTTATTTCTGCAACATTTATTCTGCCTCTCCTGGGCAGGGGATGGCACATGCTGCAGGCATTGTGATGCCAGTACTCTGGTTAAATATTTACAGTTCATTTACCACAGCAATGAGAGAAACTGCAATTATGTTTTGTAGGGAAAATTATTTTCCAACATAGAGGTTAATTTTTAATTTGTCACATATCTCCTACCCTTTTCTCTTCCCTTAGCTGTTGTCCATCTTGAACCTCCTTTTTAAATTCCCTTTTAATTTGCTTGACTGACAGAGAAGAAGGACGAGAGACGGAGGTAAAAAGAGTCACACTAAATACTTCTTGCTTCTTTGGGGCAGGCTTGATTTTACAAAATTCCTCTGCATCAGACCCCACATCTTTAAGGACCCCCACTGTTTAGATATACCCACTCTGTCATGCAACTGCACTAAGTTTCAGGCTCTTCGTGGACTGAGCAGCATTATTTCCTACCTACATGGTAACAAAAAAAAAAAAAAAAAAAAAAATCTTCAGAAAAAACAAA